>JAVSCE010003549.1:0-418592 GCA_032199065.1 Smutsia gigantea
CACATATGCTGGCGCTCCTGTGTTGGGTGCATATATATTATAATGGTTATATCTTCTTGTTGGACTGACCCCTTTATCATTATGTAATGTCCTTCTTTATCTTTTGCTACTTTCTTCGTTTTGAAGTCTATTTTGTCTGATACAAGTACTGCAGCACCTGCTTTTTTCTCTTTGTTGTTTGCATGAACTATCTTTTTCCATCCCTTCACTTTTAATATGTGTATGTCTTTGGGTTTAATGTGAGGTTCTTGTAAGCAACTTATAGATGGGTCTTGCTTTTTTTTCTATTCTGTTACGCTGTGTCTTTTGATTGGTGCATTCAGTCCATTTACATTTAGGGTGATTACTGATAGGTATGTACTTATTGCCATTGCTGGCTTTAGATTCGTGGTTACCAAGGGTTCAGGGGTTGCTTCTTTACTATCTAACAATCTAACTTAAGTTTCTTGTTTAGTTATTGTAAACACAGTCTGATGTTTCTTTCTTTCTCTCCCTTCTTATTCCTCCTCCTCCATTCTTTCTATAATAGGTGTTTTATTCTTTGCCTTTAGTTAGTATTTGGATGGTCTGCTTTCTTTGCTATGATTTTTTTCTCTGGTGACATCTTTTTAGCCTTAGGTGTGCTTCCATCTAGAGCAGTCCGTTTAAGATATCCTGTAGTGGTGGTTTATGAGAAGCAAACTCTCTCAACTTTCGTTTATCTGGAAATTGTTTAACTTCTCTTTCCACTTCATTTTGTGAATGATAATCGTGCTGGATACAATATTCTTGGTTCGAGGCCCTTCTGTTTCATAACGTTAAATATATCATGCCATTCTCTTCTGCCTGTAAGGTTTCTGTTGAGAAGTCTGATGATAGTCTGATGGGTTTTCCTTTGTAGGTGATCTTTTTTCTCTCTCTAGCTGCCTTTAATACCCTGTCTTTATCTTTGATCTTTTGCCATCTTAATTATTATCTGTCTTGGTATTGTTCTTGGGGTCCCTTGTGTTGGGAGATCATGAGCTTCTGTTGACTGCGAGACTATTTCCTTCCCCAGCATTGGGACATTTTCAGCAATTATTTCTTCAAAGACACTTTCTATCCCTTTTTTTTTTTTTTTTTCCTCTGGTACTCCTATAATGCGAATATTGTTCCATTTGGATTGGTCACACAGTTCTCTTAATATTCTTTCATTCCTAGAAATCCTTTTATCTCTCTCTGCCTCAGCTGCTCTGTACTCCTGTTCTCTGTTTTCTATTCCATTAACAGTCTCTCGCATCTCATCCATTCTTCTGTTAAGCCCGTCGATCGCTTGTCTGATTTCTGCATTGTCTTTCCTCAGTTCCCTCACTTCCTCCCTCAGCTCTTGCACATTTCTCTGTAGGTCCATCAGCATGGTTATGACTTTTATTCTGAATTCTTTTTCAGGGAGGCTGTGCATTTCCATCCCTTCAGACTCCCTCTCTGGGGTTGTCTGGTTGATTTTGGTCTGAACCATATTCCTCTGTCTTTTCATGGCTGTATAATTGGTCACTGATAGTTGCCACGTATGTCAGCTGGGCTCTTTAAGACTTTAAAAAGAGTAGAAAAAAATAGAAAAAAAAGAAAAAAATAGAAAAAAAGAAAAAAGAAAGAAAAGAAAAAACAAAAACAAAACAAAAAACAAAACAAAACAAAAAAAAATGCCCACCGGACGTAGATTCTGTGGGAATGCTCTAGGTGGCGCTATTGCCCCACTATTCCACAGCTGTGACTCTGCCGCTCCACAGGGCCCTTTATCGCTCTGGCAGGGGTGGGAACGAATAGGAGGCTGTTGCTCTCAGTGAGAAGTGTTAAGTATGGCTTCGCTTCCTCAGTTGCCAGCTAAGGCGGCTGAAACTCCCCAGGGCTCCCAGCCTGCTGGGCTGAGTGTGCTGGGGCGATCCGGCTCCTCCGCTGGGCTCCCGTCTCTTTAAGACCGCTGAAGAAAGCGCGCGCTTTTTTTTTTTAATTTCCTTCCCGGGAGCCGGCTGCAAGCACCCTGGCGCGTTCCCCACTCAGATCCTGCCGCTCTGTCTCTCCAATCTCCGCTGCACTGCGCAATGTGGGTCAGCGCTCCCCGCGCAGATCCCCGGGGCTGGCTACTTCGCGGGGTGCACTTCCACTCCCTCACGGCTCTGAATCCTCTCCTCCCGCCGGTGCGCTGGGGTGGGGGAGGGCTCGGGTCCGCCGGGTCGCGGCTCCGTATCTTACCCGCCTCTTGGGGTGCCGAGTCCTCTCGGGTGTAGCTGCACGCTGTGCGCTTTCCTGTGTATTCTCGTCTCTCTTTTAGGAATAGATGTATTTTCTGTGTTTTCGTAGATAAATATAGTGTTGGGAGGAGATTTCTGCTGCCCTGCTCACACCGCCATCTTCCCGGAAGTCATGTTGTACATCTTAAACTAAAACAATGTTATATGTTAAATATGTTTCAATGAAACTGGGGGAAAAGTGTCAAGTAATGCAAGATGGATAGAAATCTATTGAACATGTGCTTAAAGTTTAATAATACTGTATGATTCCCCTAAAAAATTTGTTAAGAAAGTAAATCTCATGTTATTTGCTCTTCATACAATGGAAAAAAAAGAGAAAGAAAGATCATTGCGAAGTAAGGCCAGACTTTAAAAACGAATAATAGGGAATATGGCTAGTTTTCAACATTAATTTTTGTAAATCATGGAATTTTGTATAACTGTAACTTTTCTAAAAACATTAACTTTAAATGTCCTTATGCATTTATCAAAATAAATACTAAATTTTAAAAAGGACTGCAAAAAAATAAGTAATTGAACGTGGAGAAAGTACTCTCTTTTTGATTCTCATTTGGGCTTCCTGATTAGTCAAGGATAAAGTCTTTTCTGGGTACTAGAGTCCCTAATTCTTCTCTAGCACCTGCTACTCTTTATTTTTAACCAAAGAAAGAGGATAAGTCTCAAGATTGGACCCTTTAGCAAGTAATAGATTTTATCCAGATTTCAATAAGATATTTTCCCACTGACTTGTTTCTATGGTAACCTTTGACTTATGCCAAGCAATAATAGTTTTCTTTCTTAAAGTAGTGATATAATGTTGCCTATTAAAGTATTTTAAATTTAAAACAGGATTCTAAAGGAAAATACACATAAAATAATAGTATAAAATAGTATAGGTAGTGGCTGGATTCTGGAAAAACTGTAAGGGTAATGTGAGACTGCCTGAAGTTTAGGAAATCCAGATGTGGTGGAAAGGACATCTGATCAGGAGCCTCAAGATCTGGGTGTTCTATCCCGTCCCTCCCTGCTTGATTCCTTGCCAGTCACTCCCCAAGCCTGACTACTGATTTTCCCACCACAGACTACATGGGGAGCAGACAAGGTAGTTTTTAAACTCTGTGTCAGTTTTGACAACTCATGACTCCATATTTACAGTTTTCATCTATCAAGTGTAAACCAAAGCTTTTAAAATTTATGTAAAGGGTAGACAAAAATTCTGTATAATGTAACTGAAGTTTTTCCTATAAAAGGCACTGCTGAAATAAAGGGTAGAGTGTGCTTTTCTACAAAGTATAAGTCTCCTTTCTTTGCTCCAAAGACCTGCTATAGTTTTGGTTTGTAGTTTTGTGACCCAAAGATTTAACGATCAATGAAGTTGCCATTTATAGAACACCTACTATGTTCACCATGTAAGGAATTTTATGAAGTAGGTATCTCCCCTACACACTATATCACAACTAAATCCAGGGTGGCATGGTCTATGGATTTTTGTCCTGTTCAAATTTTATGTGTTAGCCTCTTTACTGTTGTGGAAATCCCATGTGGTACCTCTTGAGCTTGTGGTAAACTTCAGTTTGTCTTGTTTTTTGTTGCAGGAAACAGTGAAGGTTTCTTCAACATCAATGCCCTACTGGGCATTATCACTCTAGCCCAGAAACTTGATCAGACAAATCATGCCCGGTATACCCGGTATACTCTGACAGTGAAGGCAGAAGACCAGGGTTCTCCACAGCGGCATGATCTGGCGACAGTGATCATTCATGTCTACCCTTCAGAAAGCAGCGCCCCCATCTTTTCAACAGCCGAATATTTTGTAGAGATCCCTGAATCGATCCCTGTTGGTTCCCCAATCCTTCTTGTCTCGGCTACAAGCTCCTCAGAAGTTACTTATGAGTTAAGAGAGGGAAACATTGATGGTGTATTCTCCATGAACTCATATTCTGGCCTCATTTCCACGCAGAAGAACTTGGACCATGAGAAAATTTCATCTTACCAGCTGAAAATCCGAGGCAGCAATATGGCAGGTGCATTTACCGATGTCATGTTTCTTGTTTACATCATTGATGAAAATGACAATGCTCCCATGTTCATAAAGTCGATTTTTGTGGGCCACATTAGTGAAGCAGCTCCACTGTATAGCATGATCATGGATGAAAACAACAACCCCCTTGTCATTCGTGCTTCTGATAGTGACAAGGAAGCTAATTCCTTGTTGTTCTATGAAATTTTGGAGCCAGAGGCTTTGAAGTTTTTCAAAATTGATCACAGCATGGGAACCCTAACCATCATATCAGAGATGGATTATGAAAGCATGCCCTTTTTCCAATTCAGCATCTATGTCCATGACCAAGGAAGCCCCATTTTATTTGCAGCCAAGCCTGTCCAGGTCATCGTCTATGTCAGAGATGTAAATGATTCTCCTCCCAGGTTCTTAGACCAGATATATGATGTAGCCGTGGTGGGGGCCATCCATCGGGGTATGGAGCTCCTCACGGTGCAGGCCAATGACAATGACTCAGATGTCAGTTATAGCATCAAAACTGGCAATGCTGATGAAGCTGTTGTCATCCATCCCATCACCGGTCTCATATCTGTGTTGAATCCTGCTTTCCTGAGACTCTCTCGAGAGCTCACCATCAGGGCTTCTGATGGCCTGTATCAAGACACTGCACTGGTCAAAATTTCTTTGACACAAGCCCTTAACACAAGCTTACACTTTGAACAGGATGTCTATAGGGCAACAGTGAAGGAGAATTCACAGGACCGAAAGGCACTGGTGATTCTTCGTGCCCAGGGCAGTCATTTGAATGACACCCTTTCCTACTTCCTCTTAAACAGCACAGATATGTTTTGTATGATCAAGTCAGCAGGTGTGTTGCAGACAAGAGGGGTGGCGTTTGACCGAGAGCAGCAGGATACTTATGAGGTTGCAGTGGAATTGAGGGACAATCGGACCCCTCAGCGGGTGGCTCAGGCTCTGGTCAGAGTCTCTGTTGAGGATGTCAATGACAATCACCCTGAATTTAAGCAACTGCCCTATTACACAACCATCCAAGATGGCACAGAGCCGGGCGATGTCCTCTTTCAGGTATCTGCCACTGACCAGGACTTGGGGGTAAATGGTGCTGTCACATATGCATTTTCAGAAGATTACACCTATTTTCGAATTGACCCCTATCTTGGGGATATATCACTAAAGAAACCCTTTGATTATCAAGCTTTAAATAAGTATCACCTCAAAGTCATTGCTCAAGATGGAGGAACCCCATCCCTCCAGACTGAGGAAGAGGTACTTGTCACCGTGAGAAATAAATCCAACCCACTGTTTCAGAGTCCTTACTACAAAGTCAGAGTGCCTGAAAATATCACACTCTATACCCCAATTCTCCACACCCAGGCCCGGAGTCCAGAGGGACTCCGGCTTATCTACAATATTGTGGAAGAAGAGCCCTTGATGCTGTTCACTACTGACTTTAAGACTGGTGTCCTAACAGTAACAGGCCCTTTGGACTATGAGTCTAAGACCAAACATATATTCACAGTCAGAGCCACAGACACAGCACTGGGGTCATTTTCTGAAGCCACTGTGGAAGTCCTGGTGGAGGACATCAATGATAATTCTCCCACTTTCTCCCAGTTGGTCTATACAACTTCAATCTCAGAAGGCTTGCCTGCTCAGACCCCTGTGATCCAACTGTTGGCTTCTGACCAGGACTCTGGGAAGAACTGTGATGTCTCTTATCAGATTGTAGAAGATGGCTCAGATGTTTCCAAATTCTTCCAGATCAATGGAAGCACAGGGGAGATGTCCACAGTTCAAGAGCTGGATTATGAAGCACAACAGTATTTTCATGTAAAGGTCAGGGCCATTGATAGAGGTGACCCGCCACTCACTGGTGAAACCCTTGTGGTTATCAATGTGTCTGACATCAATGACAACCCCCCAGAGTTCAGGCAACCTCAGTATGAAGCCAATGTCAGTGAGCTAGCTACCTGTGGACACCTGGTTCTCAAAGTCCAAGCTCTTGACCCTGACAGCAGGGACACATCCCGCCTGGAGTACCTGATTCTTTCTGGCAATCAGGACCGGCATTTTTCCATTAATAGTTCATCAGGAATAATTTCAATGTTCAACCTTTGCAAAAAACACCTAGACTCTTCTTACAATTTGAGGGTAGGTGCTTCCGATGGGGTTTTCCGAGCAACTGTACCTGTGTATATCAACACTACAAATGTCAACAAGTATAGCCCAGAATTCCAGCAGCATATTTATGAGGCAGAATTAGTGGAGAATGCAAGAGTGGGAACCAAGGTGATTGAGTTGCTAGCCATAGACAAAGATAGTGGTCCCTATGGCACAGTAGATTATACCATCATCAATAAACTAGCAGGTGAGAAGTTCTCCATTAACCCCCATGGCCAGATCACCACTCTGCAGAAACTGGATCGGGAAAATTCAACAGAAAGAGTCATTGCTATTAAGGTCATGGCTCAGGATGGAGGAGGAAGAGTGGCTTTCTGCACTGTGAAGATCATCCTCACAGATGAAAATGACAACCCCCCACAGTTCAAAGCATCTGAGTACATAGTGTCCATTCAATCCAATGTCAGTAAAAACTTCCCAGTTATCCAGGTGCTGGCCTCTGATGCTGATGAGGGTCAGAATGCAGATGTCACCTACTCAGTGGACTCAGTGGAACACTTGGATGAAGAGGTCATTGAAGTCAACCCAATCACTGGCATAGTCAAGGTTAAAGAGAGCCTGGTAGGACTGGAAAATCGGGCCTTTGACTTAAAAATCAAAGCCCAGGATGGGGGCCCTCCTCACTGGAACTCTTTGGTACTGTTACGACTTCAGGTGGTTCCTAACGAAGTAACCTTGCCCAAATTTTCTGAACCTCTGTATACTTTTTCTGCATCTGAAGACCTTCCAGAGGGGTCTGAAATTGGTGCTGTTAAAGCAGTGGCAGCTCAAGATCCAGTCATTTATAGTCTCGTGCAGGGCACCACACCCGAGAGCAACAAGGATGGCATCTTCTCCCTGGACGGAAACACAGGAGTTCTAAAGGTGAGAAAGGCCATGGACTATGAATCCACCAAATGGTACCAGATTTATTTGATGGCACATTGTCCCCATAATGACACTCGCTTGGTTTCCTTGGTCTCTGTCAACATCCAAGTAAGGGATGTGAATGACAATAGGCCTATATTTGAGGCTGATCCATATAAGGCTGTCCTCACTGAGAATATGCCAGTGGGGACTGCAGTCATTCAGGTGACTGCTAATGACCAGGACACTGGGCATGATGGCCAGGTGAGCTATAGGCTGCCAATGGACCCTGGTAGTAACATCCATGAGCTCTTTGCCATTGACAGTGAAACTGGCTGGATCACCACACTCCAGGAACTTGACTGTGAGATCAGCCAGACACACCGCTTTTATGTAGTAGCCTATGACCATGGCCGGACCATCCAGCTATCTTCTCAGGTCCTGGTTGAAGTCTCCATTACAGATGAGAATGACAATCCTCCCCGTTTTGCTTCTGAAGACTACAGAGGATCTGTGGTTGAGAACAGTGAACCTGGGGAACCTGTGACCACTCTTAAAACCTTGGATGCTGATATTTCTGAACAGAACAGACAGGTCACCTGTTATATCACAGGTAAGAATACCTATCTTGGAATGGAGGCACTGGGGTACACACTGAAAATATCTAGTAAGAGGTGCCTTAAGCATGAGTTTAAGTCCTGGGTCTGCCACTTATTAGCAGTGTGACCTTGGGTAAATCGCTTAATCTTCCAGGACCTCAACTGCTCCTTCTATAGACTTGGCATGCCAGTTCTTATTCGTTTCACAAGGATACTGGTAAGATCTAACTTGAAAAAGCTCTGAGACACCTCTATAAATTGAAAAGAGCTTTGCAAAGAGGATCTTTTATTACTTCGGGTGGAGTAGATAGCATAGAATGGAGATACTGTAACTGTTCTTAGCTTCTGGGAGATGGAGAAGGCATCAATAGTCATGTGATCTATGAAAACTCTGTCAGGTGATTGTCCTTGTAGAGTAGTCTTCTGCCTAGAGCAAGTTGTGGATAGTAGAAAACGCTTTTTTTTGTTTTGTTTTTTTATTAAGGTATTATTGATATACACTCCTATGAAGGTTTCACATGAAAAAACAATGTGGTTACTACCTTTACCCAATAGGCCTGTATTTGAGGCTGATCCATATAAGGCTGTCCTCACTGAGAATATGCCAGTGGGAACTGCAGTCATTCAAGTGACTGCCAATGACCCGGACACTGGGCATGATGGCCAGGTGAGCCATAGGCTGCCAATGGACCCTAGTAGTAACACTCTTACTCACCCTTACCCCACCCATACCCCAATGCAGTCACTGTCCCTCACTGCAGTAAGATGCCACAGATTCACTATTTGCCTTCTCTGTGCTACACTGCTTTCCCCATGATCCCCCACACCATGTGTACTAAACATAATAAATACCCCTCAATCCCCTTCTCCCACCCTCCCCACCCGCCCTCCCACACTCCTCCCCTTTGGTAACCACCAGTTCCTTCTTGGAGTCTTTGAGTCTGCTACTATTTTGTTCCTTCAGTTTTGCTTCATTGTTATACTCCACAAATGAGGGAAGTCATTTGGCACTTGTCTTTCTCCACCTGGCTTATTTCGCTGAGCATAATATCCTCCAGCTCCATCTATGTTGCTGAAAATGGTAGGATTTGTTTCTTTCTTATGGCTGAATAGTATTCCATTGTGTATATGTACCACTTCTTCTTTATCCATTCATCTACTGATGGACACTTAGGTTGCTTCCATATCTTGGCTATTGTAAAAAGTGCTGCAATAAATATAGGGGTGCATATGTCTTTTTGAATCTGAGAAGTTGTATTCTTTGAGTAAATTCCAAGGAGTGGGATTCCCAGGGCAAATGGTATTTGTATTTTTAGTTTTTTGAGGAACCTCTATATTGCTTTCCACAATGGTTGAACTAGCTTACATTCCCACCAGCCTTGTAGGAGGGTTCCCCTTTCTCCGCATCCTCGCCAGCATTTGTTGTTCTTACTCTTTTGCATGCTGGCTATCCTAACTGTGTGAGGTGATATCTCATTGTGGTTTTAATTTGCATTTCCCTGATGATTAGTGATGTGGAACATCTTTTCATGTGTCTGTTGGCCATCTGAATTTCTTCTTTGGAGAACTGTCTCTTCATATCCTCTGCCCATTTTTTTATCGGGTTATTTGCTTTTTGGGTGTTGAGGTGTGTAAGTTCTTTATATATTTTGGATGTTAACCCCTTGTCGGATATGTCATTTACAAATATATTCTCCCATACTGTAGGATGCCTTTTTGTTCTGTTGATGGTGTCCTTTGCTGTAAAGAAATTAGCTGTTCTGCTTTCTTTTCTGTGGTTTATTGCCTCTGGTGACAGCTATTAAACCTTAGGAACACTCCCATTTATAGCAGTCCCTCCAAAATACACTTTAGAGATGGTTTGTGGGAGGTAAATTCTCTCAGCTTTTGCTTATCTGGAAATTGTTTAATCCCTCCTTCAAATTTAAATGATAATCTGCCAGATAAAGTAATCTTGGTTCAAGGCCCTTCTGCTTCATTGCATTAAATACATCATGCCACTCCATTCTGGCCTGAAAGGTTTCTGTTGAGAAGTCTGATGATAGCCTGATGGGCATTCCTTTGTATGTGATCTTATTTCTCTCTCTGGCTGCTTTTAATAGTCTGTCCTTATCCTTTATCTTTGCCATTATAATTACTATATATGTCTTGGTGTTGTCTTCCTTGGGTCCCTTTTGTTGGGAAATCTGTGCATCTCCATGGCCTGAGAGACTATCTCCTTCCCCAGATTGGGAAGTTTTCAGTAATTACCTCCTCAAAGACACTTTCTATCCCTTTTCCTCTCTCTTCTTCTTCTGGTACCCCTATAATGCGGATATTGTTCTGTTTGGATTGGTCACACAGTTCTCTCAATATTCTTTCATTCTTAGAGATCCTTTTTTCTTTCTGTCCGTCAGCTTCTTTGTATTCCTCTTCTCTACTTTCTATTTCATTTATCGTCTCCTCCACTGTATCCAGTCTGCTTTTAATACCCTCCATTGTGCTCTTCAATGATTGGATCTCTGACTGGAATTCATTCCTCAGTTCTTGAACATCTTTCTGTACCTCCATGAGCATGTTAATGATTTTTATTTTGAACTCCCTTTCAGGAAGAGTCATGGGGTCGATGTCATTTGAATCTTTCTTAGGAGTTGTGTTCATAATTTTACTCTGGACCAGGTTCCTTTGGCGTTTCATCTTTGTAGATGGCGCCCTCTAGTGCCCAGAAGCTCTACTCCCTGGAGCTGCTCAGCCCCTGAAGCAATGTCCGGTGTCGCAGGGGAGTGGTATTTGTGCCTGGGGGGAGGAAAGAGCTGTTTCCTGCTTCCTGGCTGCTATGCCTGTCTCTACTGCCTGAACCAGTGGGCTGAGCACACAGGTATAAGCCTCTATGCTTTGCGTTTGTAGTTGCTGTTGACAGATCTTCCCTCTGGCTGGCCTCACGCCAGGGTAGGGTTTGCGTGTTTGAGAACCAGGTGGGGCTGGCTGGGAGAAAGGCCCAGTACACTGCATATCACAGAGGGGGTCCTTGGAGCTGTGTAGCCAGCCAGGGAGCTGGAGCACCTGAACATTGTCTAAGGAGGAAGATTTATTTTTTCTCCTTAAATATGAGAGTCTACATGGCAAAGCTCCCAACCTGCTGGGCAGAGTGCACCTGGACAATTTTGTCTACCTGTCCTCTCTCCTGAGCAGTAAGCTCTGAGCAATCCTTGCCCCTTTAGCAGCCCTCTCGTTAGGAAGTCTCACAGACTGCCCACCTTTCTTTTGTCCCAGAGCAGTCAGATATGGATCCCTGCTTTCCAAGAGCAGCTGGAATCTCAGTCTCTCCAGGAATTCTGCCTGTCTTAGCATTCCAACCCCGTAATCATGAGAGTATCATGCAAGCACCATGAAATGTAGGTTTGTGCTACCAGAGCAGATCTCCGGAGTTAGGTATTCAGCATTCCCAGGCCTCCACTCCCTTCCTGCTCCATTTCTCTTCCTCCAGGCTGGTGAGCTGGGGTGGGGGAAGGGCTTGGGTCCCACCGGGCCACAGCTTTGGTACGTTACCCTGTTCTGTGAGGTTTGCTCTTTTCTCCAGGTGTATGCAGTCTGGTGCAGTCATCTTTCCTGTTGCTCTTTCAGGATTAGTTGTATTAATTATATTTTCATATTATATGTGGTTTTAGGAGGAAGCCTGTGTCTCATCTCTCATGCCACCATCTTTAATCCAATCCTCTAGAAAATGCTTAAGTCAATTACAGGACCTAAACTTTGGAGTAAAGCAATTCCAGCCCAATCCCCTCATTTCACACACGGGAGAACCAAAGCCCAGAGAAGGGGAGAAGTTCAACCAAGGTTACACTCCAAGCTGTGTCAGGACTGTAATTAAAACCACACCCTGCAAACTGCTCTCCTCAGTGGATACCTATTGCAAACCTAAATTACCCCAATCCCTTCCCAGTGGCTGAAAAAGCCAACCAGTGGCCAAGTGTTTCCTCTCAGTGTCCCTTTCTCCATCTCCCAGGTGCCATGTCATCCCATTACCAAGACATGGCTTCTTCTGCTAACACAGTTGTCTAGCAGAGAGTCAAGGAGCCTGAAGTTCCAACTCAGAATCATAGACTCCTGGAGACAGATCCCAGATCAAAGCTATCTGAAATAGGGAGCCTAAGGGAAATGGAATTATGTCATCTTATAATATCAGACTCTTAATAAGACAAAAGTCTTAAAATCAATGAATAATAGAGTAAGTGTCAATATATCAACTCTTGGAATAATTGAATCTTGGAACTCTGAGAACTCAGAATCTCAGAAATCCATCTCCCCTATCAGTGATTGCTGTTAAGGATGTATGATTCAGAAGTGAATCTAGTGATTCATCTGAGCCTCCACATGAACTAAGCCTGCAGAGAGTTAAGTGTTGTTGATCACTTCACATCCTGCCCCTGCTGAACAGATACTGGAGGGTTCTTGTATTGGATTACGACTTGCCTCTCTTTAACTTCCCAGTGACTTCCAAAGCACACAAAAAAAGAAACTTGTCCCTCAGCTACATATTTGGGAGTGATGCTTCTTGCAGTGATAATTCCATTTAACAGGAGGCCTTTGAAATCAGAAGAGGCTTCATAATGCCAAATAACTGTGGGTTCCTAGTTAAGGAAGGAAATTTTTGCCTTTCCCAACAATGTCAGGTGGGCAGCCACCTATGGCACAAGGCCTGGTTCATTCCTATTGCTCGGCTTCTGGAAGCTCTGTCCCATCTTTTCAGAGGGAGACCCCCTGGGCCAGTTTGGCATCAGCCAAGTTGGAGATGAGTGGAGGATTTTCTCAAGGAAGACCTTGGACCGCGAGCACATGGCCAAGTACTTGCTCAGAGTCACAGCTTCTGACGGCAAATTCCAGGCTTCGGTGCTTGTGGAGGTCTTTGTCCTGGACATCAATGATAACAGCCCTCAGTGCTCGCAGGTGAGAGTTTGGTGAGGGGTGGGGTGAGAGTGGAGGCAAGGAAGCTGGGATGAGAGGCAAAAAGAAGAAGAACTCGGGACCATCTCTGAGGCTGGCCTCACTGACCACACCTGCCCCTGCTTCTCTCCACTTGGCCTCAGGCTGGTGCCTTGGGCAGGGATCAGTCTAGGTAATTCCTTCCCCCCACCCCACCCCCTACCCCCTGCCTCATAGGGATGTCACCAAGCTCTTCAGGACTTCTCCCTCTACACTACCTTTAAAGGTCCACTTCTCTGTAAAATATATCCAGAAGAAAGTAAGTTCTTCATTCTCCAAACACAGTCTGCTCTGCCCAGTGGGAACTGCCCTCCCCCAGCTCTTGTTAGATGGCTCATTATTATCAGATACACCTAGGGAGACCTACCCTTAGAGGCGCAAGCACTGCCCCCCTTGCCCATATATGCACATCCCTACATCTGCATGGGTAGTACAGACCACCACAGATACCCTTCTTTGGGTTATATGAATACATGAATGTGCAGACAGGACTGTTACATTTTGGATAAGGGATACTTTCCTAAGCACCTCATATAATTCAACCCTAAATTTCCCATGGGAACAAATGTTGAGTGGGTTGTGTGTGTGTGTGTGTGTGTGTGTGTGTGTGTCAGAGAGAATTATGTTCTTAGTTCTTAGAGGGCATAAATCAACATTGCCATGTAGCTTTGCTTTTAAACATTTTTTTAAAACAGTAATTTTAGGTTTTGGGGAGTTTGCATTAATTCAAAGTTTGAAAAAAATTATTAACATTTTAACTTTATAACATCTCAAACTGGCATAATTCAAATATCAAATAAATCCAGTCATTTAGTATATATATAAATGCAAACTTATACACACTCACATATACACATATACAGGGAATCATCTATAACTCTATATATAATGCAAATACCTATGCATATATACACATAAGCATATATCTACATGATAACAGCATTCATCTATATATATACCCATCCATACTGCAAAAATACGTATATAGCTCCCACAAACATACTTACATATGCATTTGCATTTATACACACTTCAACTTACTTGCACACACATACAAACCTATGGACACATACTATGGAACACACCAAAATACATACATCCCAACCCCTTTTCTTCCTCTTCTACACTCCAACCACACAAAAACATAGTAGAAAAAAAACCTAGGTTATCAGGGTGCATGGGAGATGTCTTTGCAGGATTCAAGATGACCACTTGAGTAGTCTCAGAAGGGCAGGCTTTTTGGAAAGAATGGTGGCCACATCTTCTTTCCCTTTAGTCATCCTTACAACCAGCCTGCATTCTCCCTATGCTGACAGGGGCCAGAAACAAGCTCACACTAGCCTTTCTTGGGGTGGACAACACCACCATTAGATGCAGGAAAAAGAGACCTGGGGACCATCTCCACATAGCCCACCCAGGCACAAAGCCTCCACCCAAAGCACGTTCAGGGATCCATGCTCACCCACACCCTGCAGTGGAGGTAACGAGTTTGCCTGGAAGCTGTGCTCAGAGGCAGCAGCTGTAGGAATATTGATTTCACAGGGAGCTCCAGCCATTCCTCTGTGCCACACCCCCTGCCGTGCCATAAAAGTACGTGCAGTAGAGGGAGAGTGGGCAGGCTCTGGGGACCACTGGGGGCCAGACCTGACTCAAGCAGCCAAGGGTCTGTCCTGAGGGTGTGGACAAGGAGGTGAGCCAGACAGCATGGCCTCACCACAGAGACCACAGATGTCTGGCCTCGAGTGAGTGGCTTGCCCTGACACCTTCCAGAATGCCTTATGTCAGGGCCGTCCTATTAGCCTCATCCAGAAGCCTCAAGGGTCCTCTGGAATAGGCTGCAGCAAGCCCTTCTCAGCCCTGAGTGTTGGCTTTCACATGGTGGAACTTCTCTCTCATTCTGTCTTTACTGACGGTGCTCTTGTCATTATTCTCCTTGCTTTCAATCTCCATTTTCCTTGCATGTTTCATTTGATTTTCCAACTTACTGTTCCCATTGCCCTCCTCACCCCTCTCTCTCTGATCTCTAATCTCTGCTCTGCTTCTGTCTCCCTCTCTATCACTCTGCCTCTCTCTGTGTCTCCCACAATCTCTCTCTTTGTCTTCCATCTCCAGCTTCTCTATACTGGCAAAGTCAGTGAAGATATATCTCCAGGACACTTCATTTTGAAAGTTTCTGCAACAGACTTGGACTCAGATACCAATGCTCAGATCACATATTCTCTGCATGGTCCTGGGGCAGATGAATTTAAGCTGGATTCTCATACAGGTAGGTTTCCTGAGCTGCAGGATCAAGCCAAGAACTTAATTACTGAACACCAAGTTCCCAGTACCATGGTAGGCTCTTTGGAGAAGAAAAGAAGAAACAAGAATTCACTTACCCACCCATCCAATCACTCAGCAAACATATATTGGCAGTATGTGCCAAGCATTGCACTAGATGCTGGGGACATAATCAGCAGGCTGATAAGACAAGGTACAGCTCTTGACAGTCTACTGGGAAAGGCTGTCATTAAATCAATGGTTTGATATGCTGAGGTAAGAAAAAATGCAGGATGCTAAGGGAAAGTTCGAAAAGGGAGAACTTGATTTAGTCCAGGACAGTATTAAGTAAAACCTCTCTCAGGAAATGCCATTTCATGCCAGACTTGAGGACATACAGGAGCCAGCCAGAGGGTAACGGAGTGGCAGGGATAGCCATTCAAGACAGAAGGAGAATTTATACAAGGACCTTGTTTTGGGAAAGCATTCACATCTGAGGATCTGATGGGGGGCCAGAAATTGGTGCAGAGAAGGGGAGGAAAGAGGTCAAAGGATGAAGTCCTCAGGGACCCAAATCCCAGCTTCAGAGCCATTGGAGGATTTAGGCAGAATAGCATCACAGGTAAGGACAATTGCCTATTGTCCTCACAGGTAAGGACATGGTCTCAAGACGCATATGCTTCAGACTGGGGATAAAACCTCCCAGTATTGTTGCAAGGATCTCAAGAGTTAAAGAGATATAGAAATCTAGCCCAGGTTTGGCACAGAGTAAGAATTCAGTAGATGTGGTTGCCATTGTCACTATTAGTCAGGTGACAAAGCAGAGAGCCCTGCAGGGTAGACCATGAATACCTGGGAGAGGTTGGGCTGTGACAGGTGGGTGGAGAAGATGGGGTGGGGTCTGCTTCCTCTGGAAGAGCAGGCCCACAGGGGTGGGGCCCCTATTTTGCTGCTACAGGAGAGGGCATGGGGTTGGGCAGCCCAGGAGGCCCAGGTCACTGAGGGCCACTTGGCTTGGAACCAGTTGTTGAAGGAGGCCTTGGAAATTCCTGAGCAGAGAAGTGGCAGGTGAGAGTGGTGTCCCAGGAAGCTCTCTGGATAGACAGGAGACAGCATTGTCCTGAGGTAGGTAGGGGACCTGGGTGTTGTCTCCTGTCTAACTGTTGCTGTTTATTCAGCTGCTGGATGACTGGTGGAGTCTTTTTAAAAGAAACTGGGCAGTTTTTCTGAATATGGACATACATGCTCACTGTACAAAAATTCAAACAATGTAGGCATGTATTATGCAGAAGGTGGAAAGTCTGCCCAATAACCGGCCCTTCCCCCAAAGACAAGCACTCTTGGTGTGTATTCTATCAGACTGGTTTTCCATGCATCTCCAAAATCTCTACATAGAACATTATTTTGTGGCTTGCTTTTTTCTCACATAGCAGCATCTTGGAGATGTCAGCAATGCAGCATGTGAATCTTCATCATAATTCCTTTTTTGGTGGTACCATATTTTACTCTATGGCTAAACCATAACATATTAACCAGTCCCTTTTTGAAAGACACTAGGACATTTTCAGTATGTTGCTATTCTCAACAATGCTCTAAGAATATCTTTATATACATATAAAATTTTATCCATGGGATGATTATTCTATAGGATATATTCCTAGAAGTGAAAATGTGGGCCTATATAAGCACATTTTATGTGTTACTAGGAATTGCCTATTGCCCTTTAAAATGTTGTGCCTCTGTGTAGCTTGTTGGTGAGAATCTTTAATTGGTGATGTGGTGATAGAGTGGGTTTGGGAGAATTAAGGAGGTGAGTGGGAATGGGGGGTACAACCCTCTTCTCTGGGACAAAACTCCGTATGGTGGAGGTTGTCTCATGTAGATATCTAGAAGCCATCTCAGGAGTAATGGCCCCCAGAGAAAGCTCACTTGCTGTCATTTCTCTGGCCAGGGGAGCTGACCGCACTAACAGCCCTAGACCGAGAGAGGAAGGATGTGTATAGCCTTGTTGCCAAGGCGACGGATGGAGGCGGCCAATCATGCCAGGCAGATGTGACCCTCCACGTGGAGGATGTGAATGACAACGCCCCCCGTTTCTTCCCCAGCCACTGTGCTGTGGCTGTCTTCGACAACACCACGGTTAAGACCCCCGTGGCTGTGGTTTTGGCCCGGGATCCCGACCAAGGTGAGAACGTGAAGGATTGGGGCCGTTTGCTCACAGGTCACCTGGGCGAGGGTCCGGCTCTCTATGTCGCTCTGGGACTGGTAAGGACTCTGCCTTCTCCCTGAGCTCCATGAACACTTACAAGTGAGAAATGTTTGTCCGCAAATTGCATATCTAAGTGCTATGTGATAAAAGATTTTGGCAATGTTTTGAAGCCTGTTTGCAGTGTGTCAGCCTCATTGTTTCTCACTGCCATTTAGACCTGGAGCCCATTCAATTCTGCCATTTAACCTCAAGGACATTTTGAATACAAACATTTAATCTGAAATATGCCAATCAGAGTTTTTCAACTCTGAATAAATTGCCGCAAGAAAGCAATTTTTAGCACAAACTCCATTAGCCTATTAAATTCCTTGATCAGCTTTCTATACAATGAAGTGGAATTATTTTCAATATTTTGCATTTTAATTTTAATGACATTATTTTCATTAGAGTTAATTCTTTTCCTTTTGAAACTTACAATGAAATTTTGATTCATTATCTATATCTATATCCAATTTCTTTGAGTCAAATTTTATTATTCACATAGGGTGAATTTTTACCCTACCCCCTAGGGTAAAAACTGTCCCCAGGGTCAAAGTAGCCAGATCAACATAGGATATGATGATGATAAATGTGGGATCAAAACACCCTGCTTTGTTTGGTACCAGTCTTAAATAAATTTAAAACTTTCTAGAGGAAGTGAATTTTAACTTGGCATTGAAGGAGGTGAGAGATTTTGGAGGGATGCAGGAGTTCAAGGGAAGGTGAGTAGTTAGTTCAAAGGCATCTAATGACTACAAGGCCCTGTAAATTAGCCAGTGCTTGCACACCTCCAGGGACAGAAAGCTCCGTACTTCCTAGGCAGCCCCTTCCTTCCATGGCATCTCAGATAATTATGAAGGGCTACCTATTTGGAGCTGACACCTGTCAGCACTGGTCCTGTCCTCTGCAGCCACACAGATCTAGACCCTGAGCCGTGAGAGCCCTTCTGTGAATGGGAAGTGGTGACCATCTGTTGCAGCCCCAAGCTTCCCTTTCTGGGCAGAGGAGCCCTAGTTTCTTCAGTCACATGTTTCCAGCCCTTCCTCCTTTTTAGGACACATCCTCTGACCAGTTTGCTTTAATCCTTCAAGACTGCAACTCTTAAATATTCTACCCAAATATTCCAAATGTGACCTCTCTAGAAAAATTATGCTCTCTCCAGAAAAATGTGTATATAGGGAAATTGCATGGTATGCATATTTAATTTATGTAAATCCAACTATTCTAATAGGCAGTTTCAACCACCATTCTACCAAAAGGATGTGTGTCCACAAATGTGTGTGAGATGTGAGGCCCTTAGGCTCAGGGGCTGTGCCCCTCCCATTGGGTGAGAATGCCATGGCTGAACAGGAAGTGTTGGTGCTTGTCACATCCCACGGCCCCTGCACAAGCCAGCAGCTTCATCTGGTGCACAGCTAAGGGAAATGATAGAACCCGAGTCAAAGCTGGAGGGACACTGTGTGTTTTGATTTACTAAGAACTTTCCATGGATATGTATGTATTTTTTAACTGTTCATTTTAGCATAATTATAGACTCAGAGGAAGTTGCAAAATTACTACTGAGGCCTGTGCACCCTTCACTTAGCTTACCCCAAAGAAAGGATTTTAGATAGCTGTAGGGTGATCTCGAAGCCAGGAAATTGGCACTGGGACATTACTGGTAACTGGACTACAAATCTTATTCGCCTTGTTTCACCAGCTTTATGTGTGTGTGTGTGCATGTGTGTGTACACATGGGGTTGTTGTGTATAGTCCTATTCTGTATTATACATGTATAGATTCATGTAGCCACCACCACAATCAAGATAAAGAATTGTTATTTCACAAAGAACTTGTGATGGATGGTTTTGACCTTGCCTGATGTCACTTCATAAGCTGATGTTGGACTCTAATCCCTTTATAAACATTTTCAGATAATTTTATAGCTTTGCAGATGACCCATCCCCAAGAACCTTTCTGGGAGCCTCCCAGACAAGAATCTCCATGTGAGATTTTCACCCCTAACACAGCCTGAGCGTGTCAGCCTTTATGGGGACCCCTCCCCAGGTCCTCCCTGGCTGGAAGGCTCCCTGCAGGCAGGCCCAGAGGAAGTCCCCTCAGTATGCGCCATGCATTCGGTGTCCCCACAGGTGCCAACGCCCAGGTGGTTTACTCCCTGATGGACTCTGCTGAAGGCCACTTTTCCATCGAGGCCACCACAGGTGTGATCCGGCTGGAGAAGCCACTGTGGGTCAAGCCGCAGGCAGCCCTGGAGCTCACGGTCCGTGCCTCTGACCTGGGTTCCCCGATACCTCTGTCCACACTGGGCACTGTCACCATCTCTGTGGTGGGCCTCGATGACTACCTGCCCGTGTTTCTGAGCACTGAGCACAGCATGCAGGTGCCTGAGAACGCCCAGCTTGGCACAGAGGTGCTGCGGCTGGCCACCCTCACTCGCCCGGGTGCCAAGAAGACCGGCTACCGCGTGGTCAGCGGGAACGAGCAGGGGATGTTCCGCCTGGATGGCCACACAGGTGAGACAGCCCCTGAGGCAGCCCCAGTCCCCTGCCCCACAAACACACCCCCACACATACACAGGGTCTTGGGGAATGTTGGATTCCTCACATATGGGGTGTATCTCCCCATGCAGCCCCTCCCAGGGCACACCTCCTTTGGCCCTTTCTTCACCCTGAATCTCTCCAGGTACCAAGTCCCTTCTTCCATGAACCTCCTTAAGTCCCCCACATCCCTGCCCGGGACCATCAGTAATCCACTCCCCCACAGCTTACAGCTTCAAGGTCTCAGCTCAGGCCCAGCCCCAGTGTGCTGAGGCCACCCTCCAACTCTGACTGCAGAAGTATGTACTTCCTGGGACCTGGGGCTTAACCAGCCCGGGGCAAGGCTGCCTGCTTCCTTCCTACAGCCCTCCGCCAAACGTCCTGGCATCCCTGAATTTCTCCTTATCCTCATGAAGACAAAGAGATCTCAAAACATCTCTCTTCTCTCCTTCTGGTCACAGAGAGACTAAGTCACAGTCACAGAACCTCAGGGAAGGGCCTCAGAGGCTGCTCAGGGCAGATTCTTCCCCACAATGCAGTGGCGCCCTCTACCTCCCAAAGCAGCTGCCTGATTATTGGACAGTATTTTTTAAAGTCTGTATTAGGGAGACTTTAAACTATAAACAAATAGAGCAGTATAATGAACCCCACATCCCATCATCCAGCTTCAGTAATTATCAACATAGGCCTGTCTGACTACATCTTTACCCTTTACCCCTGAAAATCTACCCTTTGTGTTATTTTTAAGCAAATCCCAGACGTGATATCATTACCTCTGTAAATACTTTGGTGGTTATCTCTAAATGATAAGGGCTCCTTTTATAAATACAACCAGGATACCATAATCACACCTAAAAGATAATTATTCCTTAATACCATCCAATACCCAGCCAATTTTTCAGATTATTTCATCAATGACTTCTAAAGTTGGTATGTTTGTGAACATACCCCAAATACTCACATATTGCATTTGGTTGATTGGCAGAGTCTTAAGTCTCTTTTCATCCCTAACACTTTCCTTTCCCTCTTTATTTTCTCCTGCCATTTAATTAATGAAAGACTTGGGTCATGTGTCAGGTGGAATTTTTTATATTTTGGATTAGCTAGCTGTATCTTTATGATGTCATATATCCCTCTAGACCCTATATTTCTTACAAATGACATTTGGATCAAAGGCCTTGATCCGGTTCAGTTTTCATTTTTGGCAACATGGCTTCAGAGGCAATGCTGGGCTCTCCTTTGTGCTATGTTGGGAGACATAAAATGGCCAATCAGTTCTTTTCTCTGAGGTGAAGACTGGTGGTGGGTGTGGGTGTTACCATCCGGATCCATCCATTATGGAGTTCTTTGTCGGGTCTTCTTCTAATGCTTTTAACATCCTTTGATGATTATTTCCTAGATATATTATTCCACTAGGGGCTGCAAAATGGTGATTTTCTAATCCTATAATTTCTCATTTATTTACTAACTAGAATTCTTTTATAAAGAAGAGTTTTCCCCCATTAACTATTTAGCTATCCAGGAATGGCAAGGTAAAACCTTGTTCTTTTCTTTTCCAGTTTTCAGAATGATAAATCTATGTCTTAACAATTTGTTGAGCAATTTTGGGTACTATAAAACACTTTTTATCATCGAAGTTCTGTCATTTACAAGCTGGGTGAACTTGGGCACGTCATTTACCTGTTGACCTGAGAGCATCAGCTGACTCACCTAGAAAATGGGTATCGCACTTGTTCCTGCTCCACGGGGTTATTGTAGATCTACATGAGATAGATTTAATCTTACAGGCTCAAGTGAAAGTTCAGTGAGATATTACAGAAATACATGCAGTTGAAAAAGATATGGAAAATGAGAGTGGGGGAGGGAGAAATAAAGAGGAGGTGGTGGAGGAGATAATGGAAGAGATGAAGGAGAGAACGCTGTGGAGCTGCCTCTCCTGGGGTTTGGCTCAAGGCCCCTCAGCCCTCTGCCTTTGCCCTCCCAACTGCCTCATTTCTCTTATCACCTCCTGTTTTCAGGGATCCTGTACATCAACAGGAGCCTGGACTTTGAGACAAGCCCCAAGTACTTCCTGTCTATCGAGTGCAGCCGGAAAAACTCTTCCTCCCTCAGTGACATGACTACAATCGTGGTCAGCATCACTGATATCAACGAACACCGGCCCAGATTCCCCCAGGATCTGTACAGCACGAGGGTCTTAGAGAATGCCGTCGTGGGTGACGTCGTGCTCACAGTAAGGATCCGAAGCTCTGCCCTTTGTGGGGCATGGCCTCGGGTGGATTCTTTTCTCCCCCTCCCCCAGCCATCTGTGAGCAGGGGTCAGTTCATCAGTTAATACACTGTAAATATGACTAGGATTTGCAACCACTCAGCAAGTGACAGGAGGCCTTGGGGCCATGATGGTAGCCACTCAACCTATCTCACATGTTTGATAAGGTCTAGATCAGGTACTGATAGAAGAGGGGCATGGGAGGGACCCCAGAGGACTGCGAGAGGCTCCAAAGCCTGGAAAGGGCCTGCTCACAACACGTGACCCGGAAGGTCCGTGTGAGGAGACGCCAAGTAACACGTCTTTGCATTTACACATGTAATTGCTCCCTACTACAGAGTGAAACCAAACTCTGTGTGCCCATATTCAAGGTTCTCTAGGACACCTCTGCATTTTGCCTTCCAGTCTTATCTCCTCCCACTCCCTGACATGCAGTCTACATTCCAGCCACCCAGGAAAATGTGCCTTTCCCCGAACACCCTCTGTACTTTCACACGCTCTGGGCTCATGCCTGGAATACTGGCTTCACCCTCAGAAGCCCTCCTTATCCTTCAAGACTTCATGCATTCTTTTCTAATTTCCTCAGGACTGTGATCTCTGTGCTCTCATAAAGCTGATCATACTTTCCCCCAAAATTAGATATCAAAATCCCTGCGGGCATATTCATTTTGGCACACTCCTCACCTCCCAGCTCACAGCCTAGCATACTGTCAGTATAAGTGAGCAAGTAAATGAATGAATGAATAGATAAATGAATGAACCATGACATGCTGAAATCCATAAAAGGTTATAAAATGAACAGATTCCTTTGGTGCAGGGACTGCCAGCCCAGTGGCAGCCACCGGGGCAGGGACGCATCTGTTCTCCTACATTCCCCAGGGCCAGGATCCTTTTCTGGTCTCTCTTGCACCACCATTCTTGACCACCCTGCTGTTGCTACAGGTGTCAGCAACTGATGAAGATGGACCCATAAATAGTGCCGTCACCTACAGCCTGATAGGAGGAAATCAGCTTGGGCACTTTGCCATCCATCCCGAGAAGGGGGAACTACAGGTGGCCAAGGCCCTGGATTGGGAACAGGTAAATCATATGTGTTTTGGGGGGGCGGGGGCAGCAACCTGAGCTCATCAGAACAGAAATGTGGCCCTGCTGTAGGTCCAGAGGATAAATTGTGGTCAACATCCCATCCTGAAACTTCTCCGGACCCACCTTCAGTATTTTTTCAGTGGGGCCTCTGTGGCCTGTGAGGCCAGAGGCAGGAGAGGGACTGAGTGACCCTTAACCTTCCCCGGAGAAGCTCAGGCCAGCTTCTCACCACTGACCAGGTATCATTAGACCATTATAATAAGTCATCATTTACTGAGCATCTGCTCTGCGCCAGGAACTTTACGAAGTTCCTTACATACATTATGCTATTTGGTCTTTAAAAAAAATCCTAGGAGGTGGATCCTGGTATTACCTTCAAAGAAATGTAGTCATTCTCCCAAGGTCTCACAACAAGGAAATGTCTGAACTGGAGATCAGACCTATTTCTTCCTGACTCTAGAGCCTGGGCCGTCAGATGCCATGGGTAGGCAGTGGGAGCAGGCACAGGGGAGTGTCTCCATCCTGTTTCTCTGCAAACATTAGTAATGAGCCAGAGAGCAGAACTGAGGGCTTCACTGCTAACTGTCCACTGGGCCTCTTGCTACAGACTTCTAGCTATTCCCTGAGGCTCCGGGCCACAGACAGCGGGCAGCCCCCACTGCATGAGGACACAGACATTGCCATCCATGTGGTTGACGTCAATGATAACCCACCAAGGTTCTTTCAGCTCAACTACAGCACCTCCGTCCAGGTACGCCTGAGCTTCAGCAGGTATCCTGAACCCGTCCTCTCTTCATTTCCCTCCTAGTGGAGGGTGCTCACCATGGGCATCAGTCCACCAAACAGTGGCTGTGACCATGCCACTGAGATCCCTAACGTCAGGCAGCACAGCCTGCTGAAGGGCATTATGGATCGGGACTAAAAATAACCAGGCATTGTGCGAGGCCCTTCCACATCCATTTTCTCACCTGGGACTCATGCAGACCTGTGAAGTAGGCATACAGTAGTGCCCCTTATCCATGGTTTTGCTTCCCTTGGTTTCAGTTACCTGCAGCTGACCATGGTCTAGAAGGAGATGATCCTCCCTCTGCCAAATGGTCAGAAGGTCAGTAGTGGCCTGATGCTACATCACGTTGCCTACGTCATTCACCTCACCTCACCTCATCACTTAGGCATTTTGTCATCTCACATCACAAGAAGTGTGAATACAGTGCAGTAAGAGATGAGAGAGAAAGACCACATTCACATAACTTTCATTATAGTATATTGTTAAAATTGTTCAATTTTACTATTATTGTTGCTAATCTCTCACTGTTTAGTTCATGCATTAAACTTTATCGTAGACATGTATGTATAGGAAAAATCATAGTATATGTAGGGTTTGGAGTATCCACTGTGTCAGATATCCACGAGGGTCTAAGAACATATCCTTAGTTGCGAAGCAGGGACTACCATACCCATTTTTAAAGATTTTTTTAGGTGGAGGTACAGAAATGTTTGAGAATTAGAATGCAGCAAACCTAGGATTTAAACCCAGAAGATTTTCTAGATCCCAAGCTATTTCCATCATACCATTGGTTTGCAAATGGGGTTTGGAGAGGGCTTTGGAATTCTGTGGGGAATTATGACCACAGGGGGCGAGGGATGGGAGTCCGCAGGAGGCGGAGTTCTGGGCTCTGCTGTGCACCAACCAGGGCCCCTCCGCTTTTCCTCGTTTTGTGTATTATGAATACTAGTCAGGGTGCATGGGTTCCAAATAACAGATTACCTGACTAAAATTCATTAAATAATAAGGACTTATTATTTCACATAACAAAAGGTCTGATAGTGGGACGTTCTATTCCAGAATTGGCTATTTCAGTAGGAAAATGATATCACAACTTTGGGTTCACTTCTTCAAAATTTCCTCCCCTTCTCCCTCCTGGTCACAGCATGACTGCTGCAACTTCAGCCTCAGCGCCTTGCCTATCTTCGAGGGCAAACAGAAGGGAAATTCTTTTGCAGGATCTGCTTTTCATAAAAGAAGACTTCTCCGAACTTCCACCTGGTAGACTTTCCTAATGGTCAGAATTGGATAACACGATCACCCTTAAGCCAAAAACTGGTATAGGGAATCAGATTATTATAATTGACATAGACCAACCGTAGTCCCTCTCTTCCTTGGAGGGGCACATCCTTTCTGAGATTATTGCTCCCACGTGAACAAAAGTAGGGTTTTATAAGAAAAGAAGAGAAGAATGTCTGAAACCATCAGTTTCTGCCCATAAGATTCTGTTTGTAGATAAGATTTTGTTGCTAAAAAGATGGTTACCAACCATTGTGTTACAGAATACTGAATCCCTATGTTATAGAACAAAGACTGGAACAATACCCAGGGGATCATTTTTTTAGTTGAACTCCTACTCATCTTTGAATTTTATCATTGGATATATATTCCTTTGGTCCTCTAAGCAGGAAACCATTTATAGGTGTTCACGGACCCTCTGGGTCACAAAATTCCCACCTGGATCCCAGGCACTAATTTATATACATGAATCACCAGCTATGTGACCTTGGGGAAGTCACCTCTCTGCAGGATAAAGGGACTCTAAGGACCCTCCCCGCCCCAGCAGGCTTTGTTTCTAAGACTCAGCACTGCCTGCAGGAGGTCCTGATCTAGACTGACAGAGCCAACCACTAACTTACAGGCAGAATGAATGAATGGCAGCTTGGGTTCCCCCATGGCCTGGGGCGGCCAGAGTGCTGAGGGATCTGGACGATGCAGGAGGATGGACTGGGACTCATTTTGCTCTTTGATTTCCTGTCACTCTCTGTCTCAGGAGAACTCCCCCATTGGCAGCAAAGTCCTGCAACTGATCCTGAGTGACCCGGACTCCCCAGAGAACGGTCCGCCTTACTCATTCCGAGTCACAAAGGGGAACGACGGCTCTGCCTTCCGAGTGACCCCAGATGGGTGGCTGGTGACCACTGTGGGCCTGAGCAGGAGAGTCCAGGAATGGTATCAGCTTCTGATTGAGGTGAGAGCTGTGCTGGACCACTGGTGGTGACCATGGGGACAGGTGCTGGCAAAAGGACTCCTGGAGCTCTTGCTCTGTGCCCGGCACTGGGCTGAGGGCGTCACATGCATCGCTGCATTAAATCCTCACAACGTGCTGTACGGTGGGTACAGGTATCACTCCTACTTTACAGATGTGCTGACTGAGGCACATAGAGGTCAAGGTAAAACTACTGGCTGAAGGTAACACTCCTTATGTGGCAGGCGTGAGGTGCTTCAAACCCAGACACTCCAACCTCAGAGCCCAGACAGCACCCTCACCCGTACTCTAACTTCCTGAGTTTGGCCAGGACAGCCCTCTGAACCACAGATCTTGTTAAGGACCTACCTCCCAGAATGGGTGTGGGGTCCACAGGAGAGAACGTATAGATACACGTGTAGGGGATTGTGGTGGTCAAACATTTCTCCCTCCTTTCACAACCTCAAGTCCATTTCCTAAATTTTAAGTCTACTGGATCCTACTATTCTGTGAACTTCTCTGGGCTCAGGGTCAAGTACTCATCCATCCAGCCAGCTAGCTAGTCAATCATTTATTCAGTCTTTCAACAAATATTTGTTGAGCAGCTATCATGTACCAGCTGCTAGTAATACAGCAGGGGGACAAGGGGGTGATCCCTGTCCCTTCGGGCTTTTGATTCTATTTATGGAGCTATTATAAACAGATGAAGAAAGAAAGAGGTGAGAGGCTCATAGGCACAGGGGAGACATATTCAGAGGGTGGCTGTCCTCCTGGGGAAGGGACACTGGAGCTGAGCACAGAGGAGCCAGCCGCGTGAACAGTGGGCAGGAGAGTGTCGCAAGCAGGAAGAACGCGATGAGCCAAGGTCCTGAGCACATAGCCTGACGTGGCCTGCGCTGAAGCCGCTGGGGTCAGAGCCCAGCGAGCAATGGTGGGAGGAAAGCTGAAGGGATGGTTTGGGTGGGTCATGGAGGCCTCACACCTTGGGTGACCATAGTACTTGAGGTCCATACTGATGCTCTGGAGAGTGAGAGAGGCACCAGGAACAGTTAACTGGTGATAATGTATCCCTAACAGGTGAAAACCTGGGCAGACCGTGAAGTATAGTCATCCTAATTACAAGCCTTGGTAATACTTTTAGATTCTAATCTAAGTGCAATAGCAAGTGGCTGAAGGGTTTCAAACAGGGAAGTGACCCTCCTTGTGTCTCAGGAGGCTTGGTTTTGAAGCTCTAGAAAGAGTGATGAGGGGAGCAAGAGTGGTTGAGGTATAGCAGTGAGAAGTCATTCCAGCTGGAGAGAGCGGTGCTGAGACCTTGAGGTGATGGTGAAGATGTAAGCAGAGGATAGACTTGGGACAAGTTTTGCGTGGAAGTAAAAGGGAGCTGGTGATGGATTGGGTATGAGGACAGAAAGAAAAGGGAAGAATCCAGGACAACTCCCAGGCTCCTGGCTCCAGTGAAGACTGGGTAGTATGGCTATTAAGGAGACTGGAAAGACTGTGGGATGGGAGAAGGACAGCTTTATGGGGTAAAATGAAGGCTCTGCTTTGCACCTTACCTTTTAGGCATCCACGAGACATCTAAGTGGAAGAGTTCAGTGTGTAATTGCGAATGGGTGTCTGCAGCTCAGGGGACGTGTGGGATAATGTAGAGGGTCCTCAGAGCCAAAGGCATGGATGTGATTGCCTGCAGAATGTTGAGAGAGAATAGCTTCCTGACCTCTGTGTCCTGGCCCCAGACAACTGCTCAGGAGCTATTGGCTTCATCATCATCTCTGGCATCTGTCCTGTATCTCCACTTCCATTCACTGGGAGGCACTATAAGCCACCAAAGAAACAGGCTACGGCCACAGGGAGGAGTTCAGATTCTGCTCTGGCCTTGCCTGCTGCATGACCTTGGGCAAGTTACTTGGCCTCTTTGAGCCTGTTATATCTTCTGTAAGATGAGAGACTTCATGCTGCCTAACTCAGAAGCAGGATAAACCAGGATCATGCATTCAAAGCACTGGAAAGTGACTGGCACACAGTTTGAACTCAATACTAGCTGTGTATTATACTCAGGAATAATATCAGTTGTTGTTATCATTGATATCTCATCAGCATTGTGCACAATTCCCAGCAGGCTGTGATTTTACAACTCTCACCCACTCCAAGCGTTGGAATGCACGTGAGCAAGATATTAATGTAGGGAAAACTTTGCAGATCCTTGTTGGCAGCTGAGAAAGTGATAATGTCCCCAAGGAGAGGAAGGAAAGCTTTGTTCTTGCTAAGTCTGGGCAGAAAGTACCCTTGTAAAGTGTGCAAGGGGCATTTTTTATCTACATTCTTTTTGTGGCTTAAATGAGATCGTGTCACTGCCTTGCTTAAAACCTTCAGTGGCTTTTCATGGCTCCGACATAAAACCCAGCCCTGTGCTCCTGGCCTCCAGTGACGGGCCCTGCTTCTCCCTCACTCACCTTCCTCTGCCTGCCTGCTCGCTCTGGCGGCAGCGGCTCCTCTCTGCTTCGGGGAGCACCACATCCTTCCAGCCGAGGGCCTCTGCCTGCCGTTTCCCATCTGCCACCTCCTCTCATCCCTCCGGGCTCAGATCAAGTGTCCGTTCCCAGAGACGCCTTCCTCCCGCCTGATCCAAGTCAGGCCTCTTTCATTCTTCAGATGTCTGTCAGTTTGCTCCGTTACTTCCTTCATAGCACTTTATCTCTTGTTTATTCAGTAACTTACTTATTGTCTCTTTTCTCCTGATCACAGCAGAGGGTCTGGCCCAGAGGAGGTACTCAATAAATATTTGTCGGCTGATCCAAGAAAGAAATGCCCAATCACAGAGTAAAGGGGGATCCCAAAGAGAACCTCCTTAGGCTGACAGGGGCCATAGAGGATGTGCACTTGAATTGCTGGGAGACTTTTGATGACTCACTTAAGGAAAGGGACAGAATGAGGAAGTGTGGGAGGAAGGAGATGTGAGTGTGTGTGGCTGGGGAGACTGAGGAAGAGGCGAGGGGAGCTATCAAATGAGCACATGGCAGTAAGCCTCACCATGTGGAGGGGTGTAACTCCCTCCACAGAATCTTCAGCACTTTTGGGGGTTTTCCTTTTTCTTTTCAAATGTGGCAATGTGCAGAGCCTGCCCTCAAGCAGACAGCGGGCTCACCAAGAGGGCCCAGCTTCTCTTGGGCCACAGGCAGCTGCAGCCCTGCAGTAACATGGCAGTGTTTGCTTGCCCGCAGGTGTCGGACAGCGGCATCCCGCCGCTCTCATCCTCAGCGTCAGTCAGAGTCCACGTCAAGGAGCAGAGCCACTACCCACCCTCGGCCCTCCCTTTGGAGATCTTCATCACCACCAGGGAGCAGGAGTTCCAGGGCGGCATGGTGGGCAAAATCCATGCCACAGACCGAGACCCCCAGGACACGCTGACCTACAGCCTGGCGGGAGAGGAGACCCTGGGCAGGCACTTTTCAGTGGGTGCACCTGACGGGAAGATCATTGCCACCCAGGGACTGCCTCGAGGCCGCTACGCATTCAATGTCACAGTCAGCGACGGGACCTTCACTGCCACTGCTGGGGTCCACGTCCATGTGTGGCACATGGGGCAGGAGGCTCTGCAGCAGGCCATGTGGATGGGTTTCCAGCAGCTCACCCCAGAGGAGCTGGTGAGTGACCACTGGCGGAACCTGCAGAGGTTCCTCAGCAACAAGCTGGACATCAAACGAGCCAACATCCACCTGGCCAGCCTTCAGCCTGCGGAGGCTGCGGCTGGTGTGGACGTGCTCCTGGTTTTCGAGGGGCATTCTGGAACCTTCTACCAGCTCCAGGAGCTGGCATCCCTCATCACTCGCTCAGCCAAGGAGATGGAGCACTCAGTGGGAATTCAAATGAGGTCAGACACGCCCGTGGTGCCCTGCCAGGGCCCAAGCTGCCAGGGCCAAGTGTGCCAAGAGACCGTGCACCTGGACCCCAGGGTGGGGCCCACGTACAGCACGGCCAGGCTCAGCGTCCTAACCCCGCGGCACCGCCTGGAGAGGAACTGCTCCTGCCGTGGTGAGGAGTGGGCCTTCCCCGGGACAACCCGCACGGCGGGGCTCAGGCAGCCTGGGAGGGGCGTCCCAGGGCGGCTCTGGGGGTGTTTAGAGGGCAGTTTTCACAGGGTTACAGGCCACAGACCACCATGAGACGGGTACTGAGTGGTCTCACAAAATCTAGTCATGGACCAGCGCCCTAATCCTGGCCACTCTTTTGCAATTTTGAAAATAACAGCAAAAATATCAGAGGCAGGTTAGCATGACGACTAAGAGCATAGATTGTGGCATCAGATTGCCTGCATTCAAATACCAGCTGGGCCACGTGCTAGCTAAGTGACTCCAGGAAATTTGTTTAACCTCTCTGTGCTGTTGGGCTATCGTAGCGATTAAATGAGACTCGGTATCAAGAGCTCACTTAGAAAAGTGCCTGATACATGAAAAGTGGTCAGTAAACATGAGTTACTAGTACTACTACTAGTACTATTATAGCCTGGTGGTTATAATCTCAAGGTTTAGACCAGACGGCTCAGGTTCAAACCCCAGCCCCATCACCTGCTATCTGCGTAAACTTGGGTGGGTTTTAGAATCCTCTGAGCTTTAGATTCTCATCCATAAAATAATGACTATATTATCATCTGCCTCCTGGAATTGGTTTGGGGAATAAATTACTTAATGGATACAAAAGCACTTAACCCCTGTCTGGGCCCATAATAGGTACCCCGTAAGTGGTGGCCACCATTCACATGGTAGCAGTTGTTGCTATAAGGACTCTGCTATGTGCCAGGCTCTGTGTATATGTTACCTGAACTGACTGTCACCACAACCGTATGAAGTAGGGTCATTAACTCCAACTACAATGGAAACTGAGGATTATATTGGTTTGCCTGAAACATACAGCCTCCAATGAAGGGCTGGTTATTTAAACACCTGTGTGTCCCACTCTACAACCTGAGCTTTTTGCCAAGTTCTTCAGGAACACAGTTTTCTGATAAGACTCACTCCAACACCCCTGGCATTAAGTCCAAGCCCTGGTTCAGCTCCAGAGTGCCAGCAAAAGGAAGGTGACATTGCCTCTAGCTGCCAGCACCTCTGCCTGTCCTGGCCCACCCTTCATGGCCTTTACGGCCTCACCCAGACCTCACTGGGGGAATTCTTTCTCCAAGGATTTGTAGACTTTCTCCGGGGCCCATGGCTTTAGGCTGGATGAGCTACACTGCGGACGTGCTGGTGGGGGTGGGGGTAGGAGGGATTCCGTGTCTCTTGCCCCAGAGTCGGCTACAGAGAAAGCCTGATGGCTGAAGATTCTCTCTTGACCACCTGGCATCAGACAGCAAAGGCTCTAAAATTCAAGACTGTGCAAAATCACCTGGGGAATCTGTTTTTAAAGAGACCTGATCCTGGGTGTCTTCTCCAGATTTTTTTATTGAGAAGGTCTTAGATGAGGCCTGGAATTGGAATTTTTAATCAGCACCTCAAACAATTCTGAAGCAAGTGATCCAAGGGCAGCACTTTGAGAAATACTAGATAGGCTGGTTCACAGTTACCAGAATCACTTGGGGAGGGTTTCTTTTTTAAGCATTTTAGTGAAATATGACATACAGATTCATGTATCATAAGTGTACAGCTCAAGAAGTTTTCACAAACTGAATATACCCATAACCAGCACCCAGATCAAGGATCTCTACATGACCAGCATCTCAGAAGCATCCCTTGGTGTCCCTTCCAGTTGCTGCATCCATTGTGGGGAGATTCTTAAAATACAGATTCCCATATGCCTCTAGAACTACTGAGTCATTGCTTGAGGACAGAGCCTGGCATTGTATAGTTTAAAAGACTCTCCAGATGATCCTGATATTCAGCCGGACTTGGGAATTCCTGATCTAGATCAAGTTCAATATCCCGTCCGGTAATGACCTCCTCCAGTGGAATTGCCAGCGTCAGAGAGTTTCAGACCTAAGGTGTGACAGACTCAGGCTTTCTGGTTCTTCCTTCTCCTTTCAGCCCTTGTTCCCTCTCTTCAACAATTCCTCTTCCTTGGCATCTGGGGCCTGTGGTGCTCGTCCCTCCCTCTGACACCTGATCAGCTTTTATTTTATTTACACTGAAGTTTTACAGATTTAGTAGCTGAATTCACTTCTCGGGAGGGTGGACTTTTAAAAATCTGGGGTGGGCAGTGCTTAATATATATGACACAGCATTTCCCCAGGGGGCTTCCACCAACTGCTATTTCCAATAGCTTTGAATAGGTGGTCCACATAAGAGGGTCCCATGGTGAGGTAAGATGGGAAAACTCAAGTTTTGGCGAAGATGCCTTTCTATGCAACCAGGTGCTAGCCATTGCCCTGGGGGGAGGAGCACGCAGGGCTTTACAGAAGTTTTGGCCACACAGTCTATCACTATCCCGTTCTTTTATCAGAATGTCTCTTGACCCCTCCACAGCATCTCATTTGGAAAGTGCTCCCCAAATGATTAAACTCCTAAAGAAAGGGATATCGTGAGGCACCTGTGTGCTGTTCCTGAAATCACACATATATGCAAAATAGTCTCCAGTTCTACTTCCTTCTTCCTCAAGTGATGCCAGAAATAACATGCAAACTAAAAATCAAGAGAAAATATACATTAAAAATAAATAAAAAAATTTTTTTTTTAAGAAATCACATGGAAACTATGTAGCATAGAAATTTTGATTTCCATATATGTGACTGATTACGTTTCTGGATTGATCCTTGCTTTCTTAATAGTTTGAGCTCATAGTTCCTGACCCAGGCTAGGACACAAGCGAGGGTCCCTGAGGCCAAAGGAAGGTTAGCAAGGGGATGGCCTTGTCATCTGTGTCACCCTGGACTAGTAATCTCCCAGCCTCATTCTTCATCTATAAAACATGAGCAGTGACCCTACTTGTCACCCATGGGTTGAATGAGACTAAGTCTGAGGGCTCCGGGGGGACCTGTCCAGGTGGAGGTGACACCTCTGGCTGTTTCACAGGTACTGCTGCAAGGTTCCGCGGTCAGAGCTTTGGACGGTATGGTCTCCCAGAGGCTCAGAAATGGCACATCCGCTTCCGTCTGAAAACACTCCAGTCACAGGCCGTTCTCCTGTTTAGCAACGAGACAGAGTGTGTCTCGCTGAAGGTAAGGCACCGCCAGCCTGAGAGATGGCACGTGGGTGTGCCAGGCTGGGGAATTGGGGACAGCACGAGGCCAGCCCAGAAGGCCAATTTATGGCAAAGAATTCCCTGCATGGTTTTTAGGGATGCTGCGTGTGACTATTAGGTCAAGACAGGAGACTTTCCAGGCAGGATGGCTAAAGCCACCCCACCTGGAGATATATGTCCGAGGACAATCAGAGGCCAGACTGTTCTGCGGGATAAGACACAGCGTCTGGTAGCAGAAAGAGGAATAGGTGAGGCCACCTAGCCCCAAGCGCTTTTATCACTTTTGCTGCGTAATAGACCAGTGTTTCCCAAAGATGGGTGGGAGGCTGGCTACCACTGGGGGTGCTCAAGATGACCCAGCATTTAGTTACATGGAACCACATGGAAGAAAAGTGAATTTCTTTCTATTGGTCTTTCTAACAGTTTTTCAGTCCTTCTGATTATGTCTTGTAGAAATTCTCAGTGTGCCTACCTGATTTTAACACCTCTAGCATACATGCCAATCTCACATTTTGACAAAAAGACAGCAGACTTTGGCACCTAGTCAGAATTTAATTAATTCAATTAGTATTTATTGAGCATCTACTAAGTGACAGACACTGTTCTAGTTGCTGTGTCTCATCAGTAAATAAGACAAAAATCCCTTTTAAAGTTTTCATCCTATAGGGGGAATACTGACAACTAACCTAAACGTAATAAATCAGAAAATTACAGAGCTTGCCCAAATGTGGTATGTGCTTTGGGCTAATAGAAAAAACAAAACAGTTAAGGTGGATCAGGAGCGTTAGAAGTTGCAGTTTAAGTAAGGTGATCAGTGAAGCCTTCACTGACTTGATAAATGAATGACAATTTGAAGGCGGTGAGGGAGTTAGCCAGGTAGACATGTGGGCGAATAGCCTTCTAGGTAGAGGGAAGAGTGATGCAAAAACCTTTTGTCAGGAGATTGCTTAGCATGTTTAAGGAACAGCCCAGATGTCTATATGGCTTTAGTGAAGTGAGCAAGGGGGGCGGTAGTAGTAGGACTTGAGGTCAGAGATGTAATGGGATGGGTGTGTATCTGTAAAGGTCTCATAGACCATTTAAGGACTTTGGCTTTTATTCTAAACAAAGTGGAAGGCATTAGAAGGTTCTGAGCAGAGAACTGACATGAGGTAACGTATTCAAAAGGGCCATGATGAGTGCTGTGTTGAGAACAGACTTTAGAGGAACAGAGATAGAAGCAGACCCGGCCAAAAGGCTATTGCGATACTTGCGTAATTCAGACATGAGGGCAGTTTAGATCGGGGTAATGACAGTGAAGCTGGGAAAAAGAGTTCAGACTCTAGACAGATCTTGAAGGTAAAGCTAGCAGGATTTCCTGATGAATTGATTGAGAGCTTGGAGAGAAAGCAAGGAGTAAGGTTTTGGCCTAAGCAACCAGAAGGAATGGGGGAAGACCTGGGTAGAACAGGTGTGAAGGGAAGATCAGGAGTTTCACTTTGGACATGTAAGTTTGAGAAGCCTATTGGACTTACAAGTGGAGCTGAATAAGCAAGTCTGGTGTTTGTGAGAAAAGTCTGGGCTGGAGATGAAGATCTGGGAGTCTTCAATATAGACAGGCATGCCTCACTTTATTGTCCTTTGCTTTATCACACTTCACAGATGTTGCGTTTTTTACAAATTGAAGATTTGTGGCAAACTGCAATCCGGGCAAGCCTATTGGCACCATTTTGCACACAGCATTTGCTTACTTTGTGTCTCTGTGTCTCATTTTGGTAATTCTTGAAAATTTTCAAGCTTTTTAATTATTATTATATTTATTTCTTGTGGTGATCTGTGATCAGTGATCTTTGATGTTACTACTGTGATTGTTTTGGGGCAGCACGAGCTATGTACATGTAAGAGAGCAAACTTAATCCATAATGTGTGCTTTCTGACTGTTCTATTGACCAGTTGTTTCCCTCTTCTCTGGTCCCCCTATGCCCCAAAACACAAAAATATTGAAATTAGGCCAGTTAGTAACTTGACAATGACCTCTAAGTGTTCAGGTGAGGGGAAGGGTCTCACAGCTTTCACTTTAAATCTAAAGCTAAACATGATTAAGCTTAGTGAGGAAGGCATGTCAAAAGCCAAGAAAGGCTGAAAGCTAGGCCTCTGGCACCAGTTAGTCAAGTTGTGAATGTAAAGGAAAAGTTCTTGAATGAAATGAAAAGTGCTACTCCAGTGAATACACAAATAATATGAAAGTGAAACCAACTTATTGCTGATATGGAGAAAGATTTAGTGGTCTGCATAGCAGATCAAACAAGCTACAGCATGCCCTTAAGCCAAAGCCTAATCCAGAGCAAGGCCCCAACTCTCTTCAATTCTATGAAGGTTGAGAGAGGTGAGGAAGTGTCAAAAAAAAAAGCCAACAGAAGTTGTTTCATGAGGTTTAAGGAAAGAAGCCAAAGTGAAAGGTGAAGCAGCAAGTCCTGTTGTAGAAGCTGGAGCAAGTTATCCAGAAGATCTAGCTAAGATAATTCATGAAGGTGGTTATGCTAAACAACAGATTTTCAGTGTAGACAAAATAGCCTCATATCAGAAGAAGATACCACTAGAACTTCCATAGCTAGAGAGGAAAAGTCAATGTCTGGCTTCAAAGCTTCAAATGATAGGCTGACTCTCTTGTTAGGGGCTAATGCAGCTGGTGACTTTAAATTGAAGCCAATGCTCATTTACCATTCTAAAAACCCTAGGGCCCTTAAGAATTATGCAAAATCTACTCTTCCAGCACTAAATCTACTCAGGACGGCACATCTGTTAACAATGTGGTTTTCTGGATATTTTAAACCCACTGGTGAGACCTACAAATCAGAAAAAAAAAAATTCCTTTCAAAATACTATTGCTCACTGACAATGAACTTGGTTATCCAAGAGCTCTGATGGAGACACACAATGAGATGAATGTTGTTTCCATGGCTGCTAACACAACATCTATTCTGTAGCCCATGGATCAAGAAGTAATTTCAACTTTCAAGTCTCTTATTTAAGAAATACATTTCATAAGGCTATAGCTGCCATAGACTGATTCCTCTGATGGGTTTGGGCAAAGTAAAGTGAAAACCTTCTGAAAAGGACTCATCACTCTAGATGTCATCTACAACATTTGTGATTCATGGGAAGATGTCAAAATATCAACATGAATAGGAATTTGAAAGAACTTGACTCCAACCTTCACGGATGACTTTGAGGGATTCAAGACTTGAGTGAAGGAAGTAATTGCTACTGTGATAGAAAAAAGCAGGAGAACCATAATTAGAAATGGAGCCTGAAGGTGTGACTGAATTGCTGAAATCTCATAATAAAACTTTAATGAATGAGGAGTTGCTTATGAATGAGCAAAGAAGGTGGTTTCTTGAGATGGAAACTACACCTGGTGAGGATGTTGTGAAGATGGTTGAAATGACAGCAAAATATTTAGAATCTGACATAAACTTAGTTGATAAAGCAGCAGCAAAGTCTGGAAGGATTGACTCCAGTTTTGAAAGAAGTTCTGTGGGATGATACTATCAAGGAGCATTATATGATACAGAGAAATAATTCATAAAAGGAAATCAACTGATGAAGCAAACTGCATTGTCGCCTTATTTTAAGAAATTGCCCCCGTCACCCCTATGCTCAGCACCCACCCCCCTGATCGGTCAGTAGCCATCAACACCGAGGCAAGACCCTCCACCAGCAAAGAGATTATGACTCACTGAAAACGCTGACAATGGTTAGCATTTTTTATCTGAGGTGTGCCTGTACATAATAGTATCAAAGGCCACGAGAAGGGATGAGATTACCAATGAGTATAGATCGAAAAGAGAGTAGACCCAGGATTTATCCTTGAGACACTCCAACACTGAGAGGTGTGGGAGAAGAGGAGGACCCACTGAAAAGGAGCCACCAGTGATTTGGGAGGAAAACTAAGAGAATATTGTATCCAGGAAGCTGAATGAAGACCATATCGAGAAGGAAGGAGTGATCAACTGGGTGATGTGCTGCTGAGAGGTCAAGTAAGATAGCAAGTGATATTAATCACGGGATTTGGCAACACAGAGGTCATGATACACCCTGACACTGGTGATTTCAGCGTTGTGGTGGGTGGGGGTAGAATTTTGCTGCAAAGGGAGAGCCAAGGAAGAGTGTGACATCTGGTGGGAGAAATGGGTTCAAGACTACTTTTTTTTAGACTAGAGCAATAACAGTGCATGTTTTTGTGATGATTGAAATCATATAGTAGAGAATGAATAAACAAAGATACAGGAAAGAGAAAGGAGAGTAGTGGAAACTTGTCTTTGAGGATGGAAGGAGGGTGGGATCTAGCCCACGAATGGAGAGACTGCCTATCACCAAGGTTGGCAGATGTGATGGTGAGAGTGCCTGCAATTTTCCACTGACTGTTGAAAGCAAGGATGGAGAGTGGGACATGAGGGGTCTGAGGAGAGAGAAGTTGTGAAAATAATCATCTGGGAGAGTGAATGGGCCAAGGAAGATAGCACGACTGTTGGGCAGCATGAAGGACTCATTTGAGACTCACCGTCATGAAATTAAAGGGAGACCAATAAGCAAGGCTTTGTCTTTTTCTACACCTGTTCAGATCCATGATGCTCATATAGAGCAGGGAGAGAGTTGGATTTTACCACAGTTGCGGGTTTTCCAAGTGAGTTCTACCAAGCAAAAGAGGGACAGGAATTTGGCGATGGAATTTAAGCTGGACAGAGAGAGGAGTGAGGATATCACAGAGGTTGAGAAACAGTGAAAAGATGGGAACAATGGCTCTGTGGTCCTAAGAAGTAAAAGGAGTGATTTAAGGACAAGGTTTTGATTGTACTTATTTTTGTCATTCTTTTTCCTTAATGGCAAGTTATATTGCTCTTCCCTTTACTGTAATAATAGTTTTTTCCTTTTAAAGTACATAACAGTATAGGTAGTATTCAACCAGGGCAAAAGTAAGGAAAGTGGCGTACAAGTGTACAAATGGCTAACTTCTGGAAAACTCTGGGTTAAATCTTTAAATTTCACCCAGAGAAAGCTCTACCTAACCTAAAGTAACCAGAAAAATATTTGGCCATAAGTAGTCCTACTTCTTGGAGTGTGATGAACTAAAAGTATTTAACGCAGTGGTTTCCAGACTTTTTGATTTCAGGACTTTTTATGCTATTAAAAATTGTTGAATATCCTAAGGAATTTTGTTTACATGGGGTACAGCTATTGATATTTTCAATATTAGAAATTAAAACTGAGATGTCAAACTCTTTATTAGTTCATTTAAAAATAACATGAAATCCATTACATGTTAACACAAATACCACATTAAAAAAAATACATTCTCAAAGAAAATTGGCATTCTTTTACATTTTTACAAATCTCTTACGTCCAGTTTAATAGAAGCAGCTGGATTTTTGTATTTTCCTACCTACTTCTGCATTCATTTGTTTTGATAGCACATGTTTAGAAATCTCCACTGTATAATTGTGAGAGAATGAGAGTAGGAAAGGCAAATAGTCTTAGGGTTATTATGAAAATAGTTTCCCTTGTGGGTTCCCTGAAAAGGCCTTGGAGATCCACTTTGAGAACTGCTGAGCTGTTGAATAAGGGAATGGGAATGAAAGGGAATTGGTCCAGAAGGCCAATGTTCAGAAGCATAGAACACTGGAGAGGCCTGTGAAGAATCCAAAAGATATGGTCTGGATCAGCATGGCATCTCTGGGCCTCAGTTTCCTCATCTGTGAAATGGAAATGTCATCCCTGCCCAGACCATCCCATGGAGTGTGGTGAGGGCCAAATAAGACCATAGACAGAAGAGCACATTGAGGGCTTTTATGCGGAATAAACACAAGGTCTAAAATAGCTTTGAAAATCACCCAACACTACCCTCCCACCCATGAAAACACAACCAACCTTCTTTGCACTGGCAGCCTGTTAGCAGTGCTTTTTGTAAGGACTTCTTGGTTTTGCTGATGGATATCTGGGTTTTCTTTGCAGCTGGTCGATGGAGTGCTCCAACTGGAATACCGCTGCCCAGGTGGTTTCTATGGAAATCTCTCCTCCTGGCGCCACGTGAATGACCAAGAGTGGCACTCCATTCTAGTGGAGGAGACGGACACTTCCATTCGCCTGGTGGTTTCTAGTGCAGGCAACACCTCCCTTGTGCTTCCAGAGAACTGCCGGGGTCCGAGGCCAAAAAGAGACCTCTTTCTGGGTGGCCTCGTCCTCTTGCATCCATCTCCAAATGTCTCCCAGGGCTTCGAGGGCTGCCTGGATGAAGTTGTGATCAATGGAGAGGCGCTGGAGCTGCTGGTCCAAGGCAAGAAGGCAGCAGGCTTGCTGGAGAGGCAGGCCCTCACCCAGTGCTGCTTGCCCAGTGAGGACTGCAGCCAGAACCCATGTCTCAATGGGGGGAGGTGCTCACAGCCCCACAGGGCAGGTAAGCGCTGAGGGTGATGCCAGGGCTTATCCCAGGAGGCTCTTCAGAGGACGCAGACATGTTGAACTAGCAACCATGTCAGTGTAGAGTTTACAGAACATATTCTTCCGCCACAGCCCCATGAGGGAGGGAGGAAAGAGAGCTATTCATAGCTTCATTTTACAGCTCAGGAAACCTCTGGGCTATGTAAGGAATACCCAGAGAGGTGAAGGAACTCTCCCAAGGATACATGGCTGTACAGTGAGAGAGGCATGTTAAGGGCATAGGTCTCAGTGGGGCACTCCTGCCTCCTAATTTCAGAAGCCCCTTTCTTCCCCTTTCTTCCCGTGAATATTGGGTTAGGATCTGCTAGGTTTACACCAGGGCAAGCCAGGAGTCTTCGTTCTCCAATATGAACTTTCTTTCTTTCTAGTCTTTTTGGATAGGGGAAGGGCATGAACAAGGACCTCTGGTGTAGGTTGAGTTCATCACACATATTAGCATCCTCATTGGTGAAATTTCTCCTTCCTCCCCACTTCCCCCAAACCTGCAAGCAAACATTTTATGTTTTTAAATGAGTTCTTGAAAAATGTAAATTACTGTTTTTCACATGGGTGAATTTCTAATTTATGTAAGGGACATATAATTTTTTACATTTTTCCATCCATATTGCCACAAGTAATTCTTATTCATTGCTTTTCATTGCAGCTCAGTGCTCCAAGCTGTGCACACACTCACATTTTTTCCCCTCCGTTTTCCCAGCATGAGACACCCTGGTGACTTCAAGTCCCACCTTCATTAACAATGCTGCAGTGAACATCCTCATACACGTCTTCTTATGAACCTTCATGAGAACTTCCTACACACACACACACACACACTACACCTAGGGATGGAGTTCACATACCCGAAGTGTGCGACTAATTATTTCGACTAAATAGAGCCAAATTGCTCTTCAGCACAGCCGCAGCAGTCTGTTCCTTCAGCAGCACATGAGGTTCCTACACACTCCTGTCAACACTGGCCATTAATCTTGTTTTCTAACTTTGGCTTGGCTGATAGTACTATCATTTTTAGCTGCAGAATACCTAGGGGATCCATCACTTCTCGGTCCCCATTGCCATCAGTCTGACCCAAGCCCCTATTATGTCTCATTTTTTCCACTGTGCCAGCTGCTTCCCTGCTCTCCGATTCACTTCCTCCACCTCTGTCTACCAGCAGGATGCCGGGGTGATCTTTATGCAATGCAAGTTTGAGCACATCAGTTTTGCACCTGGAACCGTGCAGTGGCTTCTCCTCGCTGTTAAGAAGAGTCCCAGTTCCTAATTCCTACATATGGCTCCTAAGAGTGCTCTGGCCTCTCCGGCCTCCCAGCCATGCAGCTCCCCCCTCTCTTCGGCTCATAAGGTTCACCCACCCTGGCATCGTCTGAGTTCCTAAAACATGCCGCACCCTCTCCTCCGAGCCTTTGCATGCGTTCTTCTGCTTGAATTGCCCTCCTCTTTGCCCCTCTATCTTTTTACCTGGCTAATTTTTACTCATACTAATATCACCCCTGTATCCAGGAAGCCTCCCCTGTGCCTAGTCTAGGCTAGCCCGCTCCCCCAACACACCCATTCAATAAAACTAATTTTTATGATAATTACTAACATACTGATATTATATATAACTGTCTAGGTTTGAATCCCAATATGCCATTTACTTGCCGTGGGACCTTGAGCAAATGTCATACGTTCTTTGTGATTCATTTCCTCACCTGCTAACAACTGGCATCTGTCCCTTGATGAGGGTGATAACAGGAGTCTCAGATCCCATGAGGTCATATATGAAGGTTCTCAGCATGGTGACTAGCCCTGAATGGGTGTTGTCTAGGATAAAGAGGATATTTATTATTCTTTAGATGCTTGTTCTCTGTAGACTGTAAGTCATTTGAGGGCAAGGATCAAGTTTTCTAGCCCACCAGGGCACTGCCAACCTGGTGCTTACTGCAGAGGGAGGCACACTCAGTAACTGAATGGCAGTACCTGGATCTGCGGATATGCCGAGGCCACCCTCTGTCCTGGAGGCCTCTCAGCCTGAAGCTGCCTGACTGCTAGGCCAGCCTACTCTCTTACCTCCCTTCCTTTCCTCCCAGGCTATGTCTGCAAGTGTCCCCCCCAGTTCTCTGGGAGGCACTGTGAACAAAGAAAGGAAAACTGCACTTTGACACCCTGCCTGGAAGGTGGAACTTGCATCTCCTCCCCTGAAGGAGCCTCCTGTCACTGCCCTCACCCTTACACGGGAGACAGGTAAGCACAGGAGAGGCCACCTGCCCTGGGGTGCCCACTCTAGGTTTGGCACCCTTAGGGAGTGACCTCTGCACTCTGACCTCTACTGAGGCTAATGGGAGGCTAGGGGCCAACTGTTGCAGTAACCGAGGTTCTCAGCCTCTTCCACCTGTCAAGGCTTCTCCCTCTGCCGCCTAAATCAGTCAGGGAAAGGGAATTCTTGGTGAGATTTCCCAAGCCCTATTCTGAACCTACTGAATCAGAGTCACTGGGGTGGGGTCCAGGAATCTGCACTTCTAGCCAGCTCCTCAGGCATTCTGATATTTGCTGAAAATGGCTAAATTTTTTATTCTCTTGTTCTGGATCATGACTTCTCCGAAGGTGGCCTGGGAACAAGGACTCCATGTGGCACAGGCCTGCTGTGGGTCTTGACTCCTACTGCAAGCTACCTGTGCCTTGTGTTATGCTGGCCTGGGGTGGGGAAAGCGTGGGGGCTCAAGGGAAGGGGAATCATACTTAGAATCCTAGAGGTAAAGCGGCTTTGGCAATTATCTGGTTTTATGGCTCCCCAACTTGTGAGCCTTTAAAAAATGAGGGATATATGAAAAATATAGTTTCCTGGACCAACTAAATCAGAATTCCCGAGGAATGAGGCCTGCAATTCCATCATGACAAGCTCCTGAGGGCTAGCCTCGTTGTCAGCAGGGGCATAAGAGAGCCAATGATGTAGTCTGTCTGCTCTTTTTACAGATGGGGAAACTGTGGCCCAGAGACAGAAAGGGCTTGTCTAAGATTCCCCTGTGTGTGCAAGACCCAAGTCTCTTTTCTCTCAGCAATTGGCATTTCTGATCCACCGCAAGCCTCACTCTGCAATAGGTCTATGTGTTGGGAGGACTCTTTCTGGCTGAAAGTGGTGTTTGCATTTTAAAAGGAGAACTTGGGGAGGACAATATTTAACCCAAAGGGCAAACTATTGGTGAAATTTCTGGTATTAGGATTCAGGCGAGAGGGAGGGAGCCTTCCCAATATCCCTCAGAAGTGCATAAAGCTGGCCATAGAAGTCTCCTAGGAGGCTTAGACCGTGGAACGCCAAGCTGAAGCTGACCTAAGAGGTCTTAGGGTTCCAGGTGCTCTCTCTGAGAAGGCTGTCTCATGTCATGCGTTCAGGGCCATGTTGGGCTCCTGTGGCCTCCTGGCAAAGAACAGTGGGTAACACTGGTACCCAGCTGCCATTACTGGGTGACTGCTGACTTGTGTCTGGGACCCTGACATTATTGCTGAGGATGGCTGGGAATGACGGCTACCTCTACCCCACTACATGGCTGGAAATCTGACCTCAGTGGGGGAGAGTATATGCAATGGTGAAATCTCATAGGTGGAAAATAATGGATGTGCCCTGAGTCTAGATCCAATGGTCATGAATGGGGGTGTAAGCTGAGTCCCATACCTTCCTGATGGAGGATGGAAATTTCTGAAGTTGATATGTTGGTATGTGTGATAATTATCTTTCTTTTGGTGGAAAATTGGAGAGAGAAGGCTTGAGTACAGCGGTCTCTATCCAACAGATTTTGTAAGAGGGAATATGGAAAGGGCAATATAGTGACTCAGCTCCTTGGCTACTTCTCTGTCTGTGCAGGTGTGAAATGGAAGCAAGAGGCTGCTTGGAAGGACACTGCCTGGTCACTCCTGAGATCAAAAGGGGGGACTGGGGACAGCAGGAGATGATGATCATCACAGTGGCCCTGCTGCTCATCACTGTGATCACTGTTGGGCTTCTCTTCTATTGCCGCCGCCGAAAGTCCCACAAGCCTGTGGCCATGGAAGACCCAGACCTCCTGGCTCGGAGCGTTGGTGTTGACACTCAAGCCATGCCTGCCATTGAGCTCAACCCCCTGAGCACCAACTCCTACAACAATCTGAACCAACTGGAGCCCAGCAAGACCTCAGTTCCAAATGAACTTGTCACTTTTGGACCCAGTTCTAAGCGGCCAATGGTCTGCAGTGTGCCTCCCCGACTCCCACCAGCCGTCGTCCCTTCCCACTCTGACAACGAGCCCATCATTAAGAGGACCTGGTCAGGCGAGGAGATGGGTCAGTATAGCCAGAGGCCCTTAACCTCTGGGATTGATGGAATAGAGAGGGAGACCTAAACATTCCAATATCTGAGGCACCGTTCAGTCCAGTCCCTTGGGATGGGATATGAAAGGATACGTTCAAGGTCACGGTGCACTAGTGGACTGGATCAGATGCCAGGTCTCTGGGCTCCAAGTCTGTGGCTCGTTCTAGTGCACCATGATCCTCTCCTCTAAATTCCAAGTCACTCTCTGGGATTGATGTCCATGGCAGAAACCTGTAGACCCTGGATACAAGCGAGCTACATTTGTGTTTTTCTGAGAAGGGAAAGAGAAGCAGTAGTCCAAACTTCTGGTCACCCAGTCTGGAGGTACAGCAGCCTTGGGCTAGACCTGGTTGGACTAGAGGAAGGACCTTCACCCCTTCTCATATTTGGCTCAATAGGAGATGAATTTGCAAAGCACTCTTTATTTTCTGGCTTATTCACCAATAGTTGAAACAGGTATTTTCACTAACTTTTTGCTGATAGGGTAGTTGGGGGAGTCTGTAAATATTCAGTGACTTTTCAGAAGCAAGGACACCCAACTATTCAGAAGCAAGGACAGAGCTAGGACCAAGGATGCCTGGTCTCCAATCTTCCAAGCCACATCTCATTTAATCACCCTCTGTGACCGACACCTTCACACCTCCTAGTACAAACTGTGTCTCTGTTTCCTTCAATTAAGGAGATGAAACTCAATAGTAGGGCCTGGGATGGAGTTGCTGTCTCCAGCATTGTGGGTAGGCTGCATCCATATTCTGGCCTCATTCACTGCCCTTGCTTGGATCAGTGGCACAGATTTTCAAGATGGGCTTGCTTTGGGTTAAATTTCTGCTCTTGAACTTAACTCCAGTGGATTCTAGGTATCAACTTAAGCTGTCGGAGACAACTCACATAGATAGGCCACATATCCACCCGTTCCTTGGCCCATTTCTACCAGATGCTAAGTTATGTATAGTAGCTCTAAGGCACCAGGGAAACTCAGAGCTCACCCTATCTTGCTGTTCCCTTTCAGTGTACCCAGGCGGAGCTGCAGTCTGGCCTCCTACTTACTCCAGGAAGGAACGCTGGGAATACCCCCATTCTGAAGTGGCCTCCAGCCCTCTGCCGCCATCACCTCGCTGCCACCAGGCCCCAGCCATGATGTCCGACCCCTCTGGCCTCTATGGGGGCTTCCCCTTCCCACTGGAACTGGAAAACAAGAGGGCACCCCTCCCACCCCGTTACAGTAACCAGAATCTGGAAGACCTGATGCCCCCACGCCCCCCTAGTCCCCAGGAGCAGCTGCTGGCCCCCTGTCTCAACGAGTACACAGCTATCAGCTACTACCACTCACAGTTCCGGCAGGGAGGTGGAGGGCCCTGCCCGGCAGAGGGGGGCTACAAGGGGGTGAGCATGCGCCTCAGCCGGGCTGGGCCCTCGTATGCTGACTACGAGGTGGGCAGTGGGCATCCCACAGGCCGGGGCCAACCCCAGGCTCCCCCCAACTATGAGGGCTCTGACATGGTGGAGAGTGATTATGGGAGCTGTGAGGAGGTCATGTTCTAGCTTTCCTCAGAGAAAAGCAGGTGGAAGGCCAAGGACTTGGCACCTTTCTCCTGTCTGGAGAATGTGGCTGGGCAAGTGGAAGGGAAGCCCCCATGCCCAATCCAGGCTGCCATACCTTGAAACGTGCCCTTCCAGACCCTCAGCTAGTCCCTGAGGAAGGAGGGAAGCTGAGGGTAGAGCTCCAAAAACAGCACTAGGGCCCCCAGCAGAAAGGGAATGCACAGAGCAGTTATCTTGGAAAACCAGGAAAAAACTGATTCCTGGGAAGGGCCAGAGGCAGTCTGCCTCGTGATTCGCCATCTCTCTGTGCCCAGGGAGGCAGGACCTGAACTACCAAGTCAGCTCTGCCAGGGCACGTCTTCACACCTCCATTCTGGAGGCAGACACAGGTTGGTGCCTGTCAGACAACCACTACATCTGCTATAGAGATAGGTGACAGGGTCATTTTACCCTGGAAGACCACAGGGTATCCTCCTGGGAGCTGAGAGGCCAGCAGCAGGTGAGCAGGTGCCTAAGTCATCTGTGGTGCCTGGCCTCGCTCCTGTGTTTGCTGCAGTGTCGGCTCCATGGCAGGAACCGAGCTAGGCATGGAGGACAAGATGTGAGCGAGGGTGACAAGGGTTCCCGAGGTCCCCCTCCTGTAATCCGGATTTCAAGGAACTTGCTCTGTCTCCTTAAGTCACATGAGCGTCTACCAGCCAGGGCCTGCCGGGATGCAAGCAGCCCTGAATCCTTCTTAGAGAATTCAGACCTCATGGAACTCTGGGTTCATCATCCCAAGTTTCTTAAGCACTTTGGGCCAAAGGCAGGAAGGATATCATTCTTCATTTTAAAAATTCTTAGGCACTTTTCAACCTTGCTGTTTGGCTGAGTTGCCCCAAAGGGACTTTTCTTCCCCAGACACAAGGAATTCAGAACTCCCACTCAGGGCAGGGTGGAAGCAGACAGCCAGACACCACAGTGTCCAGGCTGAACACCCTGCCCTTTCCTGTCCCTCCATATCAGATGTCTGCCGATCTAAGTGTTACCTGTAGTGACTCAGCCCTACGCATGGAGGGTCAATGTGGGCATGTGTCTGCACATGTGGACACCCATGTACAGTACGTGTGTACACATGTGTAGAGTGTATGTAACCAGGAGTGGCAGGGACCAGAGATTTCTGGTGGCCTTGCCACTCTCTCCCCTGACAGTCCTCTCTGGTCCACTGCCTTTTCATGCGCGTTGTTTCTGGAGACAAAAGTCAAAAGGAAGAGCAGTAGAGATGCTCACCCACAGGGCTGCTGCTTACAGTGAGAGGAAGCTGCGTGGGTGAGAGCACATTTGTGTGAGTGGTGCGTGGCTGTGCGTACAACTGTGAGCGTGAGCGGCAAGACGTGTGGGTTCATTGGTCTTTTTTTTTAACAATAAAATATCTTTTTTGCTGTTATTTTCTGTGTCACTTGGCCTGCTTGGGGTTGGGTTAGGGGAAGGGCACAAGGGTCTAGGCCCTTCTGGGCTGAGGTTCATGGAATTTGGGGGCTAGAAGGAATCCTAGAAGTCATCAAGTGCCATGATTCCCAAACCTAACAAAATAGCTAATATATAGATTCCTGAGCCCTACCCCAGACACACAAAAATCAGACTCTCTGGGGGTGGGCCTAGGACACTATTGGGAAAAAATGCCTTCCATTCTGATAAAACTTTGTGCTTAGTGGACAAGTCTGCTAACCAGCAGGTTAGTGAAAAACCCAGGAACAAGACTTCAGAACTGCTGATCCCCAGCCAGCACCCTTTGCACCTAATTATACTGGTCAGAGAGCAGGGCCTTAGTCAAACAGGTCTTGGGAAGCCAGCCCTCCTGGTGTCCAGAGTCGGCCCGCAGGTGCTATTCTATACAGCTCACCCCAAGGATGTGAACATGGCTGGGCAACCAGGGTCCGTGCCAGCCTTTCAGGTAACGCCAAGACTGGAAGACTAAGTCCCTGCCATCAACCTCCCAGTGCAGGTGGGCAGAGAAGGCATATCCACGGGAGGGACCACAGCAGATGGCAGATGTGGGTCGGGCAGATCTCGTGTGACCCTGAGCAGGTGTGAAAAACAGGCCTCCTGGTTTTCAATAAAACAAAGACAGTAAATAACAGCTACCACATAATATTGTTCTGAAAAGTAAGTTTAAAGAACTTATAGCAGAAACAGTAAGGGATAACCATTATACTAGGAAATAATACCATATAGTATATAGATAGGATTAATTTATCAGAACTGTGCAGGAAATCACAAATCTACTCCATTGTTGCCTAAATTTCTCTTTTGTTCATCACTTTTATGATTTTTGCCTTGATAAAATACCACCTGTACTGTTTATTTACTTAGTCTTTTTCTTTTAGTGTATTTAGATTTAAATTTTTTTGATGTACCTTAAAATGATATAGCCACAAAGGATTTGAAGGTTAATATTTTTTATAGCACACATGAAAAGGCATAAAGATTCAGATTTTAGAAATGACTTGTCCAGATTTTAAAAATTCAGATTTTAAAAATGACTTGTTTCCCTAAATCATCTTTGGGAAATGTGATCTAGTCAGTCCTCATTCCCAGCTCTGCTCACCCTGAGGCCCACAGAGAAGAGTTTGTTTGGGGTCCCCCAGCAGGTCTGACACCCAGCCTGGGGCTCTCCCTACAGCACTCACTCTTCTAGACGCAGGCGCCTTTCTCCACCCCAGCCCACCTCTCTGCTGACCAGGGCCCTCCTTCCCTTTGTCCTCTTGAGCCTGCACCTTCACAGAGGAGCCACCAGAGGGCTCTCTGAGATCAAGACCCAGGGTACTGAACTGAGGAAGGTGGTTTTCAGGGAAATCCTCCCATCTCAAGCCACAGTGACTCTGGGTCCAAATGTCCTGAGTCTGATACAGTTTAACAGTGGCAGAGAAAGGCAGAGACCCAGGTCTCCTGACCTCCAGGATGGGCATTTTTTACAGCCACCACAATCATCCTCACTATCACCTCCACTGGCACTTGGTACAACAGGTGCTATGCAAGCACTTGGCCTCCTATTTAATCCTCACAAAACCCCATGAAATAAATTCTGTCATCTCCATGTTACAGATGGAGGAACAGAGGCACACAGAAATAAGCAGCTTGTAACTTATGTTAGTGACTTAAGTGAAGACACCCAGTTCATGAGTGACAGGGTCATGATTCAATCCAGAGCTTTCTGATTAGGAAAGACCTCCGGAGAGATCTATGCCTTACATTTGGGTTCATGAAACAAATTATAAATTCGGACATCAGAGGCCTGAGGAACAGCAGCAAACACGACTGAGAGGGCTTAGGCTAATGATCCAGCTGCATTCAGAGGCCAAGAGGGTGACTGTAATTCTAGGGGGTATCAACAGCCAGAGTGTCTAGATTGGGGAGGTGGAGCCTGTTTAGCCCTGGGCTCAACTCCAGGCCAGTCCCATAAATCCTGTGTCCAGTTCTGAGTATGGACCTTATGAGGGACATAGTAACTTGAGCATTGCTGGGGGTTGGGGCGAGGATGTACAGCCATGTCCTGGGAGGGAGGGTGGTTGGAATTCACCAGGATAAATGGCAAGGGAATTGTGAGGTTTGTCCCACGGCAGTGGAGTGAAGGTGGGCCTCACAACTGTGCCATCACATGGGGTTTGGCAAGGCCTTATAGAGAAGGCAAATAAATCTTCCAGAAAGCAGGGCAGTGCTCTTGGAGGGAGACACATGAGCTCTTGAGGGGAGGCTGAAGCCAAGGCTGGAACTTCAAAAAGTGAGTATCTGGGGTGGAAGAAGAGCAGAGCCAGAGGCCTTGGGAGGAAAACCACCCTCTTTCAGATTGAAGATTATGGAGATTCTAAAGGACAGGGGGGAAAAAGATACAGTACATAAAGTTTTGAGATATGGAGTGACTTGCCAGGGCTCAAGCTAGCTCTGAACATCCGAGCCATCCTCCTTGTTCCCCATGCTGAAGGGTGAGATGCCACCCTGTGAGGGCACTGGGCCCGGGCGCTCAACAGCAGCCCCTGCTGCAGAGCCTCAGGACAGACTTTGGAGGTCCTTGGGTGGCTTCTGCCAGCTCCGTCTGGAGGAGAGGCTCAGGCTGTCTCCAAATAAAGAGCGTGGACTTCCTCAGCGATCAGGCTGGGAAAGACAAGCCTTAGAATTTGCTCAAGATTTCTCAACAAATCTACAACATCCAACCAAGGGAAGTACTTGCTAAGACTGACACAAAAGTCAAAAGAAGTATAGTGATGTTAACTCCTTACAGGCCAGGCACCACTCCCTACTGAAGGAGACAGTGCTGCATCTAGTAACCAGCCAATCCCAGACACGTGGCTAGCCCCGCAAAAGGCTCTGGGAGATCAGACCTGATCTGGTGAATACCTCAAGCGGCTCACAGTCCCGGAAAGAGGGCCAGTCATCCCGCCTCTCTGGCATGAGCAGGGACAGGCTGACCAGAGAGGGGACAGTAAGGCACTGCCAAGGAGGGGGCCATAAATTCTGACCCATGCAGCCAGGACAGGCTCTGGAGAAGAGCAGCCATCTGAAGTGGATCTTAAAGTTGAGCTTCAGATTTAGCACAGAGAGGAGCACCCAGGCTAAGAGAACAGCCGCAATTGAAGGCTAAAGGTTTGAGGATGTGGGCAACGGTGGGTACTTCTGATGGGCTGAGGCTGGAATGCGGAAGGACTTGCGTACCCGGACTAGGGCCTGGAAATGTCCTGTGTCCACTGAGGGAATGATGGGGTAAGTGACAGAATCAGTAGCAGGGCGGCTGATCTCAGGGGAACATGAGGTTTGGGCTCAGGCAGAACTGGCTCCGCGACGTAGAAAATCTGTGGTTGGGCAAGGTATTTAACCTTTCATGCAATTATTTAACCCCCAGCAACTGGGGATATTGTCAGCACCTTCCCTTGCTGGATTTGAGTAATAGAAGAGATAGTATAGATAAAGTGCTTCATGTAGCTGGCGTAGTAAAGGCTCAAAAGAACGTTAGCTATTTTATCATTACTCTTAAAAAGGTGTATTTTTTTTTGTAGTATCCATAACCACACACTTGCCTTTGTTTCATGGCAAGATAAAAGGACATCCGTCCAGTTAGAGGTAACAGGGGTAGGTAAGCAAGGGCTAAATTGTATTAAGGGCGTGATCCTCAGCAGGAGATGGGTATGATTCCCAGCCACTCCCCCTCCTTGCACGCGGGCGCACACACACACACACACACACACACACACACACACACACATACACACACACGGAGACCTCTGGCAATATTTGGAGACACTTCAGTTTCTGACCTGGTGGGATGCAGCTAGCATCTAGTGGGTAGAGACTAGAGCAGCTACTGAACTTGCTGCAGTGCACAGAACAGTCCCCCCAACAAAGATTTATCCAGCCCCAAATGTACTTAACACTGAGGTCAGGAAACTTCATCCTGAAGAAACACACGCAGCCTTTATGTAGCAGCTGGGAATCTGGCCTGAAGCAAAAGTACACTTATGCCAAGAATAGCAGTTATGGCATATGGTTTTGCTCATTTATAAAAAGGTACTATTAATGGATTCTACGTTTGTCAGAGTACACAGGGGGAGTGAAAAAGAAAAGGCAATCCAACCATACATAAAAAGAACATACCATGACCCAGGAGAACTTATTCCAGTAAGCCAGGCTGGTTCAATATCTAAAAATGAATCAATTTAATCCTCCGTATCAACAGGTGAGAAAAGAAAATTTTGATGATCATAGTAACTGATACAGAAAAGGCTTTGACAAAATCATCCATTCATGATTTTTAAAAAATCTCTCAGTACAGGAACAGAGGGGAACTTCTACAAACACCCTACAGCTTACATCATTCTTAAAGGTGAAGTCTGAATGCTTTCTCTGTAAAGCACGGACAAGGCTACAATGTTTACTCGCACCACTCTTTAAACACAGTGCTAGAAGTTCTAGCCATTGCAATAAGGGGAAGAAAAAAGTTACACAGATTGTAAAAGAAGAAACAACTATACTTGGTTAGATTTCTTGGGATTTTCTAAAATCCCAAGAAATCTAACCAAAAACTCATAAAACTATTAAATGAGTGTAGACAGGCTGCTGGATACAAGATGAACACACAAAAATCAATTGTATTTCTATATTCTACCAAGGAACATGTGGAAATGGAAATTAAAAACATTATTATTTACAGTGGCACCAAAGAAAATTAAATGCTTAGTTATAAATCTAACAAGACATGTGTAAGATCCATAAGCAAATAAAATAAAAAATGATAACACCAAATGCTGACAAGGATGCAGAGAAACTGGATCATTCACACATTGCTGGTGGAAATGTAAAGAGGTACAGCCACTCTGGAAGATGGTTTTCCTTTTAAAACTAAAAATGGGCTTACCATATAACACAGTAATCACAGTCTTGGGTATATATCTGAGAGAAACAAACACTTTCATGCAGAAACTTGCGCATGAGTATTCTTAGCAGCTTTATTTGTAATAACCAGGCCTGGAAATTATGCAAATTTCTTTCATTGGGTGAATGGTTAGACAAACTGGTACATCCATTTCATGGAATGGAATGCAGTCAAAAGGAACAAACCATGGATACCAGCAACAACATGGATGATCCTTATGGAAATTATACTGAATGAAAGAAGCCAATCTCAAAAGGATACATACAGCATAATTCCATTTATATAACAGTCATGAAAGACACAATGATAGAGATGAACAGCTTGGTATTTGCCAGGGGTTAGAAATATGGGGGAGGACAGGAGATGAGTATGTCTATAACGGGGTAACACGAAGAAGACTTCTGAGTTAAGCACCTCATCTGTAGTGGTAGAAGCTACATATGTGATCCAATTGCTTAGAGTCACACACACATGTCCATGCATACACACAGATGAGTGTATATATAACTGGAGAAATCTGAATGTGCTCTATGGATTATGCCAATGTCACTTTCCTGGTCTTGATGGTATGCTATAGTTGTGCAAGATGTGGACACTGGGGGAGACTGGAGGAAGGGCGCACGGGGCCTCTCTATACATTGCTTGACACCTTCCTGTGAATCCATAATTACTCCAAAACGAAAAGCTTAATTTTTTTTCAAAAAGACTAAATTTTAAGAGGAAAGTGTTTGAATAAACACTTCATTAAAGAAGGTAGATCAACAGCAAATAAGCCCAAGAAAAGATACAGAACATCACTAGTCATTAGGCAAATGCAAATTAAATTCACAATGAGGTACTACTACACATCCATTAAGATGGATAAAATTTAAAAGACCATAATGTGAAGGATATGGAGCAACTGGAGCTTTTATAAATTGTTGGTAGGAATCCAAAATAGAATAGCCACTTTGGAAAACAATTTTCTAATTTCTTATAAAGTTAATATATACTTACCATACATCCCCACAATCCCACTTCTAGTATTTAATTGACAGAAATAAAAACATATGTCTACGTAAAGGTTTGTACATGAATATTTATGGCTTTATTTATAATAGCCAAAAACTGGAAGCAACCCATATGTCTATCAACTGGTGAATGAATAAGCAAATTATGGTTCATCCATACAATAGAATGTTATTCAGCAATAAAAAGAAAGAAACTATATGTAACACAAGGATGAATATAAGAAGCATTGTGCTAAGCGAAAGAAGCCAGACAGAAAGGACTACATACTTAATAGTTCCATTCATATGACATTCTAGAAAAGGGAAAACTAGGAACAGAAAAATCAGATCAGTTGCTGCCAAGGACCAAGCGGCATGGGGATAGGAGTGACTGCAAAGGGGTGCAAGGGAACTTTTGGGGGTAAAGGAAGCATTCTATGTCTTGATCGAAATGGTGGTCAAATGACTACACGCATTTGTCAAAACTAATCAAACAATACACTTACAAAACAGGTGATTTTATTATATATAGATTATACCCCAAGTTTTTCAAAAAAAAGGTATGAGGAAACCAGTGGCTAAGCATCTAGTAAAGTGCACCAATTCAAGACACACACAGCTTCTAGCACACATCTGCAGTGGGCTGAGTCTAAGGAAGCCAGTCTATCTAGCAAAGAGCCCTAGGTTGAGGGTCCAAATTTAGTCCACTGTCACTCAATTTGTGCTCCCAGCAGTGCAGTGGGCTTACCGTGAGTGTTCTAGTTACCTGGAAGGAGGGATTATGACCGTTAAGAATGGGCAGGAGCAGGAATAAAACCATGAATAATCTAAAAAGTGTTGAATGTCCTGCACAAAGAAGTCAGCAAAACATGATTATAATGAATGACCAGTAACACTGCTCCTGAGTCTTGGTTTTCTTGAATTCAACTAATAGTTTTTCAGAAAATGTCTCACAAGCTCATCATGCCAGGCACTTTAGGACACTCTCAGTAACTCTCACAACAGCCCCCAAAGGCGGACCTCCCTCCCGAGGCTGTAAAAAAGAGGGGGAGGCAGCCAGTGCCTTGGGAAGCGCTTGAGTTCTAGAATCACAGAGCTTGTGTATCTCCATTCTGCCACTTACTGGCTGATGACTTGGAACAGTCATGGGATCTCTTTGACCCCCAGTTCCAGTAAGAGAATTGAAAACAGTCATAATACAGTTCCTACTTTCCTCTCTCAGGAAAAGTGTTATACTTTAATAGTGTTCCTGGAGGGCTCTGCTTTTAAACAAATCTAATTCGTTAGCCAACAAGGATTAGTTTCAAATCACCTAAGGGCACTCACATGGTCTTGTTTTTCCAATGTGACAAAAAGGGAAGAAGAATCATCCCTTCCACTGTCCTGAAATCAATACCCTCACTTTAAGAAAGTTAGGTGTCACCTCTTATCTTAGCCAGGGTTCTTCAGAAAAACTGACCTAGTAAGATGGAGATACACATACATACATACACACATAGGGATTTCAAGGAATTGGCTTATGTGACTGTAGGGCCTGGCAAGTCCAAAAATCACAAGGCAGGCTGACAGGCTGGAAACTCAGGTAGGAGCTGCTACTGCAGCCTTGAAGCAGAATTTCTTCTTCCTCATTGAAAGCTGTTTTGCTCTTAAGGCCCTTCAAACTGATTCAACGAGGCCCACCCACATTTTTTGAAGAAAAATCTCTTTTGTTTAAAGCCAACTGATTATAGCCATTAATCACATCTATAAAATACCTTCACAGCAACATGTAGGTAGGTTAGTGTTTGATTGAATAATTGGGTCATTCAACACTATAGCCTAGCCACACTGACACAAAACTAACCATCACACCTGTCCTGTGCGGTCATCTGATCTGCAGAGAGTTGAGAAGTCCTACTCAAGTTTTCAAGAAAAGAAGGAGCAGACTTAGGCGGGACTTAGAATTGTCTAACAGAAAAATAACTACCTTTCTTGGGTACTCTCCATTCCATAGACGGTGCTAGTTTTTACACTATTCCCCTGGATGAGCTCTGTGATGTAAATTAGAAACACACTGACCTAAGATTTAGTAAAGGGATCTGAGCAATGTGAAAGAAAAAAGTGAAAACAAAGACACAGCCCCAAACCTCTTAAAAATAAAAAATAAAATTCATTTATTGAAAAGGAAAAGTTTTAACACATGATCTGTGTGTAGACCTGAAAGTAAGATTTTCTATACACTGCTGCATGATTCACATCTCTACACACACCATGCGGGAAATATACATCCATGTATACATCCAGGCACATAAAATACACAGTACTGTCTGGTTATAAAGACAGGATAGGCGCTAGTTTTTCATATTCCTCTTATTCACACATCCACTGATGTGTTTTACAAAGGAGTTCACACCATTTTATTGTTCACTAAAACAAAATAGCTTCCCCAACATCACCTTGATTTAAACAAAAGGACACGGCTTACAGCAGGCACCCATCCCCCCCGGCCCCCCACCCCGACCCCTTGTGGTGACCTCATATCGCACTGCACCTTTTATGTTCCCTGATCAGGGAGTGACTCAGTGGTACAAAGGACAGGGAAGAAATATAACAAGCTGATGCCATCAGAGCAAACAGCCTTGCAACCAGTAGGACTAACTGTCTAAAAGAGTAAGCATGATTTCAAAGATAATCCTCTCCTTTTCCCCTAATGCTCTTGGAGATTCATAATGTACTTTGGAAAATTTAATTCTAAGGCAGACTTGGAGCTGACTCCCTAATTACCAAGTCAGGCCGCCTGCACTTTGTGTCTCCACAGGGAGGAGGCAGCTTCATGTTCTAACAGAGGCTGACGCTGGGGTCCGCCTTAACCTCTGATCAACTTTGAAATAAAACCCACTGATACAGACCCCCTTGCTGTGAGTAGTAAACAAAGAGAGCTGGAAACAGGCATAAATTGAGATTTTGCACTTCCAAAAAACATGAGGTGAACATGGAATGTTAAACAGAGATGATATTCTACAACGAAGTAAGGGAGAAATTTGAAAATAAACAGGGAGGGAAATACCTCCCTAACATCCTGCTTGGGATCATCACTTTAAGAGAGCCTATAAAACTGCAAATGTTATGTTTCATGGATAGAGAATGAGTAGTGACCATGAGCCAATGAATCTGCTTGGAGAGGAGAGTCACAGAGAGGGAGGGCGTAGCTGCAGGTTCCAAACTAAGACAAGCCACACATTCGCATGTATCTGACCAAGGTTTGTGCAGATGAAGGGCTCCTAGCAGCCAGATAGCAGCATGATATAAATAATGCCACCTGTGAATGACGACAACTACTAGGCACTGACTAGAAAATGCCAGGTCGTGCTCTTCCCAGCAAGCACCTGCATTTCAGGGGAGGCACACTGCCAACAGAAGAGTTAGAGACCTGCTCCCAACAGCAGGAGGGAACATGGGGCTCTGAGAAGCTACTTCTGGGCTAATAAAGTCTGGGGCTGCTGTGGGGAGATTAGGGGAAGGACAAAGAGCCTAAAGGAACCTCATGGCTTGCCTCTGGTGGGCAGACACAGCTTCACACTCCAAACCTCTGCTCTGTTGCTCCCTGATCAGACTTCTACTTGTGCTGGGGCTTTCTCAGCAGGACCAGAGCAGCGCATGGCATCAGGCTGGACAGCTGGTTCCTAACAAGCAATGAAAGAAACCAGGGAGGGCTCCCTGACTGAGGAAGCCCCATGGACAGAAGTATAAGCTTCCCTGAGCTGGCCCAGGGGCTGCTTCCAGAAGAGGAGGAAGGGCTTCCTCCTGCTACCACCTTCTGGCTGACTCTTTACTCGACACCCAATTGCTATGTAATGGTATAACCAGGAAGGTCCACTAACTGGGTCTGCCTGGCCTGGGTCTTCGGAAGCAGCCTGTCAAAGGCAGCAGAAACTCAGGAAAGGGATCAAACAGGGAGAAGGTGATGGATGACAAAGTAGCTTCCAGAAGCCCCAAAGCTAGAGCTGTCTCTCCTATACACCATGTTCTCTGGGCCAGGGACTCTGAACCAGTTGTCTGCATTTTGCTAATATCTGGGACCAGAGGACCTCAGTATTGCACCATCTGGTCCTCAGGCCACGGCATCACAGTCCCAGTCTCACTACGCACATGGACAGGGCTGACTCTAACAGCTCCTTGAGTACACAGAAGCCTCCATCAGAGAGGGTAGGCAGGACATACATCTGATCCCTTTCTGCTGGCAGATGTCTTCTCACTCAAAAGAACTCTCAGGACCACTGTGGGAAGACTGGTGGAGCCCAAGCTTGCAAACAGGAGATGACAGTTCTTGAACCCACTTTGATAACTTCTAAGCCTAAGGCTTCAGAGGGCAGAGCCACTGCTACCCCAGCTAGAACCTTGGTCATATAAGCACCTGTTAGTGACCACCCAAGGGCAGAAAGGGTGGGTGAAAGGTGTCATTCTCCTAAGGGTGACCAAGTCACCACTGATTACATCTTCGTAAGTTAATAAATTATTAGGTAGGTTGGGAGTCACTACTATGAGAGTTTGGCTTTGGAACAGAAGAGAAAGAAAAAGCTGGGGTGTGGGGGTGGGTCACAGCCCTTATGAGCTGTGGTGAAACAAAAACAGAACCCCTACAAAGCTGTGCTGCCCTCCCAGCTTTCAGGGTGAATGAACCATATCTCCTGGTAAGCAAGAGCCTGGTGACAGGGGTGGAGGAGAGCAGGACCCTATTACACATGCACGAATACACAAACACAAAGAGCTCATGAGATGCAGAGTTAATGAATGCCCTTCTACAAGACTTCTCATACCAACAGGGAAGAGGAGGTGGCCAAAAGCAAGGCAGTGTGACTTCCTCTGCCTGCTCTGCAGTTTGTTCCCAAATCTGCAGGCTGACTTGAGATGAGCCAACCCTGAGGCTATTTCTGATACTCAGAGAGGCATGTGGGGAGAGGGACAGGATTCACAATTAGTGTTTGGAACAAAGGAGACCTAAGCCCCAGCCAAGTGGTTCCTTTAATCCAAGCCATGGAGGCAGCTTGGGCAGGGCACTGTTTCTGCCCTATCCCCCATTATTGTAAACAATCAAGCACCACACACAGCATCAGACCAGCTACTTGTAATTCTATGAACTTAATTTCACACTCTCTGTGCAACTGGCCTCATCTTGTCATCCACGGCAACAGTGTGGGTGTCTTCCTGGCAAGAGGGCAATTGAACACTGCCATGCCATTCGCCTGCCAGGGTCCGAGGGTGAAAAACAGGCCTAAATGCATAGTGACCATTTTACAAGCCTCCCATGGATGGGACACATCCCACTCTGTCGTTCCCTTGGCCTAGTGCACACGCAAATATTCCTGAGTCTTTCGTATCTTCTCAATATGAAATCAGGCTGGTCAGTGGGAGGTGTACACATTTAGATAATCCTGATTAAAACCAGCCAAGAGTGCTGAGTACGTAAGCAGTCATTTCCTAGAGCAACTTTCTTTTCAGCAGGAGAGGCTGAGTAAAGTTTACTGAGGAAGTAACAATTTATAATAACCCCATATCTAGAGACAGAGACCAAAAAACCCACCTTCTTTTAAATAAAATATAAATATATTCCATTTAGGCAGTACTTGATATCTTTCAGGAGCTAAAGCAATGAAGAATGCAATATTTTGACCAATATGAGGAATTCAGAGAGGAGAAAGTGTTGCTGAGAGTCACAGCAAGCCAGAAAGGAAAGATTAAAAACTCCAGGTTTGGGGCTGGTTTAAAATGACTAGGAAGGTCCAGGCACCTCCTAGAGACTTGAATAGGTAGGAGAATATTGAGGTAAAACATTTTTTATATGAGAAAGAGGCACAGCCTTATAAAGAGGGGTAATTATCCACGTATTTAATCTAGGCCCGGTCTGGGAAAGGAGAAAACTTGAGGTGGGGGATGCTAAAATTTTTAAATAAAGTGAGTTGTGCAATAGGAATGATTTGGGTAAGGGAGGCAGGTAAGGGGGGAGGCATGAAGAGAGAATTGAAAAGATCTGGGTTAAAATCAGTACAAGTGATCAGTGATGGCACCACTGCTAGAGGTACCTCCCACATGCCTGCCACCCACTCTCCCCCCTGCCCTCAACCCCAAATGGCCCTGGGTACCTAGGTGTCAGGTAAAGGGGTTTCCAAACAGCAACCGGGCCTTCTCCCAGAGCCTGGACCCAACTTGAGGCTCTGGAGCCAGGTGCTGGGGAACATGCAGGGGTAAGGTGGGCAGGTGCAGGGAATGTACCAGATCGCTATACAAAGGCACTGGTGGAGTTAATGAAGATAGGAGCATTGCTTGGCTCGATGAGTTCATAGAGGGCCTCATACGTCCCCACCACAAAGCCCACGAAGCCCAGGATGCTGATGAGGGCGTCCTTGGCGATGGTGAGGGGGCTCATGCCCTCCGAGTAGTAGGTGGTGATCTCCAGGAGGGGTGGGATGATGAGGGCCAGGGCACTGCTGCTCACGGAGCCCACTAGGGAGATGACCAGGTCCAGGCGGGGGATGAGGATGGCCAAGATGCCTGTGGGAGAAAGAGGACATGCCTGTTCAAGACCACCCAGAGCTGGAAGAGACCACCTCACTGTTTGGCAAATTTAGCAAGTGTCCTTACAGAATGAAGATCTCTAAGGAAACTGAGACATTATCCAGTCCAACCTCTCATTCCACAGATGAGAAAACGGATGCCCAGAGATGTGGAATAACCTGGGTCTGCTCCAAGCTTGGCAGACCTGGGTCTGGAACCTAGATCTCCTGGCTCCAAACACCTACCTGGCTTTCAGCTCTTCCTGCTACAGTACATGACTTCCATCTTACATGGCAGGGCAATCTGGCCTCCACCAAAGGAAAAAGATTGTGGAGCAGAAAAGAAGGTGGACCATTCCTGAACAACTGCTCATTTTCTTACCACTGAGGGTGCCCCCAACACAGACATCTCCACTTGAGTGACAAGAAACAAACAGGGAAAAGAATCCTTCTTCTGCAACAATACCATGATAAACCCCACTTCGCAGAGCATTTTCGTTCAGGGAAAGTGGAAGCAGTTCCCTGTGCAGGCTGAACTCAGGAGCAAGGCCCACACAATGCCCATGTCCCTATGCCAGGACAAGCTAGTGGCGTCCACACCTGACACTCAGCCCCGGGTGTGTGTGAGGAAGGCAGAACAGATGAAGATGAATGGTGGGCTACATTAAGAAATGCCATCAGCTTCCATACCACGCCAATGACTGCCCACTGTGGAGCTGGTCAGACAGTGCCAACAGGAGGGGGCTTCACCAAACATACTTGTTCCACTGTTCACTGATCCTACAGTTCCCATCCAACTCAGCTTTCTACTGGGGTGGGGTGAGGGGTGAAGGCTAATGTTTACAAGTTTATTGAGGATTATAGGTCTGTAATTAGGATCTTTTGTTTGAACTCTGGCTCTGCCTGAGTGGCACTGGGGAAGTTATGGCTCCTTTCTATTCCCTGGTTTTCTTGCAGGCAAAATGGGGATACCAATGGCTCCATAACTATCGCCAGGTCTTTGTTAAGTGTGTGTGTAGCCTCACTGGATCACCATGACACCTCTGTGATCAAATGAGGTTACATGGTCATGTAACAGAAGGCCTGATGTATGACAGGCATATGATACAGTTATTACTAACACTGCTGGTGTATATTTTGTTGCTCATGAAAAGTACATCATTAACTTGTTAGTCACCAATACAGTTATTATTATCGTCACTAGTGTATATTTTGTTGCTCATGAAAAGTACACCATTAACTTGTTAGTAATCAAATGTATTTTGATGGATTGTCTTCCTCACCCCCAACAGCCCCACTGCAGGTCCTTAGCATTGAGAGAATGATCTATTATTTCACTGACTCCTATGAGAGAGTTATGTTTTATATGGCGTTTTCAGTTCTAGCTTCATTTCAAAGCAAAAATGTAGTCAGATCATTCTGAGAAAGGCATCACCCTGAAGCTGCCAGAACACCTCAGTCGGGCACAGCCAATTTTACTCTCAGATCAGTTTTACTCTTCAGATGGACTGTCTGGATCGATCGCTGTTTCTTTTGCTGCGCACCAGATGAAAGGACTGGCTGCATTTAGAGTCCAGTATGAGAAATGCTTCCTTTTAAACTGGAATTCCACTCCCTGAAGTAGGAGGAGAGACAAGTAGGAGCTGAGATTTACTGGGGGAGGAGCATATTCACACCCCTGTCTGACACTCACTTTGAGGCCATGCTGTCTGATTCCGCAGTCATGAGCTGCCTCCATTTTATGTGAATTCAGTACCTCACTCACACATTTCAAGAACGCAACAGCCCCCTGTGCCTAGTGGCTACTGACCTGAACAGCACAGACCCAGAACACTTCCATCATGGCAGAGCATCTAGTGTCTTTAGCTAGCACTGTAAAGCAGCCACCCATTGAGCTGATCTGCCTCGGCCCCAAAGATATGTAACTCCACATCATTACTATTGTCTCCATGCAAGAGGCCCAGAGAGGTTAAGTGATAGAAAGTGACAGAGCTGGGCCTCTGTCCTCAAGCCCCTCAATCCAGGACCTCAAGCCCCTGATATAGTCGTATCATAGACCAGATGTATAAGAAAATATAGAATGCTGCTCACAGAAGGATGGGGAAGAGGGGATTTGGCAGATCAGCAGAAAGATCCTGTTTGTGAAGAACTGGGGTAGTGAGATATTGCGGTAACTTTCCCAAGGAGGCACCACAATCATTTGGCAGGGAATCCAGTATAGGCAGCCCTGACTGCTCTCTGTTCTGTAAAGGCAATCAAACAAGTTTTTGAAGCCTGATAACCAACAGCGTACAGGGATATTGAGTCTCAAATCTGCCTCTGCCAAGGTTGTATAGCCCTGGGCAATCCCTTCCTCTTTCCTTCTAGTGATCAACCATAATCACAAATAGCCTTTAATACTGTTACTGTTCTGAAGCCTTCAGAAAGTCTACAAAAATTATACATAGGCTTTTATTTGCCCTGCAAGTTAAAAACAGTCTGTTTCAGCCCTTAGCTATTTCTAAATAAACAGAATTGGTGATACCCCTCAAGCTTTCAGGGTTGAATGTGGAGGCAAGCTGGGGGTGAAGTGTTTGCAGACTGATGACAAAATGGTGTTCTCACCATGGATAACCTATCGCTCCATGAATTGATCTGCTGTGTGACTCAGAGTAAGACTCTTGCCCTCTCAGGTCTGTCTTCATCCACCTAATGTCAACCTCATAGTAATGGCTCTAGATGTTGCAGTTTGGATGAGCAGTGGGTGGGAACAGCACGGAGGCAGCCCAGGGAGAGGATGGTACAGGAACGTGGTTAGAAGTGCAGGATCTGGACTCAGAATTTAGCCTCCAATCCCAGCTCCACCATTAATCAGCTAGTTACTTAATCTCTTTAAGATTCATTTCCCCTATTGTTAAATAGGGGTGGTCAAATGAGATCATTCACGTACATTACTTAGAGTACCAAGCACACAATAAATGCTTCATAAATGTGAGCTAATGTAATCACCAGTCCCTGTTCATATCAGGCTGTGACCCAGAACAAATGGGCTCACTGCTCAGTGCCTCAGCTCATTCACCCATGAAGCTGGTGATCGTATTGATATTGAAGTCTCACCCGTCTCTGAATTTTTAAGCAACTGTACAATGCAGGTTTAGCCACTTAGGCATGTGTTCTGGGATATGTCCCTCGGCTCACTGTCAACTGAGAGGCATCGGTGGCTGCTCAGGAGTGGCACAGCAGGGCAGTGGGATTGCTCTCCTGGGACAGATGGCTTTGCCAAAAATGTAGCTTCCAACCAGCCTGATTTTTTATCATTCAAAGGTGTATGAGCTGTTCTTCCAAAGCCAGCCCCTGGCGTCCATGGATTCCCGGCCCACTCAAGAGAAGGGAGGCCTTTTTCCGAGACAAGCCCCAGGAGGAGAGAAGTCAGATGGACTGCCAGGCCCCTGCCAGCACTGTCCTCACCTCTCCCCCTCCTGCACATTAACCTGGGGGACATACGGGCACTTCCTTGTGTGAGTTAGTGAAGTCAGATGTACTCCACTCTGTGATAAGAATTAAGTGGAAACAGAAACAGAAGCTTGTGCGATAAGAATCTTTTCTCAGATTGGACAGAGATGTTCCACTTCATCATGTTACTTTAAAAGCAATCTAAAAACTTGTTCTTACCAAAAGGAGATACAAGATAAGCATGCTTAACAAAAATATCCTTAATAGAGATCTTTAAAAGGGGCAAAACTTTTCTCTTAAGAGCCAGGACCACAGGGTTGCAAAGAGAAGACCTTCTTTCTGGCCTAGCTGGACCAGATACCACAACTAAACCCCCAATAAAGCCTGGCATTGGAGAAAGAGAAGGTGGGGAGAAGGCAAGAAAAGCGAGCCTCCCACTAGTATAGTGGAGGAGGAGGAAGCGAAGGAGACCCAAACCAAATTAGCATCCACAGCCCCAAGGACTCAATGCCAGGGTTATCTGTCTTGCTACCATGCAAAAATGTGGCAAACTAGTTTTAACTAATTCCAGGGGAAGGAACAGGTACTTAGGAATGATATGGGAGCAATTAAAACCTCTCCTGGCACTAAAGTTAAGCCCTCTAGAAAGAAAAACTCAAGAAGGTAGAGATCTCAGGAAGCAGCCAACTGGGAACCCTCTCTCCCCACATTCTCCCCTCCCCTACAAAAGGAACACCCCATACAAAGAGGAAGACAGCACACTGGCAGGTCTGCAGCCCTCTGTGGCCGCTTAGCTGTGGCACATACAGAAAAACACGACTGAGGACAACTCAACTAGACCACATGACTAGTCAAGAGCGCTCCAGTGGTATTACAAAACATCTTCCCTTTGGGTTAAAAGACCCTAAAAACAGGACCTTTTAACTGCTGAAGCAACATAAGGCAAACGGCCATGTTCAGAGAAGGAACTGATTGGGATTCTGGAGCCTGTGGTTTTAGACCAGCAACAGAAAGAGCTGACTTACCCACAAGAGAAGAGAAGGCACTTAAGAGAACAAGCACACACATACAAAAATACCTTGGACACTCACAGCTCCTGTGTCTGGAAGCTCTTTCTGCTGTTTTATTATCATCAATGCTGGGGAAGCCCACCTGTGTTACCCTTAAATGTCTAGAAATCTGCCTTCAGTATTAACAATAGTCTTGGAGAGAATATATAATTTCATTTGGTAGGGGTATAAATTTTTTAAAAAGCAAGGAAAACCTACATGTCCAACATTAAAGGAGTTTAGTAAATATGATCCAACAACATAATTGAATATCACACAGTCATGAAAATACTTATGAACAATATGTATATTCATGGTATAATATTAAATAAAATGGGAAAGACAAAGTCATGTGTATACTATGATTGCAACTCTTTTTAAAATGCACCCATGAGGATTAACTAAGAGGATAAAATGCCAAAAAAATTATTTTGTTAAGTGGGTGGGATATTGGAAATTTCTTCTTTAATAACCCCAGATCTGGACATTCTTCAAATGTTTTGACATCAATTTTCTTTTTTTAAGCAATATTTTAGTAGAAATTTAAAATCAGGCTCAAAGGAGTCACGCAGAATCAGAATTTTAGACTTGAGAGAAACCTTAGCAATCAGATGCCCTTCATATCTTAGAGTTCAGGAAGGTGAGGCCTTGTGAGGAGGGGAGTAGTGCCGACAGTGCACAGCTGTTTACTGCTGCTGCTCTTTTTCACTGTAGCTTCAGGACGGGGAAGTGTGCAAAGCCAAAGGTGCTGAGGAGCCACTCTGGGCAGGACGCTTCATGCTTTAATGGGTCTGGCTGCCAGGAATGTTGTACAGTTACACATTCCAGTCCAAACAGGCCTCTTAAGTGATATGGTTTTATGTTATTTCATTTTCAACAATAGATCTCCAAAATTCTTATTCCTAACTGAAGCAATGCCACAGACAGTATGAACCACTGAAGGAGAAACATTAGTGCCTCATGGCGTCCAAAGAAACTCTTCTTTCTACACGTCTGGACGCCCCCCTAGCGGAGCTAGCCTCTTCCAGCCTCTCCTTCAACACAAGCTCTGAACATAAGGTGACTTGCTAAGACTGCATTTTCAAACATATGGGCTGGAACACTGTCCCATTTGGACACATAATAAAATGAGCACCATTCTCTGACAGGTGTATTGTCCCTTCCCCTCTTCTCCAACAGTCTGAAAGTAAGCATCAAGAAAATAAATAGATTTGGGGGGAAGAGGGAGATAGGAGAGAGAAATAACAATATTTGGGGGATGGAGGAGAGAGGAGAGAAAGCTGAATTCCAAGTGGAAAAAAATGAGTCTGGACCAAATTCCCCTGTTCCTCCCAGGGATGGAGGGTGGGAAGAGGAGGAAAAGTCGGGAAAAAGTCAAGAAAACACCAGAAATAGCAATAACACAAGTTTCCATTAGAATTCATGGCTACAGTCGAAAATAATTAGTTACAGCAAAGATCTAAAATCATGTACCAATTAACCTCATATAAAAGGATCTGAGAGTACAAAGAAACAAATAAACTCACATAAATACATTTAGGTTGGTGCTACAGTGAAAAGCCTCTCCTGAATCCAACAATTACTTCAAAGTCTCCAGAGAGGAGAGCTCAGAGAGGAAGGGGTTGCCTCCTTTAATAGGATGGCAGGGCAATACTAAATCACAACACATCACAGGAGAAGGAAAAACAACCAAATGTGCTTGAAGATCAAAGCAGCTCGTGTCTGAGCAGCATACTATAGAAGGGAGATGAGACCCACAGACAAAGTCAGGAAAAATGAAGCAAAAACCAAGAGGTATTAAGGATAGCAGGAGGTCTATGAATCAGAGATTGCTGGCTCCTGCTGGGCACAGTGGAAAGAAATCTGGCAGGAAGCAACACATATGTTACCAGAGGCTAAGACAGGATTGAGAAGAAAATAGGGCAGGGCAGGGAGAGAAATCATGCCAAGCCTCACTCCCCGAGCTGTCTTAGCAGTTACAGCACTTTCCCTAGACAGATCTACTTTTTCTAGAGGAACCATTTTTAAAAAGCCAATTATTTGAATGCTCCCCATCCTTTCTTCCAATGTCCTTTGGATTCAAGAATTGGGGCCCTGAGAATTGACATAAACATTATGCATGTGGAAGCAGTCTCCTCAATACTTAGAGCTAACCCATCCTCAGAGGAAACATACATATCTGAATCAAAGCATTGAGTTGCTGGCAAGACGAGAGTAAATCTAAAGTCCAAACATTCTATTTTAGCACATTCTAAGGCAATTTGTTAGAAAAGCAAGATATATCCCATTCCTCCCTTTGCACTGCTTTTAGGCAGCAGTGGCCTGTGGGCAGCTCTGGATACTGGGTTAGCTTCTGAGTGGGTTACTTCTATAGGCCCGACTAGGAGAGTGCCTGCAGGTCTGCCAAATAAAAGAGTACAAGAAGTCACACTCTGGTTGCCATCAGTCCCCTGGCTGGTGAATCCAAATAGTTCACCCTCCATTTGGCTCCCCGCCAGCCTCACCCTGTAAGTAATCCTATGAGGAATGCTGCTCAATATTAAATCAGGTCATGGGAAGGCTTTCAGTTCCTTAGCTCCCGTGAGTTCTTCCCACACAGAGTTCCCAGACACTGAGCTGCCACCTACTACCCTTGAAGAATACTGAGAAAGAGAACAGCAGGTGGCTTGAGAAGGCCTATTCTGGGACAAGCACTAAGCCATTCCCTTGAGGAGGTCCATTCTGGGATAGGAGCTAGTCTGTTCCATTAGAAGGTCCATTCTGGACAGGCACTAGGCTAGTCCCTTTAGGAGGTTAATTCTGGGGTAGGCACTAGTCTGCCTCCCTTGAGGAGGTCTGTGCTAGGATAGGCATTCATTTATTCCCTTAGGAGGTATGTTCTGGGATAGGCATTAGTCTGTTCCTTAGGAAGTCCATTGCAGCATAGACTCTAGGCTGTTCCCTTGAAAAGGTCCATTCTGGGATAGGCTGTTTTGTGAAGAGGTCCATTCTGGGACAGGCACTAGGCTGTTCCCCTGAGGTCTATTCTGGGATAGGCAGTAAGATATTCTCTTCAGGAAGTCTATTAAAAATAGGCACTAGGCTATTCCCTTGAGGAGAGCCCATTCTAAGACAGGTACCAGTATGCTCCCTGAAGAGGTCAGTTCTGGCTAGGCAGCAGTCTATGTGTCTTAAAGAAGTTTATTCTGGATTAAACACTAGTCTACTTCCTTAAGGAGTTCTATTTTGGTATAGGCACTAGTGTTTTGTTTTTGCACTATATAATTTATTTTTAATGTCCAGAGTTTATAATATATGGGCCAGAGCTTTCTCTCCAACTCAAGTTTATAAATTCTCACTTAGTTTGTGAGGCCAACAGGGATATATTTTTTTTGTCTAATTTGGTTTCTGGGAAAGCTTCATTCAGGTCCTCAATGGTCATCTGATCAAATGGAATTACGTTCTTCATCTTCTCCAGCTCTTCCTCATACTCCTCAGTGCTGGCCTGTGAGAGAGACAAAACTCAGCACAACTTTTCACGTCTTCTTTTTCATCAGCATCCACCTGGACAGTGTATTTATCCTCTGGCACAGGAATCTTCAAGGCATTAAACTTCTTCTCAAAGCCATCTACCAAGCCAGCCTTTGCCCCGCTGGCCCTGTAGTAAGCCCAGTCGAGTGCAGGTGGTTCCTCAGGTACAGAAGCCAGCCTGGAGATGAGGGTCTCATTCCAGAGAATTAGCAATGGCCTTCTGGTTTTGGGGTATGATCTCCCCCAAAGCTACCCAGCCAATGGTTTTTAGAGCAAGTTTTAACCCAGCCATCATGAGATCCTTCACTGGCCCCAGCAGTCCACAGTCCACACAGTAAGTGACAGAAGTGCGGCACTAGTATTCTTTTGCAGAGGTCCCTTCTGGGAGGAGCTGTTCCTTTGAGTAGGTCCATTCAACCACAGGCACTAGTCAGTTCCCTTGAGGAGGCAGATTCTGAGGTAGGTACTAGTCTTTTCTCTGAGGAGGTTTATTCTAGGATAGGCACTGCTCTATTCCTTTCACTATGTCTATTTTAGGAAAAGCATTCGTTTTTCCTCTGTCTTGCTTGGGAGGATGAAAAAGAAGGTCAGCCTCTGGCCTGCCTTTCTCTTGCTTACAGTGAACCAATAAAATCATTTTTTATTTTCCAGACTATGAGCAAATACAAGACAACTTTCACATCATTCATCCCAAAAATATTCCTTTTTGGTTCAATTAAATAATCATACAGACCTATCTTTATTTCAAAGACAAGAGGCTTGGACTGGATAATTTAAGGAAATTCCCAGTAAAGTCTCAGTATAATAAACAAAGACTTGCCTTTTCCCAAATAAAATAACAACAACAAAAAAAAGTCAAACATAGCCAAAAAAGAGAAATCTATGATTCAAGCATTTCAATTTGGAAAGAAACTGCAAATCCCCTAGAAATTTAAATTGCATATTATAGACCACTTTTTACAGGGATTCTTTATTCTAACCAACTCACAGAAGCATCCAGAAATTTCTTTTTAAATTTATACCAATTTTAACCAATAGAAAATAGGGTGACATCTTGTCCCTTAACTCATACTCCTGAGTGTGTGGTCAGGAAAGAGGAATAAAACACAAAGTAATAAATCAAATGCCTAAGTTAATCAATAGAAATTTTCTAAGAAACATATTTAGTAAGCCCAACATCCAAAACTGTCCAGAATAACATCATATAGGCTCAAAATGAAATCTAAGAAATGAATGTCACACTGGAAAAACAATTATTTGAAAAACAAATACACAAACACCTACTGTCAAAGTCTTATACTCTTTACACATTTGGGTTAATTGTCTCTTTTAGACTTTAACCTTATTTTACAGGCATACCTCATAAATGCTGGGGATTTGGTTCCAGACCACTGCAATAAAATGAATATCTCAATAAAACAAGTCTAATGAATTTTTGGTTTCCTAGTGCATATAAAAGTTATGTTTACACTATAATGTAATCTTTTAGTGTGCAATATGTCTAAAAAGCAATATACATACCTTAATTAATACTTTATTGATGAAATGCTAATCATCATCTGTACTTTCAGCAAGTCATTATCACTGATCACAGATCACCACAATAAATGTAATAATGACAAAGTTTGAAATATTGAAAGAATTACCAAAATATGACACAGAGACAGAAAATGAATAAACGCTGTTGAAAAAATGGTGCCAACAGACTTGCCTGACACAGGGCTGCCTGTAAAAAATGCAGTATCTTCAAAGTATGATAAAGCAAAGCACAATGAAACGCGGTGTGCCTGTATGTGGAATAGCAGTTGTATGCCTTTACTATGACTTACGACCACCGCCATAGCATTTCACATCAAATCTATAAATAAACTACTGTTCTTCTTCCTTTGTTCTTTAGAGTACATATAAGCAATTCACTCCACCATCTGGACATGCCTCAACTGTGAAACTGAGACAGCGTGCCAAGGTTTTTGCTTGGTGGTTTCCCTACAACTCAAGCTCTGTCTCAAGAAAGCCCTGGGGCCTGGGAGCCCTTTGGGAAAAAGCAAATGAGAGAATTATTTTGTCTTCTACTCACATGTCAAGCAGACCAGCACAGTTCGCACAAACAGGTCTACCACCAGCTCACAACGCTCAGGCACTCGGGACACAAAGAAAGGGATGATGATCTCAGCTGGGACGTAGAACTGCAGGGCATAAGTGAAGAAGATTCCGATGGAGTAGAGCAGCTTAACTGACTGGTACATCCTGCAGAGAGAGCCAAGACACATTCAAGTTCTACTCTGCATGCTCAGACACAGCAGTGACAGTACAAAATCGCCCCAGTGAGATTTGGCCATATCTATCCAAGTTACAAATGCACGTGTCCTTTGGACCCAGCAATTTCTAGGGATTTATCTTGCAGATACACTTACTTGTGCAAAAACTTACAAAATGTGTCATTGCAGCATTATGTGAGTAAAAAGACTGAAAACAGTTTCATTGTTAATCCGTAGGGAACTAGTTAAGTAACCTTAGTGTCAGCCATATAGCTGTTAAGAAGTGTGAGGCGGAACCATAGGTGCTGCTATAGAGCTAGCATCATAATAAACTATTAAATGAAAAAAGCATGAAGCAGAACAGTGTCTATAGCAAGCTTCAAATTGTCTAAAAAAGAAAAGAAGAGGAAAATTACTCCCCCTTACACGCACATACATATGACACTCTTACATACACTTAACATCTCCAGAAGGAGACACAATAAACTAGTAATATGGTGGCCTCCGAAATGGAAAATTGTAGAACTGGGGAAGTGAGTGGAAACTTAACATTTCCTGTATGCCTTTGAATATTTGTAATTTTTACCGTGGGCATATATACTTTCAAAAATCAAAACAATTAAAAATAAAATTAAAATGTAACAAGCCTGTTTACATCCTTCCCATCCAATTCAGTGCTTCCTAGAATCAGATGGTGACCATGCAGGACCAAGATGCGGGAGCACAATCCATCTCTCCACTCCACTATGGCTGTCTTCTTACCACTCCTTCATGTGCAGCTTCTCAGGGAGACCACTAACTCACCATGGGATCTCTCTATCTTATCCCATGCCTAGGATGGTGTGGAGCAGAAAAAAAGTCTGATCAATAAGTACTCATGGATCTGCCCCTAAGCAAAGGTCCACTTCAAACAAGACCCTAATGCATTAAGCAGTGAGAAACATTGGCCTCCCCCCCTTGCTGGAAATCTATTTTTAAATGATGATCATATTATATATAATGTACATTGAATTTCTCTGAGGCTGAATTTAATAACTAGAAGATGTTCTTATACTATAAACAGGAGAACATCCTGGGAGAGACTGAGTTTGACAAAAGGTCTTAACTTGCTCCAAGAATAGATAATAAAAACCCTTTGGAAAAAATCAGCCGGTAGCTCTATATTTAAACTCAGTGCAGCACCAAAACCTTCTGGAGTGCTGATAAATCTGGAATCAGCATAATCACTGCATGGATGGCCAAATAAATTGCACCCAAATGCAGGCAGAAAGATTAGAGTAGCTGGGTTCGGAGTGTGAGAGAAAAGAAGACAGATGCTCATCTATGGCTTCGGATTACATGGGCTGCTTCTGCTGCTCCTGGTCCATTTATCTTCAGTTATGTCAAGTTACCACCTGACTTTTGAAAGGACAGGGACATCTGGAAACTTAAAATCAGGCATCAGAGGGAAAGAGAAAGACTTCCTGAAAACAATGACCCATCTCAGGGCTACCATTTGGCAGCCACACAACAAACCTCGTCCTAAGACTCTGCTGTGCAGGGTGTCCTGTGCCAAACATTGATGACACCACTGAGTAAACATTTCTCTCAGTTTTCTCAGTCTGTCCTTGCACCATGATGCACTAATTATAGAGCTCTGAAAAATACAGGCAGATCAACCAGGCCAGCCTAAAAGGTCATCCTGGTTCCCAGGGTATCCAACAAGCTCCTCAATACCTCACAGCTGCTCTCCACAATGAAATTTTACTCTGAAAAACAGAAGTGTTGCTTAGGACACACCCCATGACATCTACCTTTTTAGGAAGCATTTAAATATGGCTCAGTGTTTCCCTACAATACACCAACCAAGAAATAAGGAAAGTGAGATGTGGAAGGACTCTGGACAACCCCTGGTCCCTGCTGAGAGGCCTCCATCCGCACGTCAAGCTGGTGACTGGCATGGAAAAGGCACAGCGGAAGCTGAGAACCAAGCAGACTTGTCCTCCTCTCTCCCCGTCTATTGGGAATGGTTTAAGGTGAATGGGTGGGATACTTGGCCCTCCTAGGCTTGGATTCTAGGGAGAAACGGTGTTATCGGTCAGCTGATGAACCAATCCATCCAACATATGCCTCCACAGAAATCACTCATCCAAACAAAGAAAAAAGCTCAGGGCAGCACCCTACGTCTCATCACACCAGGATACTATTACTAAGCTCTTGGCACACGTTATCACTTGATCTGCTTGACAATCCTGACAGGAAGAAATGACTATTCCTGGTTCCCAGGAGAGGGAATTGAGGTAGTGAGCAGCTGTGATTTTTCTAAGGTGATAGAGCTAGGACATGGCACATCACCTCTATCCTCTCTGCCCCAGTTGTTCCTTGGTAATATCTCCTCATTTATAAAATGCCTCAGTCCCAGCGTTTTGTGGTTTTTGTTCAGAAATCATTCACTGGGTAATGATTAGGGGCCAGGCATTGTGCCAGGTGCTGGGATAAAATGGAGAACTGGGCAGTTGCTGTCCTCACGGAGCTTACCATGGAGCGAGACCACAGTTCAGGTAAAGGGACTACGAAAACACAATGTGGTAAAAAGCAGGATAAGGTCTGAAAGAGTCCCTGTGGAGGCGCAGAGCAAGGGCATCTGCTGGAAGCTGCAGTCAGTGAGCCATCAGAGAGTTTCTTAAACACAGCAACTCCTCAGCTAAGTCCCCCACTGAGTGGGAATTAGGTGGGGGTAGGACTAGAGCCTGAATGGCCCTGACAGGCACGTTAAGGGTTTTGTCTTTTTTGTAAGCAAAGTGAAAGTTTGGAGGGACTGTCAACAGGAAAGCATGACTGGCCTGAGTTCCAGATGGCTCACACAGGTAATATGGGGAGAACATTTGGGGAGAGACTCAGGCAGGGAGCCTGGTCAAACAGCGTGGTGGGCAGCAAACAGGGGGATGGTGGCAGCAGTGGTGTGAAGTGCACTGATTTAGGGATAAGTAGAAGGAAAAACCTACATTTTGACCCCTTAACTTAAGGAAAAATTCAGGCTGCCAACCTTCCCCGCGTACCAGCAGTTGGGCAGGTTCAGGGTGATACTGCCTTGAATGTGAGCTCCAAACTGCAGGTACCCCAGACACCCCAGGCTGATGTAGAGAGCAGTGATGATAGCCATGCCCACATACAGGATGAATGGAAACTTCCGGGGATCCTTCATTTTGTTTTCAAGGGGTAGAACCTAGGAGAGTAGGGAGAGAAAAGAGAAAGCATAGAAAAAAGTGACATTTATGGCCCCAAAAAAGTGATATTCTCAGAAAAAAAAACAACTTCTTATCCCTGGAATTGCCCAGCAGCACATCTGTCCTGTACTAGACAGACAAAAACAAATGCAAGTTGCTTTCTTAGAGTTACACTAGCAGAGCTGGGGAAGACCTGGAGCAAACTGTCTCAGCCAGGAAGTCCTAAGGGTGGGCAGGACTGGGGCCAGGACTCCTGACCCAGCCTAGCACTCCACCTCCTGCTCTAAGGTCCCTGTAGGCTGGGAGTGCTCTCTGCCCCGTGATGCAGCCACATTGCAACCAGCAGGCCCCGTCGCATCATGTCCGCCCGGCACAACGAGGAACAGACACTGTTGGAGGTATAGGCTGGCTATACCTCACCTGAGAGCACAGTTCTGCTAGCCTGTCCACAAAATACAAAATGTAGGTCAGGGACAACCGCCATTCTAGTTCCCAGAACCTGTTTCCTTCCATCAAAAAGGGCAGGCACCAGTGTGATGAGTTAAAACCTCCAAGTTAGAGAAATGGAGGTGCCAGGTTGGCATGATTAATAGAGGATCTCAGAGATTCAGATCTCAGAGATGTATATGACAAAACCCACTTTCCAGACTCCTAATTCAAACCACTGACCCTTGCTGCCTCTTCTCCCACAGCAGAGGACCTTTTTTAACTAGAGGTAAAGCAATGAACAGCTGCTTATGAAGAGTGGTTCATTTAGGAATGGGGAAAACAGGAGGTATGACTGTGACAACCTTCACAGTTCGCTATTACCTGCAGCTGGCATGGCCAACAAGGAACTGCAACACAGTGCAATGTCTAGCTGTCCCATAAACCATTCTGGAGCTTGTCATTCACCCATCTTTCTCAAGCATCTGCAGCCATGATGCAGAGCGGGTCTGTGCCGGACACACCCCAGCAGACACTACGAGTCCGCTCCAGGCCCAGCGCTCTGAGAGGCTCCACAGCCCTGCATTTCCACCTGGCTTTCAGTATCCCCTCACACCAGCCCGAGGGTACTAAGCTTCAGCCGATCCATATCCAATTAGGAACAGTTTCTAAGCTTTCCTCAGCTTCCTTCTAGGGAGAGTCCAGAGAGCAGGCAGCAGGGAGCCCATCTCCTGCATGTCTGCCAGGCCTGGGCAGCAGGCATAAACACAGAGAGCACAAAGAACAGATAGCAGTGGCACTTTCCTTGGACATGTCCAACAGCCCTCAAATTCAAACTAAGTCAAAACAGCAATGTTTTCTCTGCTGTAAAAATAGAACACACAGAGAAACTTTAAAGTAACAGGTAATGACGATTACAGAATGACTCTATATCCAAGCCTTGCCTGATGAAATGAAGCAAAGAACAACTTCTGCACTGCGCTGCTCAGAAGAACTGACCAATTCAGTACAGTGCCTCTTCAGAACCCGGTCTCAGGGCATCTTCCACACACAATCTCCTCCCACCACTCCTGAGTTCCTAGGACTGCTTTCTCACTGCTGTAATATAGGACTGTTCAGGCCTCTGCTCCAGAAGCAGGGAAACCATTCGTTTGTGAATCAAAGTGAGACACTCTTCCTAGGCAAAGAGAAGCCCCAAAAAGGGCATAGTGAAAGGTTTAAAACTTCAGGACAACTTATACACAATCACCCAAAGCCTTCCCCGTCAATGTTAGAGTCTTAACACTTTCATCAATGCCACCAGGGAAATTACTCAGCATTTTGACAAAAATTTTTTCTGGCTTCTAGGTTTTCTTAAAAGTGTATAAGGAGATAGGGAAATCAAATAAGAACAAGAAGGTATTCCAAGAAAGAACTGTCTTCTCATTTCCTAAGCTCTTGGCTAGCAGAGCTAATAATTTTCTCAGAGAAGAATTCTGGACGTTTATTACAAAGAATACAAATAAAAATCAAACTAGGTACAACTGGGTGGCAGATTCCTTTCTCTAGGAGATGAATTTAGTGAAATCACAGTAATGATAGGGGAAGCTAAACTAGGAGTGAAAGTTACTCATTTACACAAACCAAACACAGCACACCAATGTTCCAGGGCAGAGAGATTATTCCTACATTTATTGATTTAATAATAAAATCAATAGTATTATTAATGAAAATAAAAATTAGTTAATGCTCACCATGTGTCTGGGACTATGCAAAGCACTTACACATATCTCATTTAATCCTAACAACTACTAATCATTAAGTTCACTTGTCAGAAGCAAACAATGAAGGCTCAGAGAAGTTAAGTCCTTACTCAAGGTCACACAGTTACTCTCCCTGGCAGAGCCAGGACCCACCAAAGTCAGTCTGACTCTAGACCCTGCCTTCCTCACTACCATGTACTATTGCTTACTACACACCCAGAAGATGAGTATGCTACAGAGAGGGTTTGAATGTAAACATTCTCAAATTACCTACGATTTATTTTCTAAAGTTGGAGCTAGGAAATTTCAGTGGAATCCCTGAAATGCTGTTCAGTAACTGGCCAATAAATCTCAGAAGATAATTTCTAATAGCAGTTCCTCAGCCTTCCTTAAAGCAGACCTCAAAGACACCAAGGGCACCAGAGTATCACAGTGCAACTCTTACCATCCCGATGCCTTCAAATGCAAAAATGGCCGTGCCAAAGAACAGCGGGTAGGTCTTCCAGGGTGCCACCAAGGGGAGGTGGCTGGGGTCTGGGATCCTCTGAAAGACAAATAATAAAAAATAAAGCAAAGGCTATATAGTGGATTGAGATTTGAACCCAAACAACAGACAGGTCATACTTTTTCCTAAATTCAAGACTCCTTGAAGGGAGAAAGTCTGACACCACATAAATGATTTGGGGACCTTTAGCCTTTGTATTTTTTCTCTGCAGGACGAAAAAACCCTACTTGCTTTGGGGAAAGACCAGCTCAATGTACCATAAAAAACTCAAATATTAGAGCTTGCATAAAAACAGACACATTCTTTCAGTAGGTAATCCCATCCCCAGAAATTTAATCCAAGTAGAAAAAAAAATCAAAATATGAAAAAAGCTGAGCAAAGCTATTTAACAGTAATTAAAAATAATCTAAATGTTGCCAAGCAAGTGAACAGTTTATTGCATATCAGCTATACCACAGAACATTACGCACTATTTAAAAAATAAAAATTGAGATATGGGACTCCATGGAAAACCACTTATGAAATAATAGAAAATTTTTGTATTTACATGTAAATTTCATATTTACATATTCATTATGATACAACTATACTTAAACACACCACACAGATAAAGCTGGAAGGGAAGGTAGTAGATTTTTAGATGAACTTTTTCCTTTTTTCTCTACTTTTCTTTCTTTTTAATTCTTGTGATTGAGTTGGAGTATTTGAAAAATATTGATAGGCATATCACAGGAGTATTGTAACATTTGGGAAGAAAACAGCAAAAAGAGCATTAAAAAAAAGGCATTTGGTAACTACAGGTAACTACAGTAAGGGTATACAAGCAAGAAGGTGCCCACACAGAATCCTACTTGGCTCACCGCCCAGTAAGAGTCCCCAGTGATGGCAGCACTGAAGGGGCAGGACTCAGAGTGAAGCAGAAGCTGCCATCCATTTAGAAGTTGGCTTTTTAAGCCACATGCATACTTTGTTTAAATTAAAATGAAAATTGACTTTAAAATGGCGTTTTACAATGTTTTAAGATTGATTTAACTATAGAGGTATTCAGATGAATATGGGGCATGTTCTGACAGTGTGCAGAGTAATATCAGCGAACAGAAGGACATCTAATATTAATTTGCAACAGGGCTTTTCTCTCTTTTTTTTTTTTTGAAGAATAATGGACATGATCATTAATTCCCTGTGGATGTGGGAGAAAAGCAGCTGCTCTCACTCTTTTTGATTAAGGTATTATTGATATACACTCTTATGAAGGTTTCACATCAAAAAGCAATGCGGTTACTACGTTCACCCATGTTATCATGTCCCCCCCAATCCCCATTGCAGTCACTGCCCAACAGTATAGTAAGATGCCACAGAGTCACTATTTGCCTTCTTTGTGCTACACTGTCTTCCCCATGATCCCCACCACACCATGTATGCCAATCATAATACAATAGGGCTTCTCTTAAAGATTTCAATACAATTAGACTATAGTCTCCCTAAAATATAAAGAATTTTTTTAATACTTTTTTCAGAGCCCTTACTAAGAAATTAATTAGATCTCTTTATAAAAAGCATTTCAGTACTTGAAATGAAGCCAGACTAATAAATATTTTTGCTCTACGATGAGATAAGAGAGTGAGAATGCTCTGTGATTATTCCTGAGTCACAGTGTAATTTAAGTTCCTGGAAAAAGAAGCGATATGTTGATTAGCTGATGACTATTGCCCAGGTTTATATTCAGATCAGGTTGAGGTCTCAGAATGGGAATTTCAGAATACATGTCTGGGGATACTGGAATGAATGAGACCAGCAGAAGGAATTTATAATTCTACCTAATGATTGCCACTGACTTACAACTCAACCAACTAAATGGAAAAAGTTTAATTTGCAAAGAAACATACCAATTAAAATAGCTCACTATCAACATATTACCTCCTCAATTCTGTAACACTATCACTGTGTATATACTATCATCATATGTAATACTATATAATTACAATAATAACAGCTTTTTGAGAAAAACGCTGTTAAGTTACATAAAGATTGCAAGATGTACTCTGATTTTAGAAATGTTTTTGTAACTGAAAATAATGCACCTCTGAATTAAGGACAAGCAGTGATAACACATTTATTGGAATCCCCGATAGGCAAGACACTCTGCTCAGAACTGTGCCATTTATTGTTCCATGTGACCAGGGTATGGGGAAACCTGCTCAGTGGAAAGATCTTGGTCGGCTTCCCGGGATGGTGTGAACACGAGGAGCAAGAGCACTTGGTACATACATGCTGAGGCTTAGGTAACAATTCAGGAACACCTGACAGCAGGGGGAATCTCCATGGCAACCAGGGCAAAATGCCAGGATGCAACAGCAGTAAAAGCAGCAACAAAAGAGACCCAGAGGGTGCACCTTCAGCTACATGGCCGGTCAAAGCAAAGCTGCTCTGCACACAGCCAAACCACTATCCCCTCATGCCATTCCCGGGGCAGACAGCACTACTGAGCAGAGTACTTCTTGGCCGAGTCAGATGCAGGCTCAGAATTGCTCTCCAGAAATTAGAGGGATGCCTCATCTCAGAGTGCAGGTTGTACTATGCATAGTTAATGCCCTGGACAGAGCTACCCTCAACTGGGACTGAGATATTATCAGAACTCATACTCCCAACCCAGCCTTCTGATTACGGCAACCACCAACACTCCAACCACCTGCAGTGGTTTAAAACTAAATGCAGAGTGTGTGCGTGTCTATGTCAGGTGGCCTCACTCACTTTATCTTTAATGTCCACTGCTGTGTGACCTAGGCACTGACTGAGATCTTAATTACAAAGTTAAATCATGCGTTTACTTACCCTTCCTTGTTTTAATTTAATTTGCTAATGGTAGAGAAAGAAACACTTTGGAAATAGTCAATCAGGCATTCATGGGTCTTTCCTTCTAGTCCCATAAAAAATGAGACATAGACAGGTGACTATGTTGTGTTCTAAAAAATAGTTCTGCATCAGAACAGTCACTATCTGCCACCCATCTGACTTACTAAGACAAGAAAAAAAACAGTAAGTGCTCACTGAATACAATGTCAATATAAATTTATTATGTCATTTCCTCAGTACAGGAAGTCCTGCATTTATGACCACTGTTTTCCTAGAAACTACATCACTAGGTGACTGGGTTACTGTTAAGCAGACTGTATGAAAATGAGTTCATGTTTACCTGTCAGATTGACCAAAATGAAAAAGACTGTTGGCTAGGGTGGGATACTTACATGCTATGGAAGGGAGTCTACATGAAATTGGTAAATTGCTTTTGGAAAAAGTCACTTGGCAATAGAAAAAGTTCAAAAGTGCATGTTTTTCAGCAACTGTACCTCTAGAGAAATATCTTGGAAAAATATTTATACATGTTCACAAAAAGGAAGGCCTAAGAACACTCACTGTCATAATCCTGAAATGATACTAAAACTTATAAAGGACCTGAAAGTCTGCTGACTGGGGACTGGTTAACTGAACTATGGCATATCTATTCTCTGAGATACTGTGTTGCCATTAAAAAGGATGAGGTAAACTTGGTCTCTCAACATGGAAAGTTCTCTGAGGTACTGTCGAGGGAAAAGAGCAAGGTAGATGAACATTAAATATAATAATTTTAAAATTAAGTTAAAAAAACACAAAAATTTTGTTTTATATACTTCTCTGCATACTAATACAGTGTGTAAGTGAATTCACAGGACCTAGAAGGAGACACAGCCATCACACCGGGGGCTTCCTGAGAGGAGGAAACTCAGGGTGAGGATGTGGTACTCAGTAAGTATTGTGTTGCATTTTAATGAGTATGTATTAATAAATTATTTAGAGAATTAAATTTAAATGTTTTTTTTTTACATGATGCTTTTATTCACCTGTTTTCACTCTTTTCCTTTTCTCAAGTCTTGGAAAAATGCATTGCCTTGTCCACAGACAGCCACAGGGCTTAAGGGCCCATTTTTTCAGCCTGACCTTTCACCCACCTATATACAGATGCCCTTTCTTGTCCTACCCCATAGACCTGCCCATGTGGGCTATGCAAGGAGGAACAATGACTGGATTTATAATTCTGACAAATATAAAACTGAAGTGGTAAGGAATTATTACACCTAAATATAAGTTAGAAAAATTGATTTTTATTGTCATCTTAATATTTTTCTCTATTTTCCAATATTATACAATGATCATCTATTAACTATCTAATTGGAAAACAGTCTAAACCAGTGATTTCAATGGGGGTGATTCTGCCTCCCAGGGACATTTGGCAATGTCTGGAGATATTTTTGGTTGTCACCATTTGGAGAATGGTTGCTCCTAGCACCTAGTGGGTAGATACCAGGGATACTGGTCATGACAAAGAGTCATCTGGTCCAAATGTCAGCAGTGCTGGAGTTGAGAACCCCCAGTCTAAACATGCCACACGAAAGTAACACATCTCTACTTCTGTTTCACTTACTTGTTCTCTTTATTTCTTTACTTAACAGGCATGGGGGAGCCTGGGGTCCTACCTGAACAATGTACTGGTAGATCATGACCAGGCTGACCAGCATGGTGATGTTGGCCAACAGGGAGAAGATGGACAGGGCTCGGAGATTCCTGACGAAAACCAGCAGCACCAGGAAAGGCAGGAAGGTGAGCATGTAGAGGCGTGAGTCCATGGTGGGCGTCAGGATCACCGTCTCATTGTTGTGGCAGTTGGTCGTGGTCCCATTGGCCGCTTCTATCACCTAGAATGAGGTGAAGAAAAGAAACGGAAAAGCCTCTTAACAACAAAGGCCATGGACCTCCCACCAGAAGGGGTTCCTAACTAATGGCTCAAGGCTATAGAGAGGTCTGTGGTTGGTGAACAGTCTTTGGAGGACTCCAGAATTATCACTACCAATTGTCTGGGTGGGGTTGAATCATATCTTACCTAAAAGCAGGAGGACAGATAAGACATCCTGACATTTCTGGACACCCTAGGTCTTTAGAGGAAATCAAACAAAAGATACTGTTCTATGTAAAGTGTTAAAATCTTAATTCTTTTGTTGACCAAAACTGGCTTGGAAGGAATCCTAAACAGAGAGTCCATTTACCTCTTGCCATTCTCATCTTTTACCAGGGCCCTTACCTGTTTAAAGTTGTCAGCCAGAAAAACAAAGTAGACACAGCAGAATCCCAGCTGTGTGACAATCAGGAAGAAGTCCACAATGTGCCTGTAGGTGGGGAGGAAGAAATACGATTATGACTATAAAAACTGAAACTCCCAGAGAGATGGGTGTTTGAACAGTGCTTTTTCCCAGGTCATCACAGACCCTTCCCATTAGGTGACAAGGATGTGTGTGCCTTATGCTAGGTGCCACCCATCTGGAGCTTGGGAGGAAGGTGAAGGAAGTGCTCTCTGTGTGGTTTCCAAGGTCCCCTTCCTGGCTTCTTGTTTGCAATGTTGCATGGGGTCAGGCAATCCCGAGATTGTGATGGCTGGAGCAGAGCACACACACACTAGGACATCTGCCCAGCCCCTGGGACACCCCACCCCCTCCACCATGGGCCTCCTATCTTGTTTCACACCATTTTGGACTAAAGATTTAGGATGCCCTTAGCCTAAAAGCACAGGAAGTGGACCCATCACAATTTCCTTAACTTGGAGCCAAGAACCAACCTACTCTCACATAAGTACACAAAAACAGATGTACCCAGACAGACTGCTGGTGGAAGCACTGTAACAACAGTGGCTGCTGTTGTTGACCTAAAAGGTCATCAAAAGCACATGATTAAATTGCAGGCCATCTCAAATGGAATAGTATACAGCAGGCAAAAGAATATGTTAGATCTATATGTGCCGACAGAGAAATGTCTAAGACCTTTAAGGGAAAAAAACAAGTTTCCAGACAGTGTGCATAGTATGTGCAAAAAATGTTAAGAACATGTGTATGTCTGTATAGATACAGAAAATTCCAAAAGGATATCCTCAGAACTGTGACGAGAATATACTTTTACTTTTCACTTTATGCCCCTCTATCTCATTCAGAAAATTTTTTTTTTTACCACAAGAACACATTAATTTTATTAAAGAGGAGAAGGGAGTGAGGGAGTAAGGAAAGAGGGGAAGGGATGGGGGGAGAGGGAAAGCGAAGGGGGAGGAAGAAAAGAACAACCGAGAGGAAAAGAGAGAGCGTGGGTGAGGACGGGAGACGGGGAGAGGGAGAGGAAAAAACATTCCATCAAAAACCAGCCAACTGACCAACAGTGGTCACTCAGCAATCTGGCTTCTCCCTGTCAAAGATGATCTTTCTGAATTACATAAATCTGCCTCACACGAGAAAGCTGAGTATGTGTGAAGGTAAAAAGTTTCCCTATAACCACAGAAGAGTTTTTCTGGAGAACATAGTTTTAATGTGGTTCAACTTAAAAAAAAAAAAGAATTCAACCCTTGATGGTATCAATTCTCTACACCTAAATATACTTGTTCCCTCAAATAGGAAACAAAAAATAGACTATTTTCTTCCAGGCATCTGAAAGTTACCCTAAGGAGAAATTTCCAAACACCCATCCTCAAAATTCCTGTAATGTCCCTTTCCCTAAGAAATCCATTTGTTCTAGATCACCTCAACTCCTTTGACCAGTGCCTTGCCCTTAAAGCACCTATCATGTGCACTTCTCATCTGGCACAGCGGACAAGAGAATCTTTAAAGCTCTTCCCCTTCTGATCCCCTAAGATGTATTTCCAGCTTATGACACTCTCTCTACTGGTCTGTACTATTCCTGCCCTCTTGCTCTCGAGCTTCCCACACATCTTTCTCCTGACAGAGACTACAGTCCCTAGAAGGCCAGCTCTCTATAATTTACCTTGGGGAATCTCCCCTCCCCATGCCTAGAACTGCTTTGCACCACTTATAAAAGAGTGCTTAAATATCTTTGTTGAGCAAATGAGTGAAAAAGATTAAATTACTGGTCATATACTGTTAAAGCTGGAATGGCTAGTTAGAGGCCCAGAGAAGGGAGGAGTCACACAGATTACCACCAGCAGAGTTGAGCTAGATGCCATGACCATGATCCAAACAATGTTCTTTCACTACCTACACCATGTCCCACATCTCATACCTCCCTGTCTGAAGGCCTTCACACTGGGAAGCCACAACTGCAATCAAAGCAGAAACCCATTACCTTCCCCAGTGCGCGTGGTTCCGGAGCCAGGAGATAGGGCTGGATTCCAGTCCATACATCACTGTGTCCCCATAGTCCACAAAGGGCTTATTCAGTCTGGGAGGAGGTGGGGTAGGGGGAGAGGAAGGGCAGAGAGTGTGGGTTAGACAATGACAATGACAGAACAAATGTAGCTCACAGACACTTGGGCCTGTCCCCCATCTGTCACCCTGGAGAAACTACTGAGTCCTGTAGCTAATGCTTTCAAGGATCAGAAATGTTAAGTTAACATGACAGTTACTTTCATAATTAACAACCATCTGGTAGCATCATTTTTTTTTAATATAATTTATTTTATTATCATTAAGCTACAATTACATGTGCAATATTATGGTTATTAAACTACCCCTTCATCAGGTCCCCCCACCAACTGCATTACAGTCACTGTCCATCAGCGTAGTGAGATGGCAGCATCATTTCAATGCGGTAAATATTACTAACCATATAAAATTAGAATGCAGTCTCTGGCTACTGGACGTAAGTAAATATAACAGATGACGACATGCTGCAAAAGAACACAAAAATAACCAGGAAAAGGTAACGTAGTGACAATTGGCAGCCACATCAGCTGGCACAAAAAACTTGGAGTGACCTGCATAAGCTCACTTTCAGTGTCGGTAACAGAACCCAGAAGGCCAGTTTGTCCTTGAGAGGTGGCTCAGAGGGCTCTCACCTGCGGCAGAAGTGGTGAGCACATTTCACCAGGATACCCATGCAGTGTACGGCCACGATGCCTATCACCAGCAAGCTGAGAGGACCCATCTGGGAACAGAGAACAGAGAGAGAAACAAGCAGGTAGAATTAGGATTGAGCCCAGTGGAGATTAGATTTGCAAATGATCAAAACACTACAAGCAATTTCCAGTAACAGAACTGGCACAGTATTAGAGAGAGAAATGCAACTGTGGACATCAGCTCCGTGCAACGGGGACCATCTGGATTTTAGCACAGAATTAATGTCATGGAGAAGAATGACACAAGATAAAGCTGCTTCAAGACTGCTGCAGATCAGCAGAAGAGGAGGCCCCTGTGACTGTCCGGCAAGAAGAGGGAGGTTAAGGGGTGGCAGAGGTTGGGGGGTAGTTCTCTTTAAAACTATGTCAGAGCAAGAAAGACAAGACAGCCTTAGCTAAGGACAATCCACATCTCTGAGCTATCTCCAGCTCTAAAGGAAACTGGAATGGCTTAGGACAGGCAGCCTCTAGGGCATGAATCATAAAAGAAAAGTAGAATTCTCAGTCAGCCACCTAGGGGTGGGGCATGGAAAGACTGTAGAAAATGGACAGACTTGTTACTAATTCATTAGTTAATATTATTGATAGAAACTGAGACATTTTAAGTACATCCTCCTCACCACAGAGTAAGCTCCTTGAGGGCAGGAGTCTTGCCTGTTTTATTCACTGGTAACATTCAAAGAGCCCGGAACAGTGATGCCTGGCACACAGAAGGCCCTCAATAAATACCTTTAGATGAATGAACATCTGAATTTTTTCTAACCTGAATTAAAATAAAGAAACTTCCTATTTTAAAATGTTGTAAATGAAGTAAATTAAAAATAAAAAGCACACTGCCCCCCCCCCCAAAAAGCACACCACCCCCTAAAATTTGTCATGATGGTTCACTCCACCACTGCAGAACCTCACCAAGATGCCTGCATTTTTCACAGCCAGAGGCAGCCCCAGGAGTCCTGTGCCAATGTTGCCTTTTAACAGGTGGACCAAGGTCTGGAACCATCTGACGTGGGAAGAAGGTAGACAAGGGCATGTTAACAATAATGACAGACAACATTTATTAAACATATAGCACTGTGCTAAATGCCTTCATGCATTATTTCAATTTCCACAACAACCCTGTGAGATACATATTACCTTTATTTTATGGATGAGGAAGCAACTTGCTCAAACACCTAGTAAAGAGTTGAGCCAGGATTCAAACCCAGATGGTCTGACCCCTGAGCCCGTTTTCCTACCCTCTACACTATAAGCTCTGTTCCCTGTGGCAATGCTAAGAACCCCATCTATCTAGGAGATCAGACTGGAGGGAACGTGGGGTTCTCTCTAGGCATGCTATCCCTTCCAAGTGGTCTGGGCCTGGGTCTCACCACAGAGCTGTCCAGTGTAATGGCTTTGATCTACAAAGCAACAAAGGATGACAAGTGTAACTGTGAAAGACAGACACTGGTATGAGGGACAAACGGGGGAAATAAGAAATAGAAGCCAAAACCCTTAATAGAAAATTTTAGGCAAAGTAGACAGAGCAAAAGTTGTTTGGTACCACAATAGGCCAGTCACCGGTATACTTTATATATATATATATTTTTTTAAGTCAAATGCCATAGAATCCTAGGATTAGAGAAGCCCTCTTCAGACAGCCACCTAGTTTATCCTACTGCCTTGAGAACAGGTTTTCCCTTGTCTGCTGTACAGACAGTCCCTCTCCAGGTGTGATTACAAAGCCTCTCATACATCCTCATTCACTTTTTTCACTCAGCGAATACTACAGATCATGTATAAAATGTGATAATGAAGAGGCAGGAGTAAGTATGAATCAGATGTGGCCCTCAATCTCTAGAAATGAACAGTGTTTCAAGGCACATAAAGCAAACACATCAATAACCACCCAAAGTAGAAAGATTCCTGTCTTAAGAAGAGCCCAGGAAGTGTTCAGGACAGGGAGGCAGGTGAGGGTTCACAGAGTGGAGACCTGAGCTGAGCCTGGCAGGGCAGGCCGAGTTTTCCAGTTGCCCACAGGCAAGCAGGGCCAGGACAAGAGCCTAGAGGGACGTGGGCACCACCACAGAGGAGTGCACGGGTCTCATGGCCACACAGTAGGGGCGGGGTAGGCAATCTGTAGAGTGGGAATTCCTCAAAGCACTGACAGCAGAGGAGTGACCTCAGGGTCAGCATTTTCTATCCTTGGTTGCTTCCAGAAGGATACAAAATAGATTAAATATGGTATCACTTTGCCCAAAATCATAAACTCACTCAGGATTTGGCCCCTGGCACTGGAAATTCTTCTGTACAAATAACTTAAATCCCTCCTAAATGCTGCTTCCACATATTTCTTCAAATCTGTAATTCAGTAGAAACTGAAAGCAAATAACATGTGTTAACTCATAAAGACCGTAATAAATAAGAACCACCTACATTCTCTGAAAAGGCATTTTACTTTTGGTATTTTCTCCTTCTACCTCCAGGAAAAAAATCTCTTGACCTTCCTATTGTCACCCCACACACACCCCATCCCAACCTCCCACCAAGCTTTTCAGGAATAATCAAGAAAACTGCTTTGAGTCAAAACGAGAAGAAGCTGAATGCTCTCCTGGACTCTCCTGAGTCCAGCAAGAGCCGGCAAGGGCTCAGGGATGACTCCTTCACTATCAGCAGCCAGTGACCAGAAGCTTATGGGCAGGACAATGGGTCAATCAAATTTCTACCTTGGCAAATGTTTAATCCACTTAAGGCAAAGGTTAGCATTGTACCAACCCCACCTGCCTACCAGAGGCATCCCCTAAATGCCTCTGAGTTGGGTCTCAGGATATCAGGATCCTCTAGCCCTGGGTCTGCCATAACTCCATATGATAATTCCCTTCCCTTCCCTTGGCCTGTTGTCTCACCTGCAGAGTGAGGGGACTGGCCCAGACAACAAAGTTTCCATCCCTTCAGCTCAGAAATACTAGGACTCTAGGCAATTGACAAAAATTACTCTTTTTGAAAATCAATGGCCCCAACCTGGGATTACCCAAAACCCTGTGAATACCACAAAATCAACTCCATGGACCACAAAGTCTTCACTACTGGGGATGGGAGGGTGACAAATCTCCGTAGTTCTGTTTATGGTCCAAATCAGTAGTTCTTATACTTCTTGGCCTCAAGACCCCTTTATAGAGATAAACTACTGAGAATCCCAAATAGCTTTTGCTTACATGGATTATATCTGTTTAATAAATAAAATATCTATTAAATTTATTAAATAAGTAAAAATAAACCTCTTACATGTTAATATTTTTCTAATGAAAAGTAACTCTATTTTCCAAAAAATAAAGTGTGAGAAGAATGGCACTAATTTGCTTTTTTGAAAATCTCTTTAATGTTACCTGCTTGACAGTTGAATTATCTACTTTTACATTCAATCTGCTTTGATATGTTGCTTTGGCTGAAGTACAGGAAGAAAATCTGTCCTCCCACAGACACTTAGTTGGAATGTATTTTAATAACCTCTTCAGACAATAGTGGTACTTTTTCTTTAATACTATCCTAAACCTTGACACATGGTCGTTTCTTAGAAGTCAGCTGGAATGTGGAATCTGAACTTTGCATGCCCTACTACATTAAAACCACTGGTGATCTTGCTTTTGGAATGGATCTGCTACCCATGCACAATTTTCTAACATCACACTTTGGTCGTTTCGAAGATTGGTTCCTGCAATTATAAGGATCTTCCAAATGCTAGCTCGTTTCATTATACAGTATCCAAAAACATCACATTCATTAATATTAATGATCTCATCAGAAAAGTCTTTTAAGTAGAGGGAAGCTGTCAAGGGTACAGAACTGAATACAAGTTTTTTTTCTAATTTTGCTTAAAAGCTCACATTTTATTGTGGGCAACAAATACTGTTGACAGATTTCCTTGAGGTGATGATCTCATTCTTTTCATTTTTAAGAAAATGTCTGCCAAGTACTCAGGTCTGAATAACCTTCAATTTGTTAGTTGTTCTTTCTAGCAAAAATAGTGTTCTACAAAAATTTTTTTTTAAGTAGCTAGTCCATCCAGGTCACAATTCAAATAATCACTCAAAACCTTGTCCTTGAGGCAAGTACCACACTTTGGTGCACAGTAAGAGTATTAAGGGAATATTAAAAAACTGGTACTGAAGGTTTAAGATTTAATAAAATTAATAATTTGCATCAAGGACATGCTTAAGTGAAACTGGCTTACTCTTTCTACCTGTATGGCAGTGAAAAATACAATGGGGTCTCCCACAAACCACCTCTACAGTGCATTTTGGAGGGACTACTATAGATGGAAGTATTCCTAAGGCTAAATAGCTGTCACCAGGGGTAATAAAACCACAGCAAAGTAGAACAATTAATTATTAAGCAGATGCAAAATCAAATCAACTACCCCCAAAGTCCATTAGGGGTAGACAAGGAGTACAGAATATGATACCTAATATATAAAGAATGGAGGAGGAAGAAAAAAAAAGAACCTTTAGGCTGTGTTTGTAACAGCATACTAAGTGAGTTAAATTAGACTGTCAGATAGTAAGGAAATTACCCTTGAACCTTTGGTAACCATGAATCTAAAGCCTGCAATGGCAATAAGTACATACCTATTGGTAATCACCCTAAATGTAAATGGTCTGGATGCACCAATCAAAAGACATAGAGTCACTGAATGGATAAAAAAAACAAGACCCGTCTATATGCCGCCTACAAGAGACTCACTTCAAACCCGAAGACATACACAGACTGAAAATAAAAGGATGGAAACAGATATTTCATGCAACTAATAGGGAGAAAAAAGCAGGAGTTGCAGTACTTGTATCAGACAAAATAGACTTAAAAACAAAGAAAGTAACAAGAGACAAAGAAGGACATTACATAAGGATAAAGAGGTCAGTCCAACAAGAGGAAATAACTATTATAAATATCTATGCACCCAACACAGGATCACCTACATATGTTAAACAAATACTAACAGAATTGAAGGGGGAAATAGAATGCAATGCATTCATTTTAGGAGACTTCAACACACCACTCACTCCAAAAGACAGTTCAACCAGACAGAAAATACATAAAGAGACAGAGGCACTGAACAACATATTAGAACAGATAGACCTAACGGACACCCATCCAAAAGCAACAGGATACACATTCTTCTCAAGTGCACATGGAACATTTTCAAGAATAGATTATAAACTAGGCCACAAAAAGAGCCTCAGTAAATTCAAAAAGATTGAAATTATACCAACCAGCTTCTCAGATCACAAAGGTATGAAACTAGAAATAAATTACACAAAGAAAACAAAAAAGCCCACAAACACATGGAGGCTTAATAACATGCTCCTACATAAACACTGGATCAATGACCAAATAAAAACAGAGGTCAAGCAATATATGGAGACAAATGACAACAATAATTCAACACCACAAAATCTGAAGGACGCAGCAAAGGCTGTGCTAAGAGGGAAGTGTATTGCAATACAGGCCTACATCAGGAAAGAAGAACAATCCCAACTGAACAGTCTAAACTCACAATTAATGAAACTAGAAAAAGAAGAACAAATGAGGCTTGAAGTCAGTAGAAGGAGGGATATAGTAAAGATTAGAGCAGAAATGAATAAAATCAAGAAGAATAAAACAATAGAAAGAATCAATGAAAGCAGGAGCTGGTTCTTTGAGAAAATAAGCAAAATAGATAAACCCCTAGCCACACTTATCAAGAGAAAAAGAGAGTCTACACACACACACACATAAGCAGAATCAGAAATGAGAAAGGAAAAATCACTAAAGGACACCACAGAAATACAAACAACTATGAGAGAATACTATGAAAAATTATATGCTAACAAACTGGATAACCTAGAAGAAATGGACAACTTTCTAGAAAAATACAACCTTCCAAGACTGACCTAGGAAGAAACAGAAAATCTGAATAGACCAATCACCAGCAAGGAAATTGAATTGGTAATCAAAAAATTACCTAAGAACAAAATGTCTGTACCAGATGGTTACACTGCTGCATTTTATCAAATATTTAGTGAAGACCTAATACCCATCCTCCTTAAAGTTTTTCAAAAAGAAGAGGAGGGAATACTCCCAAACTCATTCTATGAGGCCAGCATCACTCTTAACACCAAAACCAGGCAAAGACACCACAAAAACAGAAAATTACAGACCAATATCCCTGATGAATATAGATGCAAAAATACTCAACAAAATATTAGCAAACCGAATTCAAAAATACATCAAGAGGATCATACACCATGATCAAGTGGGATTCATCTCAGGGATGCAAGGATGGTACAACATTCAAAAATCCATCAACATCATCCACCACATCAACAAAAAGAAGGACAAAAACCTACATGATTATCTCCATAGATGCTGTAAAAGCATTCAACAAAATTCAACATCCATTCAAGATAAAAACTCTCAACAAAATGGGTATAGAGGGAAAGTACCTCAACATAATAAAGGCCATATATGACAAACCCACAGCCAACATTATAATTAACAGCGAGAAGCTGAAAGCTTGTCCTTTAAGATTGGGAACAAGACAAGGATGCCCACTCTCCCCACTTTTATTCAACATAGTTCTGGAGGTCCTAGCCATGGCAATCAGACAACACAAAGAAATAAAAGGCATCCAGAATGGCAAGGAAGAAGTTAAACTGTCCCTGTTTGCAGATGACATGATATTGTACATAAAAAACCCTAAAGACTCCACTCCAAAACTACTAGATTTAATAACTGAATTCAGCAAAGTTGCAGGATACAAAATTAATATACAGAAATCTGTTGCATTCCTATACACTGATGATGAACTAGCAGAAAGAGAAATCAGGAAAACAATTCCATTCACAAGTGCATCAAAAAGAATAAAATACATAGGAATAAACCTAACCAAGGAAGTGAAAGACCTATACCCTGAAAACTACAAGACACTCATGAGAGAAATTTTAAAAGATACCAATAAATGGAAACACATCTCATGCTCACAGATAGGAAGAATATTGTCAAAATGGCCATCCTGCCTAAAGCAATCTACAGTCAATGCCAACAGCATTCTTCAGCAAACTAGAGCAAATAGTTCTAAAATTCATATGGAACCACAAAAGACCCCAAATAGCCAAAGCAATTCTTAGAAGGAAGAATAAAGCTGAGGGTATTATGCTCTCTGACTTCAAACTCTACTACAAAGCTATGGTAATCAAGACAATTTGGTACTAGCACAAGAACAGACTCACAGACCAGTGGAACAGACTAGAGAGCCCAGATATAAACCCAACCATATATGGTCAATTAATATATGATAAAGGAGCCATGGATATACAATGGGGAAATGACAGCCTCATCAACAGCTGGTGTTGGCAAAACTGGACAGCTACATGCAAGAGAATGAAACTGGATTATTGTCTAACCCCATACACAAAAGTAAACCCAAAATGGATCAAAGACCTGAATGTAAGTCATGAAACCATAAAACTCTTGGAAGAAAACATAAGCAAAAATCTCTTGAATATAAACATGAGCAACTTTTTCCTGAACACATCTCCTCAGGCAACAGAAACAAAATATAAAATGACCAAATGGAACTACATCATGCTAAAAAGCTTCTGTATAGCAAAGGACACTATCAGCTGAACAAAAAGGCATCCTACAGTATGAGATAATATATTTGTAAATGACATATCCGACAAGGGGTTAACATCCAAAATATATAAAGAACTCACATGCCTCAACGCCCAAAAAAGCAAATAACCCTTTTAAAAAATGGGTGGAGGATATGAAGACAATTCTCTAAAGAATAAATTCAGATGGCCAACAGGCACATGAAAAGATGCTCCACATTGCTAATTATCAGTGAAATGCAAATTAAAACCACAATGAGATATCACCTCACGCCGGTTAGGATGGCCAACATAGAATAGAATAGGAACAACAAATGCTGGAGAGGATGGGGAGAAAGGGGAACCCTCCTACACTGCTGGTGGGAATGTAAACTAGTTCAAACATTATGGAGGTTCCTCAAAAAACTCAAAATAGAAATACCATTTGACCCAAGAATTCCACTCCTAGGAATTTACCCTAAGAATGCTGCAGCCCAGTTTGAAAAAGACATATGCACCCCTATGTTTATTGCAGCACTATTTACAATAGCCAAGAAATGGAAGCAACCTAAGTGTTCATCAGTAGATGAATGGATAAAGAAGATGTGGTACATATATGCAATGGAGTATTATTCAGCCATAGAAGAAAACAAATCCTACCATTTGCAACAATATGGATGGAGCTAGAGGGTATTATGCTCAGTGAAATAAGCCAGGTGGAGAAAGACAAGTACCAAATGATTTCACTCATCTGTGGAGCATAAGAACAAAGCAAAAACTGAAGGAACACGCAGAGTCACAGAACCTAAGAATGGACTAACAGTTACCAAAGGGAAAGGGACTGGTGGGGTGGGTGGGAAGGGAGGAAGAAGAGGAATAAAGGGCATTACAATTAACACACATAATGTAGGTAGGGCATGGGGAAGGCAGTATAGCACAGAGAAGACAAGTAGTGATTCTATAGCATCTTAGTATGCTGATGGACAGTGACTGTAATGGGGTATGTGGTGGGGACTTGATAATGGGGGAATCTAGTAACCACAATGTTGCTTGTGTAATTGTATATTAATGATACTAAAATAAAAAAAAATACAATGACAACTAGCATAAGTTGACACTGCCTTGATTTATGCTAAGGCACCTGAATTTTACCCATTGTTGCTTCTTTGCCATCAGGGCAATGGCAACACAGTGAAAGGGCAAATAACATCTTAGTATTATCATGAAAATAGTCTTGATCTCACAGACTTCTTGAAACGATTTTGGGAACCCCAAAGGGTCTGAAGACCACACTTTGCAAACGGCTGCTCCGGATAACTTAGGAAACCCAGCTTCAGTCAACTGGTTTCTCAGCCTGCCAGCTGGGGAAGAAGTACCGAAGCCCAATCAAAGTGGCTGGAATGATGAAACACAACAGGGCAACAAGAAGAATAATGTGCCCTACAGAGTGAAGTGAGGCTGTCATCAAAGCAGTGGTCATCAGATTGATGACATCAAGTGTTAGGAAATAACCTCAACCTAACACCTAACTTAAACACACCATCATGGTAGTGTGTGGGGTTCCTATCTGCACCCCTGATTAGGGATTTTTCCTGAGCCCTTACCCCCTAGAAGAGCCGGATATGTTCATGTATATACTTTGTTCCTTAGACTTTGTTCCTTGGAAAACTAGATAACAGAGTGGGGCAAGGCACAAATAGACAAGGAATCAGTTCAAAAACTTGTCTCTAAGCTTCTCACATGTTAGAGATTCACTTGAACTAATAAGAACCCCCAAATTAGCTTATACCCCCAAATTAGCTTATACCTTAATCATACTTAGTATGTTTTCTACACATAAATGCTTGTGTGGATCCAGGCTCTATGCAAGTACTCAACTAACCCTCCAAGTCCCAAGGAAGTACTTTCTCCTCTACCACTTGTGATGGGATGCCTGCCATTACTTATCCATAGGCTTTCCTGGATACCCACCTTATATCACAGTATCAGGGCAGGAAGGGCCCTTAAAACAAAGGATACCCTGGAAAATGTCCCAATACAAGCCCAAGGAAGGTATCTTCTGATTTGCTCAGTTTCTAACCAACAAGGGGAAATTATCTGGAGCTGACAAGTACATCCCAATGTGAAAAAAAGGGATATTCAGAACAGCTAAAAGGCATGCATTATCTTCAATACAAACAAAACCATTACATATAATCCTGAAGCTGCCAGCTGGTTGGTTTTGAACTTCAGAGAGGTCCCTTTAAAAATGAAAATCTAGACTCCATATGCTAAGCATTGCATAGACAAGTTGATGTCCAAGAACAAGAAGGGGAAAAACTAGAAGGGAAACTATAGAGACAGACACTTAGAAGAAGTATTTCACAATAACAAGTATGACCTCGGAAGGGAAGCTATTGTATCACTACCTGCATCTGGAGCTCCTTCTGCCTGTGGGAAGCCAACTGGGTGGATAAGGTTGGGGAAAGGGGGAAATATGGTTCTCACTGCTGCCAGTTGTGCTTTAAGCAATCTTTCCTATCAGCTAACATTGAAAGCAAAAAGGGGAATCCCCAAAAGCATGCCACATGAGAAATAAGCTACAGGGACTGAATCTTTATGAGCAGAAACCAGTTAGTGGTGGACCATATCATCTAGTTCTATTCCAGTTCACAAGAGAAAATTCCCTGCACCAAGAAAGACTACAGCTAGAGAGAGCCTCCCCAGTAATGAGCCCCAAGAGATGCTTCTATGGTCTCCTTGGGCAGTCACAGGGGTCAGAGTAAGTCTTAGACTAAAAGATCCATCAGTTAAGTCACACCCAACCTGCCAGGGGCCACAGAAATGGTGATATAAACAGAAGGGCTGCAAAAGATGGGATCCTGGCATCCACAGAAAATATCAGGGGTCTGCTGAGATGCAGACTGAGTAAGAGAACTCAGTGGAGTAGAAAGCCTTCCTCTGAATCTTCTAATTTGAGTGTTGAGCACCAGTCTGTATAGCTTCAGAATGGGTCATCAAGTATATCTTATTTGGAGAAACTGAGGCCCAAAGAGGGCCAAACTCAGCCCAAATGAGTCTTGGGATTCTGTTTCCAGGAATAAGAGTTAAACCTTCCTTAGGGAATGCAAAGCAGATCCTCTTCTCTATCAACCCTATGAATTTTTTAAGTGCAGGAGTTTTTCCTCCCTCTTCCCACTTCTTCAGCCAAATGACCTGGCTGTTTAGTGATAGGGACAGAAGTTGGGGACACTTTGCAAATGAGGCTTCCAATTGGGCTTGGAGGTATTTGAGGTTCTAGCACAGATGACTTATGGTTCTAAATTAAGAGAATATTCTCTCTAGAAGTTTTTCTTATGTGCAGACACCAGCACCAGCCTGCTGGAACCAACACAGCTGAAATGGACAAAGAATATGAAACAGGCTAGAGGAGGCAGGCAGGGAGTTCACATCTCAGTGCTGTTACTTGCCTAATCTCTTTATATTTTACTTTCAAATGTAGAGTGGGAAATTTGTAACATGTAGGAGTAAACTAATGCTAAGGGAGACTATGTTACTAATACAGAATTTAGTAACATGGTTCCCACCAAGGAGAGCAGAAGAAACAATTACTTACGTTGTACTGTTGCTCTCCCCAAACCTCTGGTAGGAGCTGGAGGAAGAGAAGTTGTTGAGGCCTTCAGATGGGCTCTCCTCTGGGCTCACATCCGTGGAGCTGTAGTCATGGTAGTCCTCATTCCGAAGTCTCTGTGTGGACATGGTACCTGGAGAGACAGGGTCAGCGCTAAGACCACCAGTGGCTGGGGCCTTTAGCTCCAAGCCTGGGGTGGGCTCTGGGGCAGAAGCAGACATTGGCACAGCCTCTCAGTCACAGGTGCACTCTGGATTAAGCACAGTGATAGGGCCTGATACTAAGGGAAATGGAAAAGGTGCAAAGTACACATGGGCGGGCTGAGCTCACTTGACTTCTGCCTCCCAACATTCCCAGTGGGTGCAACACTCATAAATTTCTAAATTTGCCACAGCACAACTGAACAAAGCAAAGGTGAGGCACCGCTTGGGAGGTGTCAGGGAGGCTGCAGACACGCGCTTCCAGAAAGCCTTCCCCGCCCTTAGCTTGGGGTAACTATCCCTTCCTTTGAGCTAATTTCTTTGACCTTGAACAATAATATTGTATCTACATCCATCTTCCTCAAGAGCAAGCTCTCAGAGGATGAAACCTGACTGTTCCTCATTAAATCCTTCTTTTCCTCTGCATTCACTAGAGAAAGAATCTTGTTACATTCAAGAAATCCCCTTCCTATCACCTAGTTCTGCTCAAACTCCTCACCAGGTTCCAGAGCCACAAACATCTTTCTCTCCACCATGACCTCTGGCCTATCCTAAACTCTTTGGAGGTCATCAGGGACTCTTACCTGCTTACCTTAGGACTCGGTTCTTGCAACCAGTCTGCATACTGAGAACTGGCAACTGAAAGCAGCTCACAGGAAGACAGGAGCATAGGAGGGCTCACCACTGGCTCCTCCACAACCTTTCCTTTTGAGTTTTACAGATCTGCCAATTTTTTAAGGATGGTAAAAAAAGAAACCCTTCCTGTTGTATGTTGGGGAAAGATGTTGAGGGTGTTGTCCCCTGGGTAGACTTTCTCAGTAATATGCCACCAGAGAAAACAGAAGAATGACTTCTCCAAAATACACAGTAAGGATACATTGTGAGAGTTATGTAGGTTCCCAGAATTCTAGAGACTGTTGCTAAAAGAGCCTTCAGAGGCTCATTTTGCAGATGAAGGATCAACCCTCAAAAAGAGCAGGAACCTGCTCTGCTACAGCCAGGTAGCACTAAAGCAGTAAACATATATCCTGATGCCCTGCCTCAGTCCGGAAACATCTACCGAATACATAGCCTCTTGAAATGAAGGAATACTATAATGAAAAAGAGTCAACTTCCTGTCCTCTAAGAATCTGCAATCAAGCGAGGAAAACAAAGGTACATGAACATTAAAAATTACAAAAAATCCTTCTGACACTTGGCATCTCGGCACAACTGCCTGTCTATATAGGGCTCTCCCCAGCATGCGGCTGGATGCCCACCCTGAGTCTGCTGTGCTGTCTCAGGTACGTGGTGAGGAGGCATGATCTCCAGCAGTCAGCCCACCCAAAACCCAACAGTGGCTCCCAGAGGACAGTGCTCTGTGCTGAGTGCTCTTACAGGTCCAGTCCCAGGGGACTCTTTGGAAACTGGTCCCATCTTGGAACCTGGGTGACCCAGGAGTGATCTCATTTTCTTTCACCAACTCTAATGGAGGAGGAAGGACCCCACATAATCTCACAAGGAAAGTGCTTGGCCAGTAAAGGACTTAGAAGTCCTAGAGAAGATTCTGCCTAGCTTCACCACCAGTGTGACTTTGCTAAATATCTAAGAAGGCATTATTGACTCACATGTTGAAGGAATTCAAGGAAGTCATCAAGCAGTGAGGCAATTAAACTCATAATAGGGCCAGGGGAAAAAAGGTTATTAAAAAAAAGCTGTATCTTAAGATAAAGCTGTATCTTATTACAGGCCATTGAAAGCTGCTGTTCAGGCAAAAACTATTAAGTTAGCTTCTGTGTAAAGCAGAAGGCCTGGGTTCTATATGTCCCTTATCACCAGTTTGCTTGGTAATTTGGAACAATTTTCTTTATTTGCTTAGGGTCTTAGTTCCAAATACACAAGTGGGGAGTTTAAACTATATCTGAGCATCTTTCTAGCTCTAGTATTCTAGGAATCAAATAATGTAATTAGTTATACAGCTAATTTCTAGCTTTTTCTAACATACAAAAAGTGTCTGAAAAAAGAGACTTCCAGATGAATCCTGCATATTACTGAGGGAGAAAGGACAGAATACAGGGCCTGACAAATTCCCCAAATCCTCCCCAACACCAAGAAACCGCTCTGTTGCTTATTCTGTACAGATGCTTAATTCATTCCAACCATTGTAAAGAACACTCTTAATGTTGTATATAAAAATCAAAGTTACTCACAGCAGAATATTGCTAAGAAACTGCTCAAAAAGTAAAGTCCAAGAAACAACTGCAGGATGTGGGAGATGTGGCTTGGCTTGGCAACTGCAGGCACGTCGAAAGGAAGAAGAGGAAAAAAACACCACTTACGGGTTTTAGTTGATGATAAGTTTAACAGAAGTCAGTGATATAATAATAGATGGCAAACAAGCTGATGTAATTGTAGCTTGTGTTAAGACGAGAAAGAACCCCAGGTAAATGATGGCACCCATTTGTTTTTGCCATGCATTGTACTCTGTTCCAGGCAGCACACTAAAAAGGGAACAATGACAGCCTGTGGTGTAGCCAGGGGTCAGCACCAGGATTAGGAGGGGGATGCAAACCAACTAAATGACAAATGGTTGGAAACACTGAGAAGCCTCAGCCTGGAGTGCAACTTGGGGGGGTATATAAACTGTCCTTAAAAGCTGTCCTATGGATACAACTTGTCCTGTGGGGCCTCAAAAACCAGTCAGAAATAGGATCAGTAGGTGGAAAGTAAGGGGAGGCAGGTCTTTTGAGGCAGGTCTCCCTCAGTAATATCCAGGATTCATCTGGAAGTCTCTTTTTTCAGACACTTTTTGTATGTTAGAAAAGGCTAGAAATTAGCTGTATAACTAATCACATCCTTCGATTACTGCATAATCAACATTAGGAAGAACCTTTTATCAAAAGTTGTCCAAATGGAAAAGATCACCCTGGGAGACAGTGTGTTTCCCATCCCTACAAAACTCCAAGCAGAAGCCCTGTCTCGGAGCTGTCACGTAGCAGTTCAAGCCGTGTGGGTGCAGTCACACCCTGGATTCCTTCTATGGGTCTTTCTGGCAACCAAGGCCTCCTCCTCTAGCTCTTTCTCTTCCTCCACTGAATGCTGTCCTCCAAGGACATCCTGTCCCTAGGCTCCCTTTGGTGAAACCTGGTCTCCTAGTTCATTGTTGGCAATTGTCAATTCCTGCCCTGCAGAAGATTTTAAGTACCCACTGTTAGAGTGAGGGGGGTAATACAGGAGTCCAAGACAGGCTCATCCTTCAGGCTCCTGAGGACAAAGGACACAGCTTACACTGGACATGTGGCCCACTGACACAGTCAAAATCTCTCCGTGAGATAATTGGACTCAAATGGGTGAACTACTAAGAAAAATCTGCATGTTTGGTGGGCGAAAAAAAATTCTTCAAGTACACATTCAACCAAAATTGCATCAAACTATCAACTATTTGCATAACCTTGATAAATTTTCTTCTTTTTCCTTACATAAACTATTGTTAATTATCAATGTTCTCATTAGTTTAAGGTTTTTCCCACTTATTTCATATCTACTCTTCCCTGAATCCACACAGTGCACATACTAATGACATTTAGTTGCAATATAATGGTTCATCATTATATTAATAAAATAATTTGCTTCCCTAGCTCCCAATTGTTGGATTTAAGGCTTTCACATTCTTTTTTTAATGACTCCCTTATATCACAGCTAAAAAGATTTCATACAAGCAGTTTTTAATTTCTGAGTCACATCCTTGGAGTAGAGGTAGGTAAAAAGGCTCATTGTTATGGTTCTTGCCATTCAAATGATTGAACTAACCAACAGTGTCACTAGCAATATATGGACATGACTGTCTTTATAACTCTGGCAATGCTGAGATCTTATCATGCTTATATTCATTTTTTTGGATGGATGGGTGGTTCCTTATACTTATTTTGGTTTACATTTCTTTAATTTCCAGCAAATGAAAACTTTTAAGAGCATCTTTCCTCCACCTATCAGACTGGTGCTAGCTCACATACGAAAATACTAAAATGTTGTCAAAATAACTATTTAAGAGTTAACTGATTGGTTTCTATTCCAAGTCCACTATAATAAACAAGGGCAATTCCAATAAGGGAAGGAGAATCCATTTATATATGTTTATAGGTCTCTTTTTGGGCATATGGGAAGGTTAGGTGAGGAAAAAGGAGTGGAGGGAGGGAGAGGAGTACTAAGTGTTATTTAGCTTCATTAGCAAAAGCTGAACCATGGTTTTAAGGGAGACTTGTAAACACACAAAAAATTACCTACTAAAATTATTTGAACTAAAGGGTTCAGCAAAGTTGCAGGATATAGGATTAACATACAAAAATCAGTTGTATTTCTTTACACTTTCAATAAACAATCTGAAAATGAAATTGAGAAAACAGTTCCATTTACAATAGCATCAAAAAGAAAAAATACTTAGGAATAAATTTAACCAAGTAGGTGTAAGACTTGTACATGAAAAACATAAAACATTATTGAGAGAAATTAAAGAAGACCTAAATAAATGAAAAAACTTCCCAATGTTCATGGATTAGAAGATTCAGTGTTGTTAAGTTGGCAATACTCCCTAAACTGATTTATAAATTCAATGGAACTCTATCAAAATCCCAGCTTCCTTTTGGTAGAACTTGACAAGCTGATTCTAAAATTCATATGGAAATTCAAGAGACCCATATTAACCAAAACAATTTTGGGCAAGACGAACAAATTTGGAGGACTTCCCAATATCAACTTAGTACAAGCTACAGTAATTAAGACAATATGGTACTGGCATAAGGATAGACATATAGATCAATGGGCTAGAATTAAGAGTCCAGAAATAAACAACTAGATCTATGCTCAATTGATTTTTGACAGGGATGCCAAGACAATTCAATGGGGAAAAAACAGTCTTTTCAAAAAATGGTGCTGGGACAAGAAGATGTCTGCATTCAAAGAATGAAGCTGGAACTCTACCTCACACCATATACAAAAATTAACTCAAAATGGATCAAAGATGTAAATGTAAGCACTAAAAACTATAAAACTCTTAGAAAAAAACATAATCATAAATCCTCATGACCTTGGATTAGGTAATGATTTCTTCATGCATGACAGCAAAAGCATAAGCAAAAAGTTTTTTTAAATAGGTAAATTAGACATCATCAAAATTAAAAACATTTGTGCTTCAAAGGACACCAAGAAAGTGAGACAACCTACAAGAATAGGAGAAAATTTCTGCAAATCATATTACTGATAAAGGACTTGTATCCAGAACACATAAAAAACTATTACAACTCAATAATAAAAAGACCATCCAATTAAAAACAGGCAAAGCATCTACAAAGCTATTTTGCCAAAGATGTGAAAATGACCAATCTAATCACATGAGAAGATACTCAACATCATTAGCTACCAGATAAATGCAATTCAAAAAGCACAGTAAGATAACCACTTCACACCAACCAAGAGGTTAGAATCAAAGACAGAATGATAAGTGTTAATGAGAAGGTGGAGAAATCTGAATCCACTTACACTACTTTTGGGAGTGTAAAATGGTGCCACCACTTTAGAAAACAGTCTGGCAGTTCCTCAAAGGGCTAAACAGTTACCTTGGACCTAGCAATTCCACTGCTAGGTATACACTGAAATTACACTTATGTCCACAGAAAAACTTGCACACAAATATTCATAACAGCATTATTCTTAATAGCCAAAAAGTAGAAATAAACCTGATGAATGGATAAATAAAATGTGGAATAGCCATACAATGAATAAAAAGATATGAAATACTGATATATGCTCCAACATGCGTGAACCTTGAAATACTATTCTAAGTGAAAAAAGCCAGTCACAGAGTTCTATATATTGTATGATTTTGTTTATATGTAAGTCCAGAATAGGGAAACCTATAGAAAGTAGATTAGTAGTTGCCTAGGGTTTTGATTAGGGAGTTGGGAGGGATTAGTGGTATGGGCCAAGAGTTTAATCTGGGATGATGAAAATGTTCTAAAATAGATTGTGGTGATGGTTGCACAACTCTGTGAATATACTAAAAGCATTGAATTGTACCCTTTAAATGACTGAAGTATATATGCTATATGAATTATATCTCAATAAAACTTCCAAAAAAAAAAAACACCTAACAGACTTCTGGGCCCAGTCTGATTCAACCAGAGCATAATATTTTTAACAAGCTTCCTAAATGATGATTACAGGTAGCTTTATATAAAGCACTATTAAAATATATGATCTTATTATGATGGGTATGCCCCAGGCCTCACCTCCTACCAGAGTTCATGGATTGGCAATATTTGTAGACATAAAAGTACCCATCATTCTGAAATAATTACATTGGGTTGGACTTTGGAACCCAGAAAGCAACAAATTCTCTAGATGCATTTTTTCTTTTCTGTTACTGGAATTCCAAAGACATGAACAAGGAAGAACACAACTATGTTGCTATATGTAGTCTACAGGGAGGGAAGTGAAAATTTATGACTTTCACATGATTTGTTTTTAAAGGGTATCAGATAAAACTCCATTTAACCTATCACAGAAATACATGCAATAACTTGAGACTCCTATAAAACAGCTACAATAGTTATAGCTACAAAACAGTTGCTGACTTCAGAAAACTCTGCACAGGAGGGGCTGAAGAGGCAAACACGTTCACTTTTCACACCAAATCATAAAATCACTAGATGTTAGGATAAGGCATGACTTACAGAAGATCAAGCTCCAGCTTCCAATTTAGAAGTAAGAAAATCAAGCCCCCAGATGGGTAAAGACTTGGAATTGGAAAACAGCATACAGAATCCCAGTCCAGCGTTCTTTCTATCACACCGTTAATCTTCTACCCTCCCACTACAATCTCCCTCTGAAAGAAACTGAGGCAGGATTAGGTCTACAGGGGAAGTTCTGCATAATAAAAAGTACAAGAGTTCAGACTCCAGTTATGTGGCTCCGAGCAAGTTACTGAGTCTCCCTTTACCTCAGTTTCCTCATCTGAAAAATGTCATTAATAATCACATTATTGTTATGAGGATAGAAGGAAAAGATAGTTAGATGTGTATCCTGGTCCACAGTGGACTCTCATTAGTGGTAGCAATTGTGATTATTACCATAGGGAATTTCAAGAACAAGAAGTCAGCAAGTTCACTATACAAATAAAACTCTGCAAGACTTCTTCTTCCATCATTCCGGAGAGCAAAGCAAGGTCCCTACCTTGAAAATGGCGATCTACATGCCATGAGCATCCCAGTAACCCATGTAGACAGGTTCCTGAACTTCATGGAAAAGGGATGCCAGAGCTGTCTTTCCTACTAGCATGGGGCACTGAGAACTGACCCTGGGTTCCAAGAAAAACTTGGGGAGATAAAAGAAGAGCATGATGAAGTTTCTATTTTGTCATATGAGAATGTTCCATCCCCTGGACCTCACTCCCATTAAACAGAGACAGCTTTGTGTATTCAGACCCAGAAAGGCCTGGTCAAAGGAGGGAAGTTCAGGATAGTTAGCAACTGCCACAATGTTCAGGAAGCTAGGTGTTAAAGGTTAGTCAGTTATACTTCTGGAAGGGGTTATCAGGGCCAGGCTGGCAAAGGTAGAAAACAAAGTCCATTCACTCAACCCAGTTGTAAGACCTTGATTCAGGTCAGGGTGGGAAGAAGAAATGCATCATTAACAGCAGTAACACTTCAGCATCTGACGCTGGAAGCATTTAAAGAACGGAGACACTCCCTATGGAGGGGAGGAAGGATAAAAAGAAAGAAAATGCAGGAGTACTTAACATGAGAAGAGTTACCTGAGGCAAGGAGTAAAATAAAGCACTCACAAAAGTGGACATCTACTCCATCTACTGTACTTCACATCCCACCTGCTGACAAGCCGAGTCCTGAAGTTCACAAAACCCCTGAGTTAGAAGAAAACTTTAGACTTTATCTAATCCAACTCTCCACCTAACACAATAATCTAATCTACAATATTTCCAAAAGTAATTGCCAAGCGACAATTACCTCCAGTGACAGGGACCTCCAGGCTCTGGGTTGCAACATTAAAGAGTGCTAGTTCTTTGAAAGTTCTCAGGCTCACCCCAAAACCACTTCCCTTTTGACACTTCTATCCATTGGCTCTCGTTGTAGTCTCTGGAATATTACAAAAGAAATGCGTGATCCAACTCCTTGCACTGCCTTTAAAATAGACAAAGACAGCTCTGAGCCCTTCAAGCTGCCACAGGGATGAGGCTAACTCAACAGCTGCATGATTTTAAAGGAAAAATAAGGACTCAACAGTCCTATCTGTTTGTGAAAAATGGCACAGACAGAAAACTAAGGGAGACATGCTTAAAATCATCATCAGAGCAGCCTCTGCTAAATAGCCTCCAACCCAGAAGGTCTCAAACTCAGAGCAAATGACCAGGCCTTTTGTGTCCCCTTTGCTTCTTGACTTCAAGAACAGCTTTAAAGAAAACATGCCCTAAATGTACAAATTAATTACTGTAGACTAGGTTCTTGACAAGAGTCAAAGAGGGTCTTGATCATGTTTAAAGTTATAAAATTCAGTCAAAACCATTTTCAACTGTCAGCATTTGCCTTGGACATAATACAGAGATACGAAGAAAGACAAGGAGAATTTCATGGCAATGTAGAAATAAGTAGGGAAACTGCTTCCTGAACAACTGGATTAAGCCTTGTTGCAAGGCAGATCCTAATGTACACAGGGGAAAAACCTCCCTGATTAGAAAAGAAACAGACCTAGATGCAGAGAATGTCTGAGCAGAAGAGGCCCTCAGGAATTCAAGTCCATCATTCTAAGGCTGGGAAACCCAAACCCAAGCAAGAATGGGAGTCACCCAAGGTTGCAAAGCAAGTGTCAGAACAAAATCTAATTCCCCAATTCTTTGCATTACACCCAACTGCTATCTTATTTCATCAAGCCTCAAATAAATGCATCCAAATAACTGGTATTCACCAAATCTGACAAGTTACGGAAAAAATAAAGCAAAGGTCTTTACATCCTTCAAGTTAATGCCAGGGCTCTCCACGACCGCAGCTGGGAGCCACCTATCCTCCCAGGAGCATACACTGAATCTTATTTATATTTTGATATGACTTAAACAAAATTGCAGGACGGTTAGAAACAAAATCTACAGAATAATGAGTTTGCAGAAAAAGCGTGTACAGTGAAACAGGGAACCACACCCAGGGCCAATCCAATCCCAGAGATGGAGGATGTAGAGCTAAAAAAGGGAAAGGAATAAAAGCGAACGGGAAACGGGTGCCTCTTCACGGGTCAAGTTTTCCGCAGGAGGCAGTGTAGTGAAAGGGCAACTGCAGCTTAAGGAGACGTGGATTCCAGTCGCGGGTCTGGTGGTAGGACGAACCCACTGGGTGACCTTAGGCAAGCCCCTACCCCTTCCTGGCCCTCGACTTCCCCAAGTGTCCTAGAATGCACCAGACGATTTCTCGGGTCCTTGCAGTTCTGGTGTTCTATGACCCAAAGACCCACTATTAGCAAGTCCTGAGCAGGGCTCCCGCATAGGGCCGGTGACTTAACCCGGACCCCCGGACCCCTCTGGGAAGCGTGGAAGAAGACCTGGCTGGTCGTTCGCGTGATCCTTCCCATCCGAGGACCTCAGCTCTCCCTTCTGCAAAAAGGACGGGGAGCTCAAGGGAGATAGCACGGGCGACAAAGGATCTCCCGTTCGCCTCGTCCCGGGAGGGGCGCCTGCATCGAGCCGCGGCTGAGGCGGGGCTGCTGAGGGGATTCGGACCCGCAGCCCAGGCAGGTGGGTGCCGGACCCCGAGCATCCGCGGCGCCCGGGGAAAGGTGAGGTGGGTCCTGCCGAAGGCGGTGACAAGCCACCAGCCCCAGCCTGTCAGCGAGCGGACTCACCGCTCAGGTTCTAGCTCCAGCTCCGGCTCCAGCTCCCGCTTTAGCACAGCCCACCGGTCTCCGCCTCAGCGCCGAGCCCTCGCCAGCCCCCAGCCGCCGGGTGGCCGCTTCCGGGCCCCGTCACGTGTTCCAGTAGCCAAAGCCGAGGCCCAGGTCACATGTTCCCGAGCGCGGCCGCAGCTCGCTCCTCACAGAGGTTGGAAAACCAGCTCCGCAGCACCACCTGGCGACGTACGGCTGCCTCTGCAGGAAGGACCGTGAGGACTGGGAGGGGGAACTGGGCGGGGTGTTGGTATAAGAGTATGCGCAGTGAGTCCAGAGTGAAGAGCGCTGTCCCCAGCTGCGGGTTTGTGAAAGATTGCTCTTTTTTACACTTGCTGTATTTTCTTGAACACCTCTCTATGAGCATATATTGCTTTTATAATTTTAAAAAATGCATCTTTTAAAAAAATATCTAGTCATATTTTTAGAAGTTTACCTAAACATATGTGGTTGCTCTCGGAAATGGGACTATGAGGTGAGTTAACACTATCTTTTTAACATATTTAAAAGTTTTAGGTAGCATTTTTAAATGAGTTGCAACATTTCAGTATGTTTCAGGTGTATGTATTATCTAGCCTTCTCTTTCTTCCTCTCTGCAGTTTTCCTTTAAAAATAACAGGGAAAAAATGAGCTATTGATACAGCTATAAAATGGATAAATCTCAAAATAATTATACATGGATAAATCTTAAAATAATTATGCCGAGTAAAATAAGTCAGAAAAAATATTCCAGTTATATGATATTCTAGCACATGTTAAGTAATCTCCAGTGACAGAAAACACACCAGAGTGATTGCCTGGGAATGGAGGGAAGGTCAAAGAGAGAAAAGAGTAATTACAAAGGGGCATAAGGAAAGGTTCAGGGTGACAAGTATGTGAACTATCTTGATTCTGGTGGTGGGGACTATAGATGTTATATAAATTATCAAATTATACTTTTTAAATATGTGCAGTTTACTGTATGTGAATTATGCTTCAGTAAAGCTGTTAGAATATTCAGTAAACATTATATAAGCAATATATTAATATATTTTTATTAGAAGTTTGTAAGTATATAAACAGTGAAAATTCTCCTTCATTCAAATTCATTCTTCTCTCCAAAAATTTAGTTACCAGCATTGGAGTACTGTTCTCCAAACCCTATACTATGTATTTATACAAGAATATATAGACAGGTACAGATTTGTGGTGTTAAAATTTAGAATAATGAATACCAGTACTTATTGTTGTGCTTAAGACTTTTACTCTTCACTGTATATACTGTTTAAATTATTTCATAAACATATGTTACTTTATATATGTTTAAAACTTCTGTATGTTCTATAACCTATATATGTGTTTTAAAAAATCTACTCCCATTGGTTCATTTCACCAGAGAAAGAGAAAAGAATGCACATTCATGCTCAATTCAAAACAGAAAGGCCAGTGAATTCATCCCATCCCTGGAAGACCCCATCAGTTCATTGTCTTCTCATTGCTTGAAATGCTGCTGTTTTGCCAAAATCAAGGAGTGCACCTTTTAGGTTCCCTCCAGGCCTTGCATCTCAATGTTTGTATGGTTCCTTCTAATGCTTAACCCAAGAAAGCCAGATCTTATGAGAACCACACTGCTTCCTATTGGAATTTCTGGTGCAAGTGGGAACTTGCCTTCCCCAATCTGATCCTGGGAGCACTGACTATAAATAAAGATCCTTTCTGATACCTGACTACTGTACCCTTACTAGAGAGACGCTTGAAAAAAGGTTGCTTCATTTTCAGATACTGTTAGGACTCTATCAACCTTATCATTATGCAGTCCTAATTAGAAATTAACATACAATAACATCTCCTCATTGTTCCCGAGTAACTTTTCCCAAATCTCCACTTCCACTTCCACAGTTTTTTTGTAAATATAGAGTTTTTCAGTTCAAATGGATGTTTAAATAAGCATTTTGACTCTTTTACTCCCAAAAACTATTCAAAATCAAAAAGGAAAAACTTCAAATTCTATTTTCAGCAAAGCCAGAAGATAAATAGAATCCACAGATACCAAAATATGCATAAGGGATAACAAGCAGCCCTGGTCAGACAGAGCTGTGAAGAACAGGAAAGAAACTCAGAGAGAAATGAAGGGCCCCAGTGGAGGCAGATCTCAGAAAATCACCAGTGAAAACTCTCATTCTGAAGGTGAAGAGCTCACTTAGAAATGCACAGCTATATCCCTTTTGTTTGCAACAATGGGTGTGGAAACAGTACAGCAAGAGTAGCAGATAAAAGCTGTCCTGAATCTGGTTTGGATCAGGGAAGCCAAGAAGATGAGGATGACAGAAAGAATCACACCGATGAGCCATGTTTGCTGGAAATGATACTTCTGCAGCAACAGAGAAGACAAGACTGGAATTGTACTTGTCAGTGAGGGAGTGGAGCAACTGGAAGTCTCATCCATTGTTGGTGGAAGTGTACAATGATGTGACTACTTTGGAAAACTGACAGTTTTTTGTAAAGTTAAACACAGAACTATCCTATAATCCAGCAATTCTACTTATAGGTGTTTACCCAAGAAAAATCAAAATATATGTCCATACCTGGACTAGGGTGAGGCAAGTGAGGTACCTCGGCTGGCAAATTTAAGGAGGCATTCACTCACAGGGTTGTGCAAGTGCAAGACTGGCACTTATACGAACAGCAGAGTGAGTGCCCCCTTAAATTTTGTGAGCTAGGCTTCCTGGATTGCCTCACCCTAGTCCTGGCTGTGGGCCACACAGAGATGTGTACTCAGATGTTCACATCAGACAGCTTAATAAAGCTAAGCTAGTAAAAACCCAGGTATTTATCGATAGGTGAATTGGTAAATAAATTGTGGCATACATAGCAGGAAAGAACTATTGTTACATGCAAAAACATGTATGCAACTTATTATCCTAAGTGGAAAAAGCTGGACACAAAAGACTGCATACTATATGACTTGATTTATAGAATGAGTAAAACCTGTATAATGAGAGAAAGCTGATAAATGGTTGTTTGGAATGTGTGGGGTGGGGACTGACTGTACAGAGACAAAAGAGAGCTTTCTGGGTGATGCTGATATTCTGCATCTTGATTGGGATGGTCATTACGTGGATTTATGTACTTGTCAAAAGCCGTTACCTGGACAATTAAAGTATGTGAATTTGATTGTATATAAATTATACTTCTAAAGGTTAATTTAAAAAATTTCAAGAGCTTACCAGACATCTGAGAAAAGCCTCTAAGATAAAAGTTGGAAGAAGAATTAAATGCACAAACATATGAAAACACCTTGGAGGAGACTATGCAAAAACCAAATGCACAAACAAATATCTTCCTAGAGATAAGATGTTGCAATCATGAACTAAGAACAACAAATAATATTGTTTTTAAAAAAGAATATTCTAAGATAACAACTCTTTGAAATTGAAAATGTAGTAACAAAAATGAAGAATCAAACAGAAGAGTAAGATAAGAATAAAGAACTTTTTCTTAATAACTATTTATTTTTTATTTATTTATTTTTATGAATAACTATTTGTTGGGCACTGGGAATCAACAGTGAACAAAAGAGACAACAATCCCTGTCCTTGTCAAGTGTATGTTTTAATGAGGAGAGATAGGCAACAAAAATAAGCAATAAACATATCATATCTGTTATGAAGAAAAGTCAGCAATGTGAGAAAGAGAGTCTGGGGGCAGAGGAAGGGATTGCAGTCTTTCTAAATAGTCAAGGAAGATCCCACTGAGAGATGCTATCTAAACAAAGACCTAAAGTAGGTGAGCAAACAAGCTATATGGACTTCTTTGGGAAGAACATTCCAGGCAGAGGGAATAGCACATGTTAGCATGTTAGCACGCACATGTTAGGCACTGGGACGGCAATGTGCCTAGCCTATTTGAAGAATGACAAGGTCAGTGTGGCTGGAGCAGAGTGACTAGGAAGAGAAGTAGAGTAGGTCAGAGCAATAGCAAGTAGGGAAATTGTGTAGAGCTCTGTGAGCCATTTTATGGACTTTCATTTTTACTCTGAATGAGATGGAAAAATACTGGAGGAGTTGAGCAATGACAATGATCTGACTTGGATTTAAAAGCATGCTTTGTCTACTGGGTTGATATAAGCAAGGGCAGAATCAGGGACCGGCTATAATTGCAGTAATCCAGGATAAGTTTCCAGTGACTTAACAAATGTGATAGTAGTGAGAGTGATGAGAAGTAGTCAGTTTCTGAAAGTATTTTTATGGTAGGCTGGAAAAGTTGATAGGAGATGGAGTATGAAAAAGGACACAAATACTTTGGCCTGAGCAACAGGAAGGATAGATCAGGAAGACATTGGCAAGATCAACCTTGTTGGGGAACAAAGGGAGATTGTTGTGTGTGAAATGCCTGTTAGACATTCAAGGGAAGAGGTCAGGCAGGCATTGAGATTATTGTAGAGGGGGGAGAGGTCCAGCCTAGGGAGAAAAAAAAGTTGGCATTGTCAGCATATTGATGGTAGCTAAGCAAAGAAACCAGATGAGATCACCAAGGAAGTGAATGCAAATAAAGATGAGAGGAAATCCGAAGCACCAAGTTGAGGGAGGACAGAAAGATGACTAGGAATGGACAAAAGGAACTACAAAGGCATGGTCACTAGCTAAGAGGAAAGCAAGAGCAGAGGTATCTTGAAAGCCGAGTGAAAGTTTTCAAGGAGGTCAGTGACCACCTATGTCAAATGCTACTACTTGGTCACACAAGAAGAAACCTGAAAGCTTACCATTGTATTCAACCAAGTGTGACTATTGATCATGTTCAAAAGAGCAGCTTTGTTTCAGTGGTGGAGTGAAACCAACTCTCTTTGATGAGAGTTCTTGGCCAGCCTTGTTTGTCTAAACCCCAACCCAGTACTACCTCCCCACTGATTATCTACATTCCCACCCAATACCCCTGCTCCCTAAGTTACTTAGAAGTAAATTCCGTATGTATATATTCTTAAGGGGAAAAAAATGAAGAGAACAGCGATACTCCATATAAAAAGGAGGGGATGTATCTTCTGTTGATTGTATATGCATAAAGAAACTCTGGGAAAATATGCAACATATGTAAAGCCAATTATGTCTACCCCCATCTCTGCCCCACTTTCAATATATAGACTGTTGTTTTCCAACTTTCATAGGACCTCTTAAGGCTCTGATGTATTTTAACATACACTCATATTGAACATAATCTTTTGCTGATAGCACATTCTATTAGCAACTCTGCCTTTGAGTATGCACTCTGTTTTAGCCACTACACCCGCGCTTCTCGAAGTGTGGTTCCTGTACCAACAGTATCAGAATCACCTGAGAATTAATTAGCAGAGCAAATTCTGCTTCCCACTCCACACCTACTGCATCAGAAACCCCAGGGGTGGAGCCCCGCAGCCTGTTTTAACAAGCCTTCCGAGTGATTCTGACGCTCTCTTATGTTGAGAATTACTGCCCATGAGGATGACCTTCTGAGACGCCAGCATTCCAGAGACCATGTCCTTAACCATCTCCCCACATGCGTCGTACCCCAGGACGCAGTTAGCGAAGCAGGAATGAAGGTAATATGTGCAGTAGCCCAGCTCCTGGAGAAAAGGTAAGGGTCATCCCAGGTTATGCATGCTGCTGCAGAGCAGTGGGATGTAACTTCCCAGCCCCACCTATCGCTTTTGGGCAAGTGACTCCACCCGCGTGAGCCTCTGCTTCCCCACCTCTCAACCACAGGAGGTGTCGGAGTACTTGGGACACCCACTGGAGAGGTGATTGTCAGTGTTCTCACTGTTGACATTTGGGTGGCGGGGTGGGGTGGGGGAAGTGCCAACTTTGCTTCTGTGGGTGCATCACTGAAGAATTGCAGTTGTTCAGCCTGATGAAGAGCGGAAGGGTGGGTCTACAAATGCCTTAAGGGAAGAATTCCTGCCCTGGGTGTCTCAGAAGTGATGACAATGATAACAATACCTCAGGTTTATTGAGTGCTAGGTGCTTTACAAACTCAATCACTCCTCAGTCCTATGAAGTAATTATTTTCAATTCCACTTAATAGATGAGGAGACTGAGGCAAAAGAGACACTGTGCCCAAAGTCACACAAGAACATAGGTGAAAAAGCCAGGGGTCAAACTCCTAAGCCCAGAGCCATTGCTCTTAAAGAACACTGTCAGTTGTTTTTTTTTAAATAAATTAAGTCCATACACATTGTGAGTCCAGGCATCTTATTGCTTCTTTCCTTTTCCCCTTTTTATCAACACTTATCTGCTTCCCATTTTTCCTTTTACTTGTTCATTTTTTTTTTCCTTCTTTTTACATCTTTAGACAAAAAGAGAATGAGGGGTTCTTCCAGGAGCCTCCTTCAACTACAAATTATCAGAGCTCCAAAGCCCCCAAGGGATCAGTGAGTCCAGCCCCTTATCTTTAGGTGGAGAAATTGAGGCCCAGAGAGGAGCAGTGTCACCCTCAGAGTTACACATATCACGTGTCCCCTTCCTCCTGCTTCCAAAAGCCCCTCGGCCCCCACATCATACAAAGGCGACAAAAGAGCATGCCTGGAATGAGCACATTTTGCTAAGGAAAAAAAAAACGGAACATATACACACAACACAGTCTCTGTATATATATTTGAATTATGTGAATTTAAGATAATGTGATATAAAAATATTAATTCCACTTCATATGCAGAATTTAAGTATTTAGAATCCCATCCAAATTTAAAATTTCATGAGATAGCCCATAATAGCCAGAATGATGCTCAGAGATTGAACTGTAAATTGCGCTACACTGTGTATTGCCATATAGGGGCTACTTTGGCTGGAACATAGAAATGCCCATCTATTTTTGCCAGAATCTAGAGAAAAGTGCCATTGTTCACATGGTACTTCTGTGGGTGGTTTGAATAATTACTATCTTTAATATAAGCATTCGCCTTTAATATCATTTGAAATATTCTGCAAATCGTAACAATATAATTCAAGAATCCACTTAGTGACACAAGTGCTGAAAAATTAATTTAGAAGTCCTTAATTTTGGATGGATATTAGAAGAGATACAGTTCCTATAAAGAGAGCCAAACACCATCACGACCTGATGTGCTGATGACTGAGGAGGGGTACAGCCTGTCAAGTGAATTAGCAACAGAGTTCAAGTGACGATTAACTCCTAAGGCAAGGACCCTGCTAAGGGAACAAAAAGCTCAAATCCACAGGAAAAGATCAACACACTATAGCCCGCCTCTGAGCCAAACTATTGTGATTTTTTGGGGTGATTTTAAAGGAAGTGATGGTGATAAACCATTTTGCCACTAGTATTTCTGCGGTAAATGAAGTATGTTTGTTTAAAGAAAAAAAAATACGTTACAAAGTTAAGAGTCTTAATGCATTCTGTAGCCCCAGAGAAAACATTTGCAAGGTTTTCAAAATCCCCTCCTGTGAATCCAATAGTTCTGCTCTGCCGCCAATGCTAAAACTCTGATGGCTGGAAGAGTGCATAATTCTGCAGGGACACTGAACTGGGGGCATCTGTGCAAAGATGCCAAGGGTACCTCAGTCTGACAGACAGCTTGAATTAAGCTACAGGCAGGATTGCAGTGGCAGAGGCCTCAGTCCATGTGTCTGAGACCCAGGTGCACTCCTTGGCACAGAATGCTGCCCCCACGGGAGCACATCAAAAGAGCAGACCTTAAATGGGTTATATTGCTTTAACATGAGGAAAGATTCCCGGTGGTGTGCAATGGCCAATGGGGTACCAAAAATGGGTCATAGGGGTACTGAGATACTGATACTCTGGCTAGGCAGGTCCTGAGGTGCCTGGAGCTCCTGAGACAATTATGTCTACTCATGAGCAGGCTTGTTCTTTTATCCTGAGGACGTATATATAAAATGTTATCATTTTCCACATGTATTCTGATATAAAAATGTTTGGAAAGCACTGGATATACAGGATGTTCATATAATTTTTGTTCAAATGGAAACACTTTTGAGAATGACAGGGGCTGGATTAATATTTATGTCAGAATAGAGAAATCAGACAAGCGATCGACGGGCTTAACAGCAGAATGGATGAGATGCGAGAGACTGTTAATGGAATAGAAAACAGAGAACAGGAGTACAGAGCAGCTGAGGCAGAGAGAGATAAAAGGATTTCTAGGAATGAAAGAATATTAAGAGAACTGTGTGACCAATCCAAACGGAACAATATTCGTATTATAGGAGTACCAGAGGAAGAAGAGAGAGAAAAAGGGATAGAAAGTGTCTTTGAAGAAATAATTGCTGAAAACTTTCCCTCGCTGGGGAAGGAAGTAGTCTCGCAGTCCACCGAAGCTCATAGAACTCCCAACACAAGGGACCCAAGGAAGACAACACCAAGACACATAATAATTAAGATGGCAAAGATCAAAGATAAAGACAGGGTATTAAAGGCAGCTAGAGAGAGAAAAAAGATCACCTACAAAGGAAAACCCATCAGACTATCATCAGACTTCTCAACAGAAACCTTACAGGCCAGAAGAGAATGGCATGATATATTTAACGTTATGAAACAGAAGGGCCTCGAACCAAGAATATTGTATCCAGCACGATTATCATTTAAATATGATGGAGGGATTAAACAATTTCCAGATAAACGAAAGTTGAGAGAGTTTGCCTCTCATAAACCACCACTACAGGATATCTTAAATGGACTGCTCTAGAGGGAAGCACACCTAAGGCTAAAAAGATGTCACCAGAGAAAAAAAAATCATAGCAAAGAAAGCAGACCATCCAAATACCAACTAAAGGGAAATAATAAAACACCTATTATAGAAAGAATGGAGGAGGACGCATAAGAAGGGAGAGAAAGAAAGAAACATCAGACTGTGTTTACAATAACTTAACAAGAAAGTTAAGTTAGATTGTTAGATAGTAAAGAAGCAACCCTTGACCCCTTGGTAACCACGAATCTAAAGCCAGCAATGGCAATAAGTACATACCTATCAATAATCACCCTAAATGTAAATGGACTGAATGCACCAATCAAAAGACACAGAGTAACAGAATGGATAAAAAAGCAAGACCCATGTATATGCTGCCTACAAGAAACTCACCTCAAATCCAAAGATATACACAGACTAAAAGTGAAGGGATGGAAAAAGATATTTCATGCAAACAACAAAGAGAAAAAAGCAGGTGTTGCAGTACTTGTATCAGACAAAATAGACTTCAAAACGAAGAAAGTAGCAAAAGATAAAGAAGGACATTACATAATGATAAAGGGGTCAGTCCAACAAGAAGATATAACCATTATAAATATATATGCACCCAACACAGAAGCGCCAGCATATGTGAGACAAATACTAACAGAATTAAAGGAGGAAATAGACAGCAATGCATTCATCTTAGGAGACTTCAACACACCACTCACTCCAGAGGACAGATCAACCAGACAGAAAATAAGTAAAGACACAGAGGCACTGAACACCACACTAGAACAGATGGACCTAACAGACATCTACAGAACTCTACACCCAAAAGCAACAGGATGCACATTCTTCTCAAGTGCACATGGAACATTTTCCAGAATAGACCACATACTAGGCCACAAAAAGAACCTCAGTAATTTCAAAAATATTGAAATCCTACCAACCAACTTCTCAGATCACCAAGGTATAAAACTAGAAATAAATTTTAGAAAGAAATCAAAAAGGCTCACAAATACATGGAGACTTAACAACACTCTCCTAATTAATCAATGGGTTAACGACCAAATCAAAACAGAAATCAAAGAATATATGGAGACTAATGACAACAACAACACAAAGCCACAACTTCTGTGGGACGCAGCAAAGGCAGTTCTAAGAGGAAAGTATATTGCAATCCAGGCCTATTTAAAGAAGGAAGAACATTCCCAAATGAATAGTCTAAAGACACAATTACTGAAATTGGAAAAAGAAGAACAAATGAGGCCCAAGTCACCAGAAGTAGGGACATAATAAGGATTAGAGAAGAAATAAATAAAATTGAGAAGAATAAAACAATAGAAAAAATCAATAAAACCAAGAGCTGGTTCTTTGAAAAAATAAACAAAATAGATAAACCCCTAGCCAGACTCATTAAGAGAAAAAGAGAATCTACACACATAAACACAATCAGAAATGAGAAAGGAAAAATCACGACGGACCCCACAGAAATACAAAGAATCATAAGAGAATATTATGAGAATCTATATGCTAACAAGCTGGAAAACATAGAAGAAATGGACAACTTCTTAGAAAAATACAACCTTCCAAGACTGACCAAGCAAGAAACAGAAAAACTAAACAGACCAATCACCAGTGACGAAATCGAATTGGTAATCAAAAAACTACCCAAGAACAAAACCCCTGGGCCTGATGGATTCACCTCTGAATTCTACCAGACATATAGAGAAGAAATAACACCGATTCTCCTTAAAGTTTTCCAAAAAATAGAAGAGGAGGGAATACTTCCAAACTCATTCTATGAAGCCAGCATCACTCTAATACCAAAACCGGGCAAAGACCTCACCAAAAAAGAAAATTACAGACCAATATCCCTGATGAACGTAGATGCAAAAATACTCAACAAAATATTAGCAAACCGAATTCAAAAATACATCAAGAGGATCATACACCATGATCAAGTGGGATTCATCCCAGGGATGCAAGGATGGTACAACATTCGAAAATCCATCAACATCATCCACCACATCAACAAAAAGAAGAACAAAAACCACATGATCATCTCCATAGATGCTGAAAAAGCATTTGACAAAATTCAGCATCCATTCCTGATTAAAACTCTCAACAAAATGGGTATAGAGGGCAAGTACCTCAACATCATAAAGGCTATATATGACAAACCCACAGCTAACATCATACTTAACGGCGAGACGCTGAAAGCTTTTCATCTAAGATCGGGAACAAGACAAGGATGCCCACTCTCTCCACTGTTATTCAACATAGTACTGGAGGTCCTAGCCACAGCAATCAGACAAAACAAAGACATACAAGGCATCCAGATTGGTAAAGAAGAAGTCAAATTGTCACTATTTGCAGATGACATGATACTGTACATAAAAAACCCTAAAGATTCCATTCCAAAACTACTAGAACTAATATCTGAATTCAGCAAAGTTGCAGGATACAAAATTAACACACAGAAATCTGTTGCTTTCCTATACACTAATGATGAACTAAAGAAAGAGAAATCAGAAAAACAATTCCATTCACAATTGCATCAAAAAGAATAAAATACCTAGGAATAAACCTAACGAAGGAAGTGAAAGACCTGTACTCTGAAAACTACAAGACACTCCTAAGAGAAATTAAAGAGGACACTAACAAATGGAAATGCATCCCATGCTCTTGGCTAGGAAGAATAAATATTGTCAAAATGGCTATACTACCTAAAGCAATCTACAGATTCAATGCAATCCCTATCAAACTACCAACAGCTTTCTTCAATGAACTGGAACAAATAATTCTAAAATTCATATGGAACCACAAAAGACCCCGAATAGCCAAAGCAATCCTGAGAAGGAGGAATAAAACAGGGGGAATTACACTCCCTGACTTCAAGCTCTACTACAAAGCCACAGTAATCAAGACAATTTGGTATTGGCACAAAAACAGACCCACAGACCAGTGGAACAGAATAGAAAATCCAAACATTAACCCAAACATATACAGTCAGTTAATATTTGATAAAGGAGCCTTGGATATACAATGGGGAGATGACAGCCTCTTCAGCAGCTGGTGTTGGAAAAACTGGACAGCTACATGTAAGAGAATGAAACTGGACTACTGTCTAGCCCCATACACAAAGGTAAACTCAAGGTGGATCAAAGACCTGAATGTAAGTCATGAAACCATAAAACTCTTAGAAAAAAACATAGGCAAAAATCTCTTGGACATAAACATGAGTGACTTCTTCATGAACATATCTCCCGGGCAAGGGAAACAAAAGCAAAAATGAACAAGTGGGACTATATCAAGCTGAAAAGCTTCTGTACAGCAAAGGACACCATCAGTAGAACAAAAAGACATCCTACAGTATGGGAGAATATATTCATAAAAAACGTATCTGATAAAGGGTTGACATCCAAAATATATAAAGAACTCATGCACCTTAACAAACAGAAAGCAAATAATCCAATTAAGAAATGGGCAGAGGACATGAATAGACACTTCTCCAAAGAAGAAATTCAGATGGCCAACAGGCACATGAAAAGATGCTCCACATCGCTAATCATCAGAGAAATGCAGATTAAAACCACAATGAGATATCACCTCACACCAGTGAGGATGGCCAACATTCAAAACACAAACAACAACAAATGTTGGCGAGGATGTGGAGAAAAGGGAACCCTCCTACACTGCTGGTGGGACTGCAAATTAGTTCAACCATTGTGGAAAGCAGTATGGAGGTTCCTCAAAAACTCAAAATAGAAATACCATTTGACCCAGGAATTCCACTCCTAGGAATTTACCCTAAGAATGCAGCAGCCCAATTTGAAAAGGACAGATGCACCCCTATGTTTATTGCAGCACTATTTACAATAGCCAAGAAATGGAAGCAACCTAAGTGTCCATCAGTAGATGAATGGATAAAGAAGATGTGGTACATATACACAATGGAATATTATTCAGCCATAAGAAGAAAACAAATCCTACCATTTGCAACAACATGGATGGAGCTAGAGGGTATTATGCTCAGTGAAATAAGCCAAGCCGAAAAAGACAAGTATCAAATGATTTCACTCATATGTGGAGTATAAGAACAAAGAAAAAAACTGAAGCAACAAAACAGCAGCAGACTCACAGAACCCAAGAACGGACTAATAGTTACCAAAGGGAAAGGGACTGGGGAAAATGGGCGGGAAGGGAGGGATAAGAGGGAAAAAGGGGCATTACGATTAGCAGATGTAATGTTGGGGGGGCACGGGGAGGGCAGTACAACTCAGAGAAGACAAGTAGTGATTCTATAGCATCTCACTATGCTGATGGACAGTGACTGTAATGGGGTTGGTGGGGGGGACCTGATGAAGGGGTAGTTTAATAACTGTAATATTGCACATGTAATTGTAAATTAATGATAATAAATTATATTAAAATATATATATATATATTTATGTCAGGACAACAGGCATGTAATGGGACTTTTCCAGGTAAACGGGGATGTACAGTGGAGTGGGCAGAACAGTGGCCCCCAAGGCTGTTCACACCCTGATCCCCACAACCTTAGATAGCAAAAGGGCCTTGGCAGATGTGACTAAATTAAGAGTCTTGATGTAAAGAGATTATCCCGGATTAGCAAGGTAGGCCTAATGTAATCACAAGGGTTCTTAAAGGAGGGAGACAGGAAGGACAGAGAAAAGATGGCTTTGCAGATGGAGGAAGGAACCACAAGCCCAGAGGATGTGGGAGGCCTCTAGGAGCCGGAAAAGCAAGGAAGCTGGTTCTCCCTAGAGTCCTCAGAAAGAGCCCAGCCCTGTCGACATCTTGATTTTCAGATTCCTGACCTCCAAAACTGCATGAGAATAAGTTTTGTGTTGTTTTAATATACTACATTTATGCTTGTTGCAAAAGCAATAGGAAACAACTGCAAATATTATTTATAATTTATAAGAAGTGTATGGTTATATAATTTTAAGTTACAAAGGTAAGTAATAAAGGTCTAAAATAGTGAAATAACTATATTGAGAGGAAGAGTGGGGGATATCGACAGGTGTGAATTTTCTTCTAACATTGATAAATGGAGAGATATCGTTAAGATATGCTATATAAAGAGATGGAGAACCAAAGAACTAAAACAGAAAACTGAGTTTAAAAAAAGCATAGCCCCCAGAAAGAGAGACTTTGAGTGAAAAGGGTCAGATAAGGAGACTGTAGTTTTTTAATTATAAATTCCTTTGGTTAAAAAATTAATAGCTTAATCATGGCCATGTGTGTCTTACTGTGAGTATTAATTTTTAAAGTAAGATTATACTGGGGGAAGCCTTTGTGAGCTTATTGGACTCAGGTTCTCCAAAGCTGTAGCCCCTGCCCTACCTGAAACCTGCTTACAGCTTCCGCCTCACCCACAGACCCTCCCCAACCTCTTACTCAGCCAAAAGCTAGCTTCCTTGCTCTCTGTCTGGGCACACACAGGGCCAACTGGTAGGTCCTCCTGAAATAAGGCAGGAGAAAGTGCCACTGGATGAGCAGCATTCCCAGGACTGGGTCCAGGCTTTCAGAGATCTGAAGCAAGCCCACAAAGCCCCATCTGTAGAGGGTGGGCCCTGGGGTTTACCTCACAGTGGTAACAAGGGGCCTGGGAGAGCTTAGAAGAGAGAAGCCCCTTCTGCTCCACTGAAAAGTCACTGGTGTAGGAGCCCAAGGGCAAGGGCTGAGGCCAGCTCTGCCATTTACTAGCAAGTCCTTTCAATGTGGGCTTCAGTTTCTCACTCATGAAAATAGGGACAGGCTATCTCCTAAATCCTCCAGCCCTGTGAGTCCTTTTCCCTGCTTCAGCTACCTTCCTCCTTCCAGAGATGACTGGGCAGGTCCTAGGTCAGCCACAGAGTCATTATATAGCACACTTTAGAGTTTCTTTGAAATGGTCTGCGGCAACCCATTAGTTGTACACATGGGCACTGAGCCTCAAACAGACAAAGGTATTTGTTCAAGGTCACACTTAGTAGCATGTGCGACAACCTCTGGGTTCAGTCTCCTATGACTCCTCACTTAGACCCTAGGGTTCTGTGGTTAAAATTTGCCACATGAAGGTACAGAACAATACCTGTCTAATATGCAAATAAATTGCTTCTGAGTTTTTTTTAATCCAATATAAGATACCATTATGGAAAAACACAACCATATAAAAAGATGAGTGGTTATATTACTTTTCTGTTGCTATGTAATAAATTACCACAAATTTAGTGGCTTAAAATGACACACATTTATTGTCTCACAGTTTCTGAGGCATGGCTTAACCGGGTCTTCTGCTTAACGGGGCTCACAAGCCTGCAGTCAGGGGCCAGTTGGGCTGCGTTCTCATCTGGAGGCATAACTACCACAAAATCTTCCTCCAAGCTCAGTCAGGCTGTTGGCACGATTAATTTCCTTGTCCTTGTAGGACTGAGGGCTGCAGCTTCTTGCTGGCTGTCAGCTTCTATCCATGTGGGCCTCCCAACATGGCCGCTTATTTCTTCAAAGCCAGCTAGACTTTGAAGTCTCTAGAGAGTCAGTTAGTAAGACAAAAATCTTACATAACATAATGCAATCATGAAAGTGACATCTAATCACCTGTGCCATATTCTGTTGGTTAGAAGCAAGCACACTGAAGGGGAGGGAATATACAAGAGAGTAGCTACCATGAATATCACAGGAGGGGGCATCTTGGAATCTATCCACCACGTGGTGAAATTGTAAGTGTAAAAAGGACTGAAATTCCTACTGTTAAGAAGAGGACTAAGGTTTAGCCATTGGATTTGGCAACAGGAGGCATTTGGCCCTTGGCAAGAATAGCTTCAGTGAAGCAATAAGGAAGAAAATCTGCTGGAGTGGTCTCAAGAGATGGAAAGCAAGATATTGGAAAAAATGAGCAGAGACAACTCTTTTAAGGAGCTTTGCTATGAAAGGGAGCTGAAAGATGACAGAGAAAAGATACTATGGTATGTTTATATGTTCATGGGAATAATGCAGTAGAAAGGGAAATTTTGATAATGCAAGAGTGGGAAGGATCGTCGTTGGAGTAAAGTTCTGGAGCAGGTGAAGGAAAGCAGATGAGGTCAGGGCACAAGATGAAGGGTCTTAAGACAGGATGAAGATGGCTCAGCTATTTTCATGGGAGAAAGAGCCTAGTATATGGATTCAGACACAGGTCAGTGGGTAGATTTACTGGCTGTAGGATAAGGAAGTTCTCTTCTGATTGCTTCTATTTTGTCAATGAAATAAGAACAATGTCATTAGCTGAGAATGAAAAGGGGAGACTAATGGAGGTTTGAATCAAGAAAAGAGAGAGAACTTGTCCTCTTGAAGAATGGAAGAGCGACATAAATAAGACAGCTAATAGAGCTGCCCAGCAATTCTAGGACTCATCTGAGGTTTGAGCGCATGAATTTAAAATGCCACCAGTTGGCAAATCTGTGTATTTTTCTGTAGGCATATTCAACTGCTTGGATGCAGAGGGGCAAGAGGCATGAGAGTATGTGGCAGGGAGTGACTGCAACGATTGACCAACTACTTGGTGAAAAAGGGAATGAAGATAGGAGGGAATGAAGAGCAGTGGGTGGGTGGCAGAGTAGTATTGGTAGACCAGAAGCCTTGATGAAGCCAAAGATATCTGGTAGAGTCTGCAAATTAGTGGGTAGGAGTTGGCGAGCCACCCAGAGAATAAGATGCTTGAAATAGAGATTTTGAAGACAGTGTAGTTTTTGGTAATGATAAGGTCTAGGGTATGATGGTGGAAGTGGGTAACTGAGGCAGGGTGGAGGGCAAACTATTTGGAAGCAAAGGTGGACAAGGATATAAGAGGCTGGAATCCAGATGATTCATTTAGTTGGCTGAAATCATCAAGAATGATCACAGTGAAAGGAAGGAGGGCGAAAGGGCAAGAGAGAGAGAGAGGGTGCTAGGTGAAAATGAACAGTGGCCTTGAGGGCTTGCATGCTGCAGCAAGCAAAGGTGGTGATGTCTGCCGGCACATGTCCAGGAGGAGCCAGCATTTTTAGGAAGGAGGGAGGAAACAGCAAGGAGCAACCTGCTCCTGGTCATGTGCTATGAGAGGTGTGGAGCAAATGGCCTTCTCTTAGAGGTCTACAGAGGACCCTGTGACCTCAGGGGGAGCCTCATTTTACTTACAGCAAGAAGGTGAAGGGGACAATGCTATGCAAGGGACTTCTCTCTTCCCTGGGAAAATCTTTGCTAACCCTCTTCACAAGAGTAACTGCTATTGTTACACACACTCAAGCCTCTTAATTTTCTTTCAGAGCACTTATCAAAGTTGACATTTTTTGCTTACTTAGGGGAAACCATGATTAATAGTCATGATTTCTAGCTAAGCTCATGGAAGGCAAGGACTGGACTGCCTAGAACCAGTAGATCCCCAGCATCCAGCTAAGTGCCTGGCCATGGGTACTCAGTATTTGTGCAGGAAGAAAGAATGGAAAGAACAGACTGTTGAAGCAACTGTGAAGAGTCCCTGTGTGGGTGGAAGAGAGGCCTATTTGTTCCTCCTTTCACACTTTGGGCCCTTTGTTCTTCCAAGGAGCAAAGCCTGTGTCACTCCAAGCAAGAGGGTATTTAAGCTCCTGAGACTGCAAAGGGCCAAGCCACAAGAGCTGGGCCTTGCAGCTCCCACATGCCAAAGCTGTTCTTGCTCAAGCTCCTGCCAAAGCCATGGTGACTCTCCGCACCTCACCTACACAAGCTTGGACCTGAAGAACAGAGTATCCAGCCACATGGGGTGCCTCCACCAGCAACCAGTCTCTGCAGGGTACAGCACAAAGATTGCCCTGGTGCCCCCAGGAAGGGCCCAGTGACTCCACCAGGGCCCCTGCTGCCTGGAGAAGGCAGTGGGATCTCATAGGTGTCCTTTGCTCTCCAAAAAGAGCTCCTGGGCCTGAGGTCTCATACCTGAGACCTTTGTGGGAATTTTTTCCTTCTTCTTTCCAGTAACTGAAGGAACTAAATCTGAGCTCTTTCCTATTCTCAACAGGCAAAGGGAGCTGTAGAGAAGTTGTTTTAGTGGTAAAGATAATTGTCCATGAAGATAATGTTGTGAATCTGAAGCATGACTCTTCAGGGGTCCTGTCATCCAACATCATCAAGCACCTGGACATCATGGGACCACAGCAATGAATGTGAGACATCGTTCTGTCCTTGCTGCTAAGGCTCTCACAGCCTAGGGAAGATGATAGGCACACACGTGACAATGACCACAGAGAGAATGGCACAAGTGAAGTCTATGATCTTTGAGGGTTCAGAAAAAGAGGGTGTTCCTTCCAGATGGTGAACAGGGATGGCTTGTGTTACAGGTAGCACCTGAGCTAGTCTTTAGGGAAACGATGTTGCCAGTGAGAACATATGCCTTCACTGAAGAAAATAGATCAAGCCTTTGCTAGCAGAATCGAAGAATCCCAGACTTGAGATTGACCTGGGTCAGCAGAACATTGTGGAAGTGAGCCCTGGTTTTTGGAGTCAGATAGAATTGAGTTCAAATCCCAGTCTGCCACTTACTAAGTTGTGTAATCTGGGACAAGCTACTAAACCTATCTTAGCCTCAATTTTCTCAAATGGGGATCATAATAGTTATCTACCTCTGATGATTGTTGAGGATCACTGAGATAAATCCATGCACAGTGGCTGGAGCATAGTAATTGTTCAGTAAAAGGTCTGCTAATTCTAGCATGGTTCAGACTGGCTCCCAGACTGCAAGAAACCTGACAGCAAATGAAATGACTGACTTCGTTTCCCTCTCTGTCCACCCAAGCCTAACACAAAGCCTGGGTACAATGAGCTTAGTCAAGGTTTGCAAGATGAAGCAATCGACACAGGAGGCATCCTCTTTATCAACCTCTTAAATTGCACACGGGGAAATATTTTGGGTTGAATCTTAGAAGGGGTTTCTAAAGAAGGCTGTGTTAGTGCCAAAGCTATTTTAAGAAGATAAACTATCTTCTGTCCTTATAAAACAGCAGTAGACTCATAGACACTGAGAAGTGACTAGTAGTTACCAAGGGAAGGGGTTGGGGAAGGTTGGGGGAGAGGGTGAGGGGCACAATAATTTGCAATGACAATATAAGTTGCAAGGGGTTGGTCATATAGCATGGAATATATAGTCAGGGATTCTGTAACATGTTTCTACATTGATAACTAATAACTGCACTAGAGGGAGTGAGGATTTAATAACATGGATAACTGTTGAACCAAAGTGTTGTACATTTGAAACCAACATAAGATTATATATCAATAATACCTCAAAAAAAAAACTATCATCCGTCCTTGAAGGGTCAAAGGGCCAGTCTTCCTGAGGTTTATCTCTAGAAGTGGTTGAGCATTGGCTGTAGTAGGAAAAATTCAAGCATTTTGTATGAGGGAAGAGAATGCTGAACTAAATGGCTTCTGAGGTTGCAGGACAACCTGTGGTTAAAACCACAGAAAAACACCCAGCCCAGCTTTGCTATTTCCATTTTAGCATGTGACCTGGGGCAAACTCTCCCATCTGTGAGCCATAGGTAAAGTGGTGAGAATACAGCCTATTGCTTAGAGTTGTTCAGCGGGTAAGAGGTGGCAGTAGGATGGGTATTAGTGTCATGAGGGTAGCCCAGGATTCTCCTTTAGACCCTGTGCAGGACAGGGATGAACCTGGTGCTGGTATCCTCTGGGTTTTCTGTCACAACTTTACCCATTTCACCCAAAGTACCCTAAATACCTGGTGTGCCTCTCTACACCAGACACAATGGTACCTCAACTGCTTCCCACTGTGACTCTTATGGGGTTGGCAGGTCCACCCACTCCCTGAACCTGTCTGCCAGCTCAGCCTTAAACAATTGGCTGTGGGTCCAAGATCAGCAGTGACCAGCTTCTGTCGTGTCTCCCTTCTCCTCCCTTGTCAGGTGGCTGAAAAACCCTGATCCACATAGTGAAAGGCAACATTGACATGGGGCTCCCTTGCTCACCTGGCCATAAAGAATGTGGGCACCTTGGCAAAACGGGGTGAACAGTGGTCCTTGTTGCTGGGAGGAAGTGGGGTGGTGATGGCTTTGGTACTCTCACACTTGCCTGAAAGCAAGCCTCAGACATCATTTGACACCAGGTGTCCTTGTGACCATCTCTGTCTCAGGAGTCCCCTTTCACAAGTTGCCTCTGTGTACCTTGGGACCAGAACATCTAAATTCACCTGGCCCTCAACCTGTAAGCCAAGGGAGCTTGAGCAAGCACTTTGGCCCTTTATTGTCATTGTTTGTTTTTTTAACCGCTTTATTGAGATATAACTTAACATCTCATAAAATTTACTTTTTTCAGGTGTACAATTCAATGAATTTTCAGTAAAATTACAGTTGTACAATCATCACTGCAATCATTTTAGAACAAATTTCACTGCCCTAAAAGAAATCTGCCCATGTGTGGTCACTCCCTCCCCTGACTCTTTTGAGTCTCAGTTTTCTCATCTGGGAAAATGGGAACTGGCAGCCTACTTATTGGAAATATTAAATAATGTACATAAAGTTATTTATGTAAATGTCATAGTACTTAACACTTAAGTGGTTTCCACTCTTATCATTATCATAATTATTTAATGATTAGTCTCATCTCATTAGCCTCCCAAGGCCCTGGGTCTTCCTAGGAATTCCATAAACCTCATGATATTGGAGGCAAAGTCTAATGATTAATATCTGCACTTTTTCTGACAGGATCAATTTATTTCATGAAAAAGGAGACTGTGGGGGATTCTGGGAGAAAAAGATGGTGGAGTAGGAAGGCAAGGTGGAAAACTCCTCCCCAAAACACATAAAACATGAAAATACAGCAAATACAACTAAACCTGAAGACTGCAGAACAGTCTGCCTATCTGTGGGAAAGAAGAGAAGGCCTCACAGAAAAGGGTAAAGTGGCAAAGCTGAAATCAAGTGGGACCCAAGCCTTCCCTCCTCCCCAGCCCATAGGTGGAAGAAAGAGGAATGGAGTGGAGAGGAGGTAGGAGTCCAGGATCACCCGACACCTAGCCCTAGAGATCTGCTCTGGGAGCATGAGCTCACATTATAGGGGTTTCTGATGATTAATGGGGCTGGACACCAAGGATAAGTGGAATACAAGGGAGGCTGAGATCCCAGCCACTTGTGGAGAACAGGCATGCTCCACCAGTCCCCCTGAGACAAAAGCAAAACAGGCACTTTGAAAGACTTCCCAGCACTGAGAGGGGTGCCAGAGGGGTGAGTGTTGCACAGAGCTCTCTTCTCAGGAGAAAGGGCAGGTGGACCATACCATCCCAGCCTGCGTTCTGCCCAATGTGTTGGGAACTCTTGGGAGCCCTAGACACTCCATCCCCCCACTGTCAATGCAGCCCTGAGGCTCCTTTCTCTGCATGCTGCCAGCAGACAACGCACTTGGCCCAATAGCAGTGTCAAACATTGCTCCCTGGTAAGCAGAGGCAGACCCTTCCAGCTTTCCCAGCTTCATTTTAGCCCAACTGGGAAGGTGCCTGCAGGAGCCAGCCCCAAAAGATCCTTCCTCCCCCCAGCTGTCCAAGCTTGGTGATGCATGCTGGGCCTGGGCAGAGCCACACATCAGCCTGCCCATCCCATTAACCCTGAAGCCCTGCCATTGCTGCAGGCCAGGCAGAGGGTGGCCCTTCCCACAGCAACTTATGCACTGATCTAAAGGTGTGGCCAAAGCAAACTGCTTGCCCAGACTCAAACCACTGTAGAAGCCAGACAGAAAGGTGGCCCCACCCCCTGCACGCCAACAGCTGGGGCTGCCACACTGGACACAGTAAAGAGTCTTGAGCTTTGGGGCTGCAGAGGTAGCAGCCTCCTTCATATATAGCTTTCCCTCCTTCATAAAGCTATTACTCCATAGGTCAGAAAGCAGCACAGCTACCTAATACAAAGGAAGGAACACAGAAACCCTGACAAAATGAGGAGGCAGAGGAATATATTCCAAACAAAACTACAAGGCAAAACACCAGAAAGATGCTAAATGAAACAGAAATCACCAATCTTCTTGATAAAGATTTCAAAGTAGAAGTTATAAATATGTTCATGGATCTACAGAAAAATATTCAAGATCTCAGGACAGACTTCAACAAAAAGACAGAAGACCTGAGAAAGAGCCACTCAGAGCTGAAGAATACAGTATCTGAAATGAAACAAAATGGAGGGATTTAACAGTAGACTATTGCAGGTTAAAGAAGCTGTGAATGAAATGGAAATTAGGGAACAGGAAAACAATGAAGCGGAAGAACAGAGAGAAAAAAGGATCTCTAGGAATGAAAGAATAATAAGAGAGCTGTGAGACTAATCCAAACAGAACAATATTTGAATAATAGGGGTGCCAGAAGGAGAAGAGGGAGACAAAGGGAGAGAAAGTCTCTTTGAAGAACTAATTGTTGAAAAATTCCCCAATTTGGGGAAGGAAATAGACATTCAGGTCATGAAAGCTCAGAGAACCCATAACAAAAGGAACCCCAGGAAAACAACACCAACACATTATAACAAAAATGGCAAAGATCAAGGATAAGGGGAGAATATTGAAAGCAGCCAGAAAGAGAACAAAAGATTACTTATAAAGGAAATCCCATCAGGCTACCATCAGACTTCTCAGCAGAAACTTCACAGGTCAGAAGTGAGTGGCATGAAATATTTAATGTACTGAAACAGAATGACCTTCAACCAAGAGTCCTCTATCCAGGAATATTACCATTTAAATTTGAAGCAGGGATTAAACAATTTCCATATAAACAAAGGCACAAAGAATTTATAACAACTAAACCAGCATTACAGGATATGTTAAAGGGAACTGCTGTAGATGGAAATGTTCCTTAGGCTAAATAGTTTTGATTATGACATCTAATACATAAAGTGTGGAAGAGGAAGTGAAGGAAAAAAGTATTTTTAGATTGCAATCAGCAACTCAGTATACACTGTTATATAATCAGGAAGCTATCCTTGAACCTTTGGTAAACACAAATCTAAAGTCTATAGTAGATACACAAAAATTAAAAAAGAGAAATCTAAATTACAGCACTAAAAAAACCCATCAAATAACAAGAAAAGAGTGTAAGAAAGGAAAAAAGGAACAAAGAGTAGCTATAAAAACAACCAGAAAACAATTACAAAATGGCAATAAGTATATACTTATCAGTAATTACCTTAAATGTAAATGAACTGAATATACAAAAAGTGGCAGAATGGATAAAGAAATAAGACCCATCTATATGCTGCCTAACAGGAGACTCATTTCAGGCCCAAAGACATACACAGGCTAAAATTGAAGGGATGGAAGAAGATATTTCATGCAAACAATAGGGAGAAAAAAGCAGTAGTGGCAATACTTACTTCAGACAAGTAGATTTCGAAATGAAGAAAATAGTGAGAGACAAAGAAGGATACTACATAATGATAAAGGGGTCAGTCCAACAAGAGGATATAACCATTATAAATATCTACACACCCAACCTTAGCACACATAAATATGCAAAACAGACTTAAAGGGGTAAACAGATTGTAACACATTCATTTTAGGAGACTTTAACACACCACTCACATCAATAGACAGATAAACCAGACAAAAAATAAGTAAGGAAACAGAGACACTGAACAATATGTTAGATCAGATGGACTTAACAGAAATCTGCAGAACATTCCACCCAAAAGCAACAGGATATACATTTTTCTCAAGTGTACATGGAATAGATCACATACTAGGCCACAAAAAGAGCCCCAATAAATTTTAAAAGATTGAAATTATATCAAACAACTTCTCAGACCACAATGGTACAAAACTAGAAATAAATTACACAAAACAAACCTACAAACACATGGGGGCTAAATAAAATGTTTCTAAATAATCAATGGATCAATGAACAAATTAAAACTGAAATCAAGCAATACATGGGAACAAATGGAAACAAAAATACAAGAGTCCAATATTTCAGGGATGCCACAAAGGCCATTCTAGGAGGGGAGTACATAGCAATGCAGGCTTACCTCAAGAAACAAGAAAAATCCCAAATAAACAGTTTAAACACAATTAAAGAAGCTGAAAAAGAAGATCAAATGAAGCCCAAAGTTAGTAGAAGGAGAGACATAATAAAGATCAGAGCAGAAATAAGTAATATAAAGAAGAATAAAACAATAGAAAAAAATCAATGAAACTAAGAGCTGGTTCTTTGAGAAAGCAAATAAAATAGATAAACCCCTAGCCAGCCTTATCAGACTTATAAGAGAGAGTACACAAATAAAATCATAAACAAAGAAGAAACAGTCACAATGAATACCAGAGAAATAAAAAGAATTATTAGAGAATACTATGAAAAATTATATGCCAACAAATTGAACAGCCTAGAAGAAATGGGAAACTTCCTAGAAAAATACAACCTTTCAAGACTGACCCAGGAAGAAGCAGAAAATCTGAATGGAATAATTACCATCAATTAAATTAAATTTGTAATAAAAAAATCTCCCCCAAAACAAAACTCCAGGTCCAGATGGCATCACAGCCGAGTTATACCAAACACTTAAAGAAGAGGTAATATCCATCCTTTGTAAAGTATTCCAAAAAGTAGAAGAGGAGGGAATACTTCCAAACTCATTCTATGAGGCAAGCATCACTCTAAAACCACAACCAGGCAAAGACACTACAAAAAAAAAAAAAGGAAATTATAGACCAATATCCCTGATACACATAGATGTAAAAATTCTCAATGAAATATTGGCAAACTGAATTCAAAAATACATAAAAAGGATCATCCTTCATAACCAAGTGGGATTTATTCCAGGATGCAAGGATGGTACAATATTCATAAATCAATATCATACATCATATTAACAAAAAAAAAAGATTAAAAAAGACATGATCATCTCAGTAGTTGTTGAAAAAGCATTTGACAAAATTCAACATCCATTTATGATAAAAACTCTCAACAAAATGGGCATAGAGAGTACATACCTCAACATAATAAAGACTATATATAACAAGCCCACAGATAACATCATAGTTAATGGTGAAAAGCTGAAAGCTTTTCCTCTAAGATCAGGAACAAGACAAGGATGTCCACTTTCACCACATAAATTCAACATATTATTGGAGGTCCTAGCCATGGCAATCAGACAACACAAAGAGATAAAAGGCATCCAGATTGATAAGGAGGAAGTTAAACTGTCAGTATTTGCAGATGACATGATATTGTACATCAAAAACCCTAAGGGCATTATGATTAACACACATAACGTATGGGAGTCAGGGGAAGGCAATATTGCACAGAGAAGACAAGTAGTGACTCTATAGTATCTTACTACACTGATGGACAGTAACTGAAATGGAATGTGGGGAGGGATTTGATAATATGAGTGAATGTAGTAACTACAAAACATTGTGCTCATGTGAAGCCTTCATAAGATTGTATATCAATGACACCTTAATAAAAATAATAAATAGGGTTAAATTAAAAAAAAAGAAAATCCTAAGGACCCCACCAAAAAACTATTAGAATAACTGCATTCAGCAAAGTTGCAGGATATAAGATTAATATACAGAAATATGTTGCCATCCTATATACTAACAGTGAACTAGCAGAAAGAGAAATCAGGAAAACAACTCCATTTATAATTGCATCAAATAGAATAAAATACCTAGTAATAAACCTAACCAAAGTGAAAAACCATAAGACACTCATGAGAGAAATTAAAGACATGAATAAATGGAAATCTATCCCATGCTCATGGACAGGAAGAATTAATATTGTCAAAATGACCATACTGCCCAAAATGACCATACTGTTTCAATGTAATACCTATCAAAATTCCAACAGCATTTTTCAGTGAACTAGAACAAATAGTTCTAAAATTCATATGGAACCACAAAAGACCCCCAATAGCAAAAGCAATCCTGGGAAAGAAGAACAAAGCCAGGGGGATTATGCTCCCTGGTTTTAAGCTATACATCAAAGCCACAGTAATCAAAACAGTCTGGACTGGCACAAGAACAGACCCACAGATCAATGGAACAGAATAGGGAGCCTAGATATAAACCCATGCATATGTGATCAATTAATATATGATAAAGGAGCCATGAATATACAATGGGGAATTAACTAGTGTTGGGAAAACTGGACAACTACATGCAAGATAATGAAACTGAATTACTGTCTAACTCCATACCCACAGTAAATTTGAAATAGATGAAAGACCTGAATGTAAGTCATGAAACCATAAAACTCTTTGAAGAAAACATAGGTAAAAAAATCTCTTGAATTTTTTCCTGGACATATCTCCTCTGCCAAAGGAAGCAAAATAAAACATGAACAAGTGTGACTACATCAAACCAAAAAGCTCCTGTACAGCAAAGGACACCATCAGCAGAACAAAAAGGCATCCTGCAGTACGGGAGAATATATTTGTAAATGAGTTATCCAATAAGGGGTTAACATCTGAAATATATAAAGAACTCACACACTTCAACACCCAAAAACAAATAACCTAATTAAAAATGGGCAGAGGATCTGCACAGACACTTCTCCGAAGAAATACAGATGGCCAACAGGCACATAAAAAGCTGCTCCACATTGCTAATCCTCAGGGAATTGCAAATTAAAACCACAATGAGATATCACCTCACACCAGTTAGAATGGCCACTATCCAAGAGAAGAAATAATGTGTCGGTGAGGATGTGGAGAAAAGAAAACCCTCCTACACTGTTGGTGGAAATCTAAGTTGGTGCAGTCACTGTGGAAAGCAGTGTGGAGGTTCCTCAAAAACCTAAAAATGGAAATACCATATGACCCAATAATTCCACTCCTAGGAATTTACCCAAAGAAAACAAGATCCCTGATTTGAAAAGATATATGCACCCCTGTTTAGTGCCACATCATTTACAGTAGCCAAGATATGGAAGCAACCAAAGTGTCCGTCTCCATCAGAAGATAAATGGATAAAATGTGGTACATATACACAATGGAATATCATTCAGCCATAAAAAAATAAAAATCTTGCCATCTGTGAAAACATGGATGGACCTAGAGGGTTTTATGCTAAGTGAAATAAGCCAGGCAGAGAAAGACAGATACCATATGATTTCACTTATTTGTGGAATCTAAAAACAAAACAAAACAAAATGAACAAAACAGCTGTAGACTCACAGACACTGAGAAGTAACTGGTGCTTACCAAAGGGAAGAGATTGGGGTGTATGGGTAAGGAGGCTGAGGGGAATAAAATGGTACAAAAATTCTCATTCATAATATAAGTTGGTCACAGGGATAGTAGTGCAGAATGGAGAATATAGACAATGATTCTGTAACATCTTTCTATATTGACAAATAGTAACAACACTGTTTGGGGTAAAGACTTAATAATGTTGGTAATTGGTGAACCACTGTGTTCTATACTTGAAACTAATAAAAGATTATGTATCAATTATACTTCAGTTTAAAAAATTGACATTTCCTATGCTTAACTAGAGGATTTTCCTTAATCCTAAAAGGAAGTCAGCAATGGAACAATAACCAGGACTCAAGACTGGCACATGGGTCAGACACTTAACAGTGTTAGAGCCCGGAGCTTCTAGAATCCAGCCTCCTAAAAGTGAAGATGGGGAAAATTGAGCCTTCAAAATGAGCAACTTGCCCAAAAGTATATGGTGAGTCATGATAGGCTGGAAACAACTCTGAGCAAAGGTGTTATGTAAATGCAGTTAGTTCCTAGTTGTTTCGGGAATGGATTATCCTGAGTGAGGATTAACTGATTCTGGTGGCTGGAGTATGGATCACATCTCTCAGGCATCAGGGACATTTTGATGGCAGAGCTGTGTTGTTTTACAGCCTAGCTCCTTCCACTCTCTCACCCCACTGCCCATTAGTCTGTAGTCATCGGAAGTCAAAAGATTAAACAATGAAGCTATTGGATACTGCTCTCACAGTGTGAGAGCAATTCATCAGATGTCCTGTTTTGGTGAAACCTTCACCAGTAATCATTTGTTGTAACTGTGATTTGGGGTACTCTGAACGTTGTTCGTCACCTCTATTGGCTCTGTTAATTGTGGATCTGTGTAAGCAGAAAAGCATAGGTCCAAAGCAAGCTGAAACCAGGGTATTGGACATGGTCAGTGGAGACCCTCCAGCTCGAGGGCCAAGAAACTAGAAGGGGCATGTAAGCAACCAGGGCCAGGATACAGAAGCCCTGGGGCAGTATGAGATGGCTCATGACTGAACCTAAGGGAATGCCAGCCAGCATGCAGTGAGTGACTCAAATCAGACGGGCTCTGTGTGCTCTCCAGAAGATCAGCCGTTCACTGAGAAACTTGGGTTCCATTGCTCATTGATTCACCCACCCACTTATTGAACAAGTATTGACTGAACCCCCACTGTGGACCAGGCACCATGCCGGGTGCTAGGGAGATAGGGGTGAACAAAATAGGCATGATCCCTATTTTACAGCCTAGCAGTAGAAAAGGAAAATAAATAAGAAAAGAAATAATTTTATAATTATGAATAAGGATGAGAGCTGCAGGGGGTTGGGAAAACCTCTCTGAGGAGATGAAGTTTAAGCCAAGATCTAAACGATGGGTAAGAGCCAACAGCTTGAAAAGGCATGGGAAGAACTTCTTTAGGGAAAGATACCAGCAAAGGGCCATGAAGTGGGAAGAGCCCAGAGTCCTCCAGAAGCTAGCAAAGCATGCTGAGTGTCAGAGGAGATGTAGAAGGGAAGGGTGGAAAGGTAGGCTGGAGTCAATCGTGTTAAAATGTTATTCCAGAGCAGAGGAAAGCCCCAGAAGGGTATTAAGCAGAGGAAAGGCATGATATAATCAATAATTTTTAAAAGATCACTCCAGCTGCCGTGTTATTCCAGAGCAGAGGAAAGCCCCACAGGGGTGTTAAGCAGAGGAAAGGCATGATATAATCAATAATTTTTAAAAGATCACTCCAGCTGCTGTGTGGCACATAGACTGGAGGAACAAGAGTAGAAGTAGATTCATTTCATGGGGAAAGGGATAGCCAATACTGAGCACTGTTCAGTGTCCAAGTCTGGTGGAATTTGCAGGGGGACAGAGCCTTCCTTCTCCAAGCAGATGAGATTGGGCAGCAGCTAATGAGAAAGGGAGGCGAAGGCAGGCCCTCCTGATTCCATAACTACCTGGACACAGAACTTCTGCCTGGAGACATACCTGGATACTGGTGTAATGAGCAGACTGCCACGGCATTCGTGTCCCTTCTGGAGTTGGAGGAGGTCTGAGGCTGCCGCAAGGCTTCCTTCCCGTGGCTGTGGGTAGCAAGGGCATCCAGATAGGAGAGGTGAGGGCACCCAGGTGAGAGATGGGCTGATAACACCAGTATATTGGGTGGCCCCATCTTCTCTCTGCCTGCCTTCTTTTTATAACAAATGATCTTCTCTCAGTGCCAAGGTGCATTGCGTTCTTCTTCCTGACTGTGGACCATCTGGGCTTCTGCCCTGTGTTCCTTGTTTCTGGCAGATAACTGAACAGGTAGGGCAGAGCCCTGGAGCTGAAATGCAAGATGGCAAGAGATAGCCCAGTATGAACTTTGAGCAGATTCTAAATCAGCCAAGTTAGTGAAAGCCAAAACAATTCAGCCTTTGTTTGGAACCTCCAGGTCCTTATCTCAGAGCAGTGACACAGAAAATCTAGCATGCCTTTTCAATTCGAGAATCCTATGTTCTCCCTGCTGGACAGGATATATTCTAATCACCTTAATCTGGCTCACAAGACTCTGGGTTACCTGGCCCCCATCTACTCTCAAGCTGATCTTCCACTTCTCTTCTATATGTATCCTTTGCTACAACACATCTGAGCCATCTACCCTTCCCCAATACACCTTGTCCTTTCCCACCACTGAGCCTGTGCTTATGCCATTCTTTCCACATACTAATGTCCTCCCCCCTCTACTTGCTCATCTCCAAATTATTTAAATCATATCCATTCTACATGTTTGCCTCCTTTGGGTATCATTCCCTGATCCACCCCTATGCAGAGAAATTGCCAGCCACCTCATTTTTCCCTTCTCAATTCAACCATGTATATATATATATACATATATCGCTTGCCATATATGTGTGTGTGTGTATATATATATATATATATGTGAGTATAGTCTCCCTGAGACTAGAAAAGTTCCTCTGGAACTGTTAAAACAGTGACCGCTCAATCTTTGTTAGGTATGCATTTTCAGCAAATAGGTCTTCAAACTCTAGTGCTAGACGAAACCCAGTAGTATAGGCCACAAAAAGGCGGGCTACAAAGCACCATGTACATTTAGGGCTCACTTTTATGAATATATATGTTTACAGGTATAGAGTAGATGTATATATATGAAAAAATCTACTCTAAAAAGAAACAGCAGTGACCTCTCTCAAATGAATCTGTAGGTGTATGTTTTCTCTTCATTTTTAAACCATCATGGTTGATTTTTTTCCTTCAGAACACAAAAGCAGCACAGCTCTTTCTTAAACAAAATCAAGCAATAATATTAACATATCTAATTAAAGGGCCCTATAAATATCTCCCCCTGTAAGAACATACCACTAAGTTATGTGAATGGTTTTTAGGTTTTTTTTTGCAAATATGCATAAGTAATTTTTTTCATGCTATTGACTTGCGATTTACTTTTTTTTCTTGCTTAATAATATATCATGAACTCATCATACATGTTTTATTTATTAAATCCTTATAGACATTTGGGTTATTTCTTTTTTGTGTTATTGCTATTAAACAATGCTGCAAAGAGAATCTCCACAGATAATTTTGCCCTCTTTCTGTTTTCTGAATTTTTAACCATGAATATTTTCTGGTATCAAAAATCAAAATCTTTATTTGAAAAAAAATGAAGTGTTGAGGCTATCTCTGTTGAGAATTTCACTAAATGCTCTCTTTCAATTAATGATTTCATTCATTCATTCAACAAATACATATTGATTATCAACCAGGCACTGGTTGCTGTGCTAGCAATTCATTAGTGAGAAAACTGGATAAGGTCCCTGCCCTTGGGAAACCTACATCCCCCTAATGGGGAAGATAAACATTTAGCCATAATCATACTAGTGTAAGACTAGAATCTGTAATAAACCCTGTTGATGAAATGGGCTAGGTGCTCTGATCTAGTCTGTGGGGGGCCTGATCTAATTTTGGGGGTATTTTTTCTGAAGTGTGATCAGTCACTAAGAGAAGGTTGAGAGAGAAGGAAAGTGTTCTACAGAGGAAACCTCAGGTGGTCTGGTGCTTCTGAGGGCTGAAGATTGGTGGAAAAGGCTGGAGGTCATGGGTACGAGGACTGGCAGGTCGCAGCTGAGATTCACATCATTTCTTATCTGTAGGTGATCAGAACAGCCTAAGGGACCTTCAGTTGACTGCTGGGGACAGAGAGCTCATGACTCAGACCCACCAGGGATGTCCGCATCTATGGAGTGTGGACACTTGCCTTCCTGGTGCCGCTGGTTTTCACCCAGAACCCTCAAGCCCTGCTCACCTTGTCTGTGTTTGCCAACATCTTTATGCTGGGGATCCTCATCCTCATCTTCTAGCCCCCCCACCCCACCCCAGGCAGGTGCCAACCCCAGGCTGTTGCCTTGGCAGATGTGTGTGTGCATGTGTTCGCATGTCTGTTCGTGGACCAAAAGTCTCAAACACACCCTCCAGACTGTCAATAATGATTTCCTCTAGAAAGGGGATTTCAGGTTGGGATGTATTTTTTTGTCATATATACAGGATTGTCACACAGAAAAGTTTTTCCACCATTTTCCTGCTAGACCATCTCTCTATTTTTTTGATGCCCAAACTTCATAGAATGAATATCTATCTCCCACTACAGCTTTTCCTTACAATGTTTATGTAGGAAACATTTACATCCATGTCCCCAAACTCAAGACAACAGATTTAACAAAACAGTCGTTCATTGTCTTACATTCCAGACATAGTCAAATGTTAGAATCCCACACAGCTTGGAAAGCAGAACAAATGTCCTCAAAGATGTGGAAGATGATACTGTAGACAAGGCAACTTCTTGAAGCAGTTACATTAATTTGCTCTCCATATTACCTTGAAAGCATCGGTGGCCTAACATCACAGTTTATTACTTATGAATAGACATTTTACTGAGTTTTAGTTATATTTCAAAAATTGGTTGGGTGATTGGGGTTGATATGTCATGTGACACAATTTTTCCTATTTGAAATAATAGGAACTTGATGATTAGTGCTTGCACATAGCATCAAATTTTTAGGAGCATGTTATTGAAAGTAAGGGAGGTTTTTTGTTTTGTTTTGTTTGTTTTTTCCCAAAAACTGGTATTTTGTTATCAGGGAAAAACTAATAAGGACTCTTATCCAACTCAACTAAAAATAATTTGGAGAAAAAGGAAATTTTATGAGAAAGATCATGGGAACTTAATGGAACAACAAGCCCCATGAAGGATCCTGTGGCAGTCAGGCTCTGGGGGCAGCACAAACCCAGCAGTCAGGCCGCATCAGGGCTTCCGGCGCCTCTGCTGAGCTTGCATCTCTATGCTGGCTTCATCCCTCAATTGGTGTGAACCAGCTCTGTTCACAGCTCTCAAGTTTTACATTTTACCATTTTAGGCACCAGAAGAAAACTGATCTGATGTTCTGTCTGGCCCCAAAAATCCAGGAAAGGAATTGGTGAGTTCAGCTTGGGGCAGGTGCTACCCCTAAACCAATCATCTGTAGTCAGGGGAAGTGCTTGTGGAACCATAACCGGATACAGAGGGGTCAGAGTGGGGGGGGCGGGTTGCTGAGCTGGTGATCCCATAGACATCCATGACAAGCCTTGGAGAAAGAATCAAGAAATGAGTAATAAAGATCGGGTAGAATCCATCCCTAGCCTTCAGCTTTGCTCATTCACGAGGCATAAAACTACCCCAGACATCCACCATGTGTAGGATCAAAAAAGGAAAGGCCTGAAATGTGGATATGAGTCCTCACTTTGGTCACAAGCCACATGACCCTGGATAAGTCATGCTTTTAAATGGGGCTAATAATTCTGCTGTTGGTAGGCTGTTGTGGTGTGAACCTTCTGTTGAGAACCCAGTGGCTCTTAGAGGGGCAGCAGAGTGAGTATAGTGGGTGTAAGTATAGACTCCAGAGCAGTGGTTCTTAACCAGTAGTAATTTGCTCCCCAGCAGACAATTGGCAGTATCTGGAGACATTTTTGGTTGTCACAACTAGGAGAGGGGTATGCTATTGTCAACTAGTGGACAGAAGCCAGGGATGCTCGTAAACACTGTGCTGTGGGCAGTGCAGCTCTGGACCTCAGTAGGCCTGGGGTTGAGAAACCCTACTCTAGAGCTAAGTGACCTGAATTCTATTTATAGGTCCACCATTTCAGACTTCTGTGAGTAACCCTACTTTTTTTTGTGCCTAAGTTGTCCCATCTGGAAAATGGGACTAATACTAACACCTATCTCCTAAGTTTATTGTGAGGATCAAACAGATTAATATAGTGTAAAGAGCTTGACCCCTGCCCAGTACTGAGTAAGTACTTACTAAATGTAAGCTGCTATGTCCGCCAAGCCTAGCTAAGCATTGGAATCGCCTTGAAGCCTTGTTAATGACAGATTCCCAGGCCCTACCTTACTTGTACTACATTTGAATCTTTGGAATTTGGAATCCAGGAGTCTGGGGAAGGGGTTAGTTCCCCAGCTGATTCTGATGATCAGCCACAAATGAGCTCAAACTCCCATGCACCCACAAACCACCCGGGGGCCTTGTTACAAGGCAATTTCTGATTCGGGAGCCTCAGAGTCTGCATTCCTAACAGGCTCCCAGGTGAGGCCAATGCTATTGGTCCTCTGACCACACCCATGTAGTCACAAAACTGCAAAGCACTTTATGCATGCCTGTTATGGTTTCCAAGCCTTTAACAGTGGGCCCAAACCCTGTTTAATTCCAAAGGATTGGGCTGAAATCGCTGCTACTGTTTCTTCTTTACAATGGCCGTAAGGAAGGTGAGGAAAGGAGGCTGCATGTGAACTCTTCAGATAGTCTCTCTCTTCTGAGGACCCATCTGCCTGAGCAACAGGGGTGCCCCCCACTCCCCTCTTCACCCCCAGGAGAAGGCGGTCCACTCACTACTCCCCTAGCTGAGAAAGTGTCTCCCTGTTCCCAGAAAGAATGAAGTTCCTTGAGAGTCTCCTGGAGACCAGTTTGCTCTAAATAACCTGGAGGTCATCTTGTTTGCAAGTGGATTTTTTAGTGGTGTTCCTTTTCATGGCTGGTATCTCTTGAAAGGTGCTGTTCTTGAGCTAGCTGTCAGGCTTCACCAGACTCCAGGATTCTGTATTCTTACAGAGTCAGAGATACACCTGGACCTAGGGGTAATTTAATTCAGTGGATTTTCAAAGTGTGTCTTTGGTGAATTTAAGGGGGGTGATGGATAACATTTATTTTCTTAATTATGTATTTGTATTAATATGTTCTCTTCTATTCATGGCAACTTAGAATTGCATTTACAATACTTTTAATTTATAATATTTTAATTTTAAAATATTGACTTGATGAAAAAATAATATAGGTGGAATATATATGTGATAAATGACTGAAGTCTCAGACATGCTGTTTTAATTCAACTTCCTCAGTTTATGGAAGGAGAAACTAAAGCTAGAGAGGACCTGAGCCTCGGTTTTTCTTATCCTTTAAATGAAGATAATCCCTTCTCTGTAGGGTTGTGGTGAGAACTACATTTAACAGTACATTTAAAGCATTTAGCACCTTGATGTCACAAGGACCTAAGAAGTATTATCTGCGCACATTTATCTGTACTAGATGAGGAACCTCCTTAATATAATCTCTGTTAGTCTCTCTGAGCCTCAGACTCCCCATCTGTAAAATGAAGGCATCATATCAGAGGATGCCTTCCAGCTCCCTCGTCCTATCACTGACCCCAGGTACTCAGCTCCAGAGAGTGGCTGATGGCAGGCCAACTTCTATCTACCCCCTGTCCTCAATTCCCCATCACACTCTGCACATGGAGAAATCGAGGTCCAGATGCTTGTCCAGTCCCTTCTCAAGCCTCCTGCTGCCTCTGTCCTCTTAAAGAAACAAAATCCATCCACCAAAGCGTGCAGGCTCACAGAAAGTTGCTCAAATTAAGAAATTCTGCCGGCAGGCTGGATCTCCATTTGCTGTACTGCCATTGTGTTTTCTCAAGTCCAGTTTGGTGGTAACTGTTACCATTTTCCCACTACCCACTCCCTCAAGATTTCTTTGTCAGGAACTCCCAGACCCCAACAGCCTACCCCTCCTAACATACTACAAAACCTACCCCTGTACTTTAGGAGAGAGGGCTTTGCCTTCGAAAGTATTGGAATGGTGAGGTTTGAGATGGGGTGAGAGCTCCCAGCCCCAGTGCAGAGCAAGGATGCAGCGTAGTGTAGGTAAAGAGCACTGGCTGTGGAGCTCGACAGATACAGGTTTGAATACTGGCTTTATCCTTTCAGGTTGTGTGATCCTGGACAAACTATTCAAAAATTTCCCTGAGCCTCAGTTTCCTCATCTGTAAAATGGGTTTATAATACCTACAAAGCCAGATTGTAAGGACTCAATGAAATAATGTAGGTAAAATGGTTAGCACATTGCAGGCGCAAAGTACATCATTATCATTATGATTTTGCTTCACCAGTCCTTCACCAAGTGTGTGTAAGAGAATGCTAACATGCTAGCAAAAAATGTTGGATAGACAAGCTATAAGATGTTGAGAAAATCTTCTGTTTTCAGTGGGCCTCGTTTTATGCATCTGTACTATATAGGGGGCTGAAAATCTCTATATTACAATCCCTGCCAATAAGTCAGCCTACTTAAATAGCATGGTTCTTATTAAAAACTTACTATTTACTTTGGCATGCCCTTAATCAGCCCTTTTGGGTTCTAGAGTTATTTTAACCCAGCACAAGAAACATCAATAAAGCCAGTACTTAAAGGGAGCTTAGCAATGGTTTTCAAATATTTTCTTATCCTCTGAACCCTTTGAGTGAAATCACAAGAAAAACACAGTTTTGAGAACAAATCAGTTATTCTCACATAGCTCAGAAAAAAATTATGTGCACACACATATCTATGAGTAGGAATATATATATTCCACGCTCACATACAGAGGAAGAGGAAGACGATAAAGCAAATACACTGACTTCTGGGACCTGCTGGAGGGTGTGTGGGTATATTGCTGCAACTTTTCTGTAAGCCTGAGAGATTTCAAAATAAGTATTTAAACAAAGAGACTGATCAGATTTTTATCTCCAGCTTGAAAGAGTGCTCACATCTATACACAGATAAGGAAACCAGGGCTAGAGGCAATGTGGCTTATCTAAGGGCATAAGGCTATTAAATTCCAAAGCCAAAGCTTAAAACCTTGCCTTCCAGTTTCCAGATTAATGCATCTCCCCTTGCAGATGCTTCTGCTAGTCTTTTCTTTTCAGTTTCTCGTTTAGTTCTCCTTTGACAGGAGTGTCACTGGGCCTCCCTGCCACCAACTGCTCCAGTGCACTTACAGGTGCACACACATGTGCACACACACACACAAAGTAAGGCTGCCTGAACTGTCATTCTGAGCTGATGCCCCCACATTTCCACTCTGAGACACAGTCACAGATCACAGACAGCTGGATGTGGTATACAGGATGAACATGTAGATTTTTCTAGATACTCACACCACAAATAAAGAAACAGGTTTCTTCGGTCCTGTGGCCAGTACAGTCTATATTCCTTTTCCATCCCTTGGTCAGGAGCTGTTTGCATATCCTGGTGTGTGAGGTACTCTCCCCTCTCTCCCCCAAGCAAAAGGAAACCAAAATCATACTGCAAACCACACACCTGTGTTGCTGCCAGAAGGTTGCCTTCCAGGGACAGCGCTTTCCCAGCTGGTCTGAGTATAAGAAGCCCATGTCCTGCAAAGACACCAGCTTGTACATTCTAACTGGTTTTCTGTACCAGCAATCATCATCACCATACATGGGACACAAAGCTGCTCAGAGGAAGGCCTTTTCTGAGCATGGAAGAGGATAGTCCAATATGGATGGCTGGACTAGAAGACCTTGAAGGTCTTTTCAGTAACTGATATCGATAATTCAGTAGTTCCTTGCACCTAGTGATGCCATATCTTGGAGCCTGTTTTGCTCTTTCAAGTTTTTAGATGGCTGAGATGAATTAATTTAGAATAATAAACAGTTGGCAAATAGGGTCTCTACATAAGTGTGGCCCACTGTCTAATTATGGCCCCTCCATTCACAGGTTTTGCTTCTGGAAAACAAGATGTGGGACCAGGCCCACTTTCCACTCATTCTATCTGGAGGACATGTTTGAGATCACCACCCTGTACAGAAGCCTCAGGGCCTCCCGGCCCTGGGCTAACTCAGGTTTGAGGCCACCCCTCAGGCCAGCAGCACCCTCACCCTCCCCAGCTGCTGGTGAGTGAGTTCAGGCCTCAGAGCCAGAAGGAGCAGGGTGGGCCTGGCTTAGCTTCCTCTTATCAGAGGAGAGTGGCAAGGGCTTGAATGAGGGTCAAGTCTTCAGCATAGAGACAAGATGCTAGGAAACTGCACCCCAGAAAGAGGTGGACTGGATAAATCAAGAGATCTGGATTCTTATCCAACATGGCCGTTAATTATCCTGTGTTCTGGGCAAGATATTGTTTCTCTCTATACCTCAGTTTCCCCTTCTACCAAAGAGATTAGACTAAATGATTTCTAAGTGCCCTCCTGATCTGATGTATGAGTCTGGTCTCTTTCATTTGCAAGTGACTAAAAACCAGTCCAAACTGACCTAAGGTTAAAACCAAAAAAAGAAGTACATGCACATATCTAACTTTAGTCATGGCTGGATCCAGCTACTTAAGTGATATAATCAGCCTGTCTTCATCTCTCAGGTTTATTTTTCTTTGTGGATTTTATACAAGGAGACTTCACATGCAGTACACAATGGTAGATGACTGCTAACCACCCCTTGGTTTCAGGCCTTTCTCTCATCAGCCCCAATGTAAAGGGAATTTCTCTTTTCCAAAAAATGCATTACATCCTTGGAATTAACTCTGATTCCCCCAGCTGGGGTCAGATAGCCATTCTGAACCAATCCTATGGCAGGTAGATGAACTAAGCTGATTGGCCAGGCCTGGATCACATGCCTTACTGGGGTGGGTGAGAGGTTCCCTAAACCTAGTAGTCTGAGAGTAGGGACAGGGCGACTCCTGTTAACTGAGGGGGTAATGGTTGCTTGGTCAATTAATGCAATGGTGGCCCATGAGATCATATAATTATAGTAAAATCTGAGGACTATAGATAATTTAATAGACATTCTTAACAACTTCTCAGTAAGCCAGGCAATTAAAAAGCCTAGTAAGTGGGAGATCACATATCAGTAGGGTGGCTAGCAACTGCTTCTCCTTTTGCTCACCATCTTGACTTTCCAAAAGTGCTCAGGTTCTCAGGCACATAGATCCCCTCCTGTATCTGCTTCCCACTTTGTGCCCCTATGTTTACAACTTCACGGGAATATGATCTGGGTCTATGCATGGGAGGCATACAAGAGTGTTCCGTCCATAAAGGTAGATAGAGGACACTTCAAGTGAGGAACTACAGCTGACAGCTGTCTACTAGGTCCAGGCGATGTTGTAAGGATCCCATGCAGTTTCAGTTATGAAGGTGATTTATAAACTCTACAGGTGTAACTGGTTGATAATTGCTATTAATTTTACCAGGCCCACAGGGAAGCCCATGTAAACTCATACTGTGGCCAAAATACTTCTCTCACATCTTTCATATCACTGACAAGGAGGCTGTGGGTAACAGAACTTAGCTGCATGGAGAGGCCACCTCACTGAGCCCTTACACAATGCGTAAGAGTGTGGTTTCTGAAGTCAGCCAGACCTGGCTCTAGGTCCATGTTCCCCTTGCTAGCTCGGGAATGTCACTTAACCTGTCAGGACTCAGTCTGTCTTCACCTCTCAGGTTTGTTTTTCTGTCTGGACTTTATTCAAAGAGACTTCACGTACAGTAGACAGGAAATGTTACTTAACTTTGAGACTGTTACTAAACCTATCAAAGGCTGTTTCCTCACCTGTAAAATGGGATAATAACTGTTCCTGCTTCATAGAGTTGTAATCAGGAGTATTCTAGGTAAATCCAAATAAAGAGTTTAGCACAGAGCTTGTCACATAGAAGTGACCCAACAAATTTTGGTTATTAATATTATCTTCCCTGGAAAATACAATCCCATAAAACTAAGCCATAAAGTACACTTTTTCCTTGTGTGTACAGACTATTTATTGAGTGTTTCCCAAGTGGCTTACAGGTATTATCTCATTTGTCCTTAGCACAGCCCCATCTACCACACAGAAGATGCAGCACCAGGTCAAGCTGTCTTGACATGATTCGTTCACATTCCCCAGCCTCATGGAAAGGCTGACATACACACAACCAACTCACATTCCGTGTGAGAGCCTTTGTAACCTGGATGAGGACTAAGTGTTATGGGAACTCAAAAGGAGAATTAATTCTTTTCTTTTTAAGGTATTATTGATATACACTCTTATGTAGGTTTCACATGAAAAAACAATATGGTTACTATATTTACCCCTATTATCAAGTCCCCACCCATACCCCAATGCAGTCACTGTCCATCAGTGTAGTAAGATGCCACAGATTCACTTTTTGCCTTCTCTGTGCTACACTGTTTTCCCCGTGACCCCCCCACACACCATGTGTACTAAACATAATACCCCACAATCCCCTTCTCCCTCCCTCCCCACGCACCCTCCCACACCCCTCCCCTCTGGTATAACCACTAGTTCCTTCTTGGAGTCTCTGAGTCTGCTACTATTTTGTTTCTTCAGTTTTGCTTTGTTGTTATACAAAAGGAGAATTAATTCTGACCAGAGAGCAGAGAGGCATCACAGAAGCCTCTGAGACTTGACTGATGAACAGGAATGTGACAGATTACGAATGGAGGGAAAGGGCATTCTCAGGACTAGCATGTGCACAGGCACCGATTGTGAAGGTGTATCTCATACTCAAGGAATGGCTCTAATTGTCTGGTATGGTTGCAATGTTGAGTGCCTGGGGTGGAGACAGAGGGAGGGACTATTGTGACATGAGATGGTAAGAAATTGGACTTGAAATCTGATGGTCTTTGAACCCCAGGCTCTGGTTTGGAACTCTTTATGGTAGGCAATGAGATTATTTTAAAGACTTTTGGGGTGGTACAGTAACATAATACCTAATCCTTTTATGTCTTATGTCCACTAAAAAGCAGTGTATTTTTCCTATTTTTGATAAAATGAGCTTCAAGTGTTTAGCATTTCATGATTGGACTTTCAGAGATCATCAGATACAGCCCTGCTGTTTAGCAAGTACAGAGTATATCCCCAGTTTACAGATGAAGCAAATAAGTTCAGGGAAGTAGAGTAACCTAGATAGTTATTGGTGGAAGCTGAGTTAGTATTCAGAGCTCCTGCAACTCAATCCAGTTTTTCCAACATACACATCATACGCACTGACCTCATGCAAATGAAATTATGAAAGAGGGAGAGGGCAGTTTTTAAGTGCAAGCAGTTTCACCCATCACCCCACTTACTAAATAAGATGTCCCTAAAGAAGTTAAGATAGGAAACATGCCATCTTCTCTATAGATCATGGTCCCTTCATACCCTTCATTGAATGAGGGTCTTGCCACTCTTGATTAGTACTTTACTGCCTAGAAATATGTATATAATTTTTTCTACTATATGGCCTCTGAACACCTTGCTGTATTTTAGGGTCTTTAAGGGCTTATTCAGGGCAATTTTGACAATTCCCAATTTCTGCCTCACGCTCTGGTAAGACTGGTCTCTCTACTGTCCTTCAGCAGGTCTTCCAGAGGCTGCTGGTACCTGCAAACGGATCTTCCTGAGCCCCTGTGCCTTCCACATGTTGTAGCCATCTATCAAGCTCTTCCTGGGTACTGTCTGCTTCACCTGCTCTTGAAGTCCTGTGTTCCCATGGAAAGTACCATGCCCTTTGCCATTTCCCAAGAGCCACAGTGCTGGGCCTTCCTGGTATGCCTGGGCATGTGCACTGCCACAGTCCAACATGTGAGTAAAAGACAGGCAGCATTGCTTCTCTCTACTCCCTCCACCAGACCGCAGAAGTTTCCAGGAGTCAGGCTACTGGGACCTCCCCAGAGCAGTACAAAATTCCAGACAGAGTATATGTTTATGGAATTAAGCTGAACCTAGGAAGACCCCATCAATTAGGTTCTTGAGCAGCAAAGCAATATGATAGAGCTCTGACCAAATTAAGCTAAAACCAAAGGGATTTAAGGGCAGTTCATAGAGTCAAAGGAAAAGCTGAAGAAACAGATCTTGAAAAAGACAGAAACAAGGCAGAGCCTGAGATTGAAATCAGAGGAATTAAAAGACTCTGCCTCTGGGATAAATTTCCTTCAATTCTTTTCTGTCCTGGGGCTCTCTGCTCAAGGTACAAATTCTATGGAGAGAGGGTCCAGTCATAGTACCCATCCACTGGGCAAGGGAAGTTGGGGCATTCTGACTGACAGTTCCACCAAGATCCCCCTTTAGTGAGAAAGGGATGGTGCCTCCAAGCAAAAATAGGGTTCTGCACCAAAAGAAGTGGGGATGGTTGGGGGAGGGTGTTAAAAGCAGCAGATGTCCACACAAAGTGGACATCACCATTCAAATAACAGTTGTCACCGTGGGAAACAGAGAAGAGTCAAATATGACATTAACCAACTTAGAAAAATTACCACAGTATTTCCAAGTACTAAAAACAGTGGAAGTTCTAGATCAGAAGGAAACTAAACACCCAGTCCCCAATTTTTAAAAGGCTTAATCTGAGAACCTGAACAATGATCCATGAACTTCCTGGAATTGCATTCAAACGTGATACGTGAAGGCATGTGTGTTACTGTTCATTTGTTTTTGCTGTTGCTGTTGTGTTTTGGTTTTTGCCTTTTTGCAGGGAGAATCCTTAGTTCCGCCAACTTGTCAAAGGGGTCTGTATGAATCTCTGTTTTAACAGAGAGGCTGCCTTCTCTCAGACAGGTTGCTATCTCTTCCAGGGACATGGATGTAGGTAGTCCCAGTTTCTCAATTTGAAAGATGGTGGCTCTTGGAAAGCCTTCTGAGGCATTTTCAGCTTGGATGGTGATTCTGTGTTGTTTCCCCTTGGACATTCCCTGGATCTCCACTACTACTCAGAGAAATATGTATAAAACTAAAAATGTGATTTTTCTCTCCCTATCTACCATAAGTCATTTGAACAGGAGCCATGGCCAGAAATAAGTGCACGGTTCAGTCTAAAGTCACTCATCTCCAGGCGGTGAAGGTCCAGGGTAGGCATATTTCCAAATCAAAAAGAAGTGGGAAATCTTGCTTTTGCATATATGCATGCAAATTTCTCATTTTTTAAATAGCGGTAGGAAATTCAAAAAGTATTTTCAAAGGTATGGTCTTCAGATGGCCAACTTGCAAGTAGGATCTAGATTTCGTTCCCAAAGTATTTATGAGGCCCACTGAGCCTCTCTCTCTCTCTCCCTCTCTCTTCTCTCTCCCTTTCTCTCTCTCTCTCTCTCTCTCTCTCACACACACACACACACGCTCACACTCCTTACTTAAAGAAAATGAGATTCTTAATTTTAAAAGTTGCCATCTGTATTTTTCTGGCTTTACATTTGTTTGTTGGAAGAACTTCATTGTCCCTTAGCAGCTGTTCAGCAAGGAGGCTTCAAGTCTATAGATGGTAAGAGTGGAATTGCTTGTGTTATGAGCTTGGACTAAGCATTCATCAGTGAGAGACTGAGTGAGAGACCTATGAAGTCTCAATAGAACAAAGACTTTCTTACATTGGGTGGGATGATGAGTGCCTCAACTTTCAAAGTATTTAAGCAGAGGTAGGATGACTACTTATCAAGGGAGAAGTCACTCTGCTCTTTGGCCTATGAGAAGTTCCTTTCAAGTCTGAGAATCTGTATATTTTCCTAATAAATAAATAAATAAAATAAAAAATTTGGTGATTAAATTACTGAATCTAAAGGATGCTGTTTACATAGCTGTTGTCTGAGGCACTGTGAATAGTAGATGATAGAAGTCTATTTGCCTTGAGAATCTTTACTCCACATGCATAGACTGTTTTCTAGGCTTTGTCTGACCTAAATACACAGCTCATTGATTTCTCTTCCTGCATTGCTTCTTACTGGCTCACCTGTAACATTTACAAACAATTTCGGAGGCACGATGAGTCAGACTTCTCTGTAACCAATAATTCATGGAGCATCTAGATAAGGAAGCTGAGGAGACCTGTCAAGCTGAGGCCCAGAAAGAAGAGGCTGCATGTTGGGTCACCCAGAGAGTGAGGTCCGGAGGCACCGCTAGAACACAGTTCTCCCGATTCCTGAGCTAGGATCCATTATATCATGCAGCTCACACTTGGAGGCTTTTTGGAGTATAAAAACATTTACAAAGAAATGTCTTTATTGAGACATTTACCTTCATGGGTTAAGGTTGTTCTTAATATTCCCTTATAATCCTCTTACAATCAATAGGATCTGTAGTGATATCCCATCTTCCATTTCTGATATTGTAATCCATCTTCTTATCAGTCTGGGTAGAGCTTTATCACTTTTATTGATCTTTGCAAACACACAGCTTTTAGCTCCATTGATTATTTTTCTGTTTGCAATTTCATGGAATTCTTTCTTCAACTTGCTTTTGGTCAAATTTATTTTTCTAGTTTCTTGAAGTGCAGCTTAAATTGTTGATTAGAGACTCTTCTATATGCTATAAAATCTCTTCTAAGCCTTCATTAATACAGTAGTCAATAGCCACCTGTGGTCACTAAGCACTTGAAATGTGGCTGGTCTTAAATGTGCCATCATGTAAAATAAACACTAGATTTTGAGAATTTAATACAAAAAATATAAAATATTTTTATATTCTTATGCATTGAAATAGTAATATTTGGGACGTATTGTGTTCAGTCATTTATAATATTAAAACTAACACCTGTTTTCTCTTTTGCTTCCTTCAGTGTAGATACCAAATTAAACTTACATATGTGACTTGTATTCATGGCTCACATCATATTTCTGTTGGGTTGTGCTGCTCTAAACTCTGCTTTAGCTGTGTCCCACACATTTTGACACATTGGTGTTTTATTTTCATTCAACTCAAAACATTTCTAATTGTCCTTACTGCTTTCTCTTGGATGCATAGGTTATTTAGATGTGTGTTATTGAATTTCCAGATACTTAGTGGTTTTCCAGATATCTTTGTTAGAGATTTCTCATTTTTATTCCATTTTTGTCAGAGAACATTCTTTTTGTATGATTTCAATTCTTATAAGCTTGTGGGTTTGTTTTATGGCCCAGAATATAGTTTATCTTGATGTATGCTCCATGTACACTTGAAAAGAATGTGGATTCTGCTGTTGTTAGATGGGATATTCTATAAATGTGAAGTAGGTCAGGTTGATTGATGGTGTCGTTCGGGTCTTATATATAAGACCATACTGATTTTCCATCTACTTGTTTTATTAATTACTAGGAGAGGAGCATTGAAGTCTCCAAATATACTTATGAATTTATGTGTTTCTTCTTTCAGATCTATCACTTTTTGCTTCATGTGTTTGGAAGCTTTATTATTATATGCACACACATTTATATCATTTAGATCTATATTGATGAACTGACCCCTTTATTACTATATAATATCTCTATCTCTGACAATATTCCTTGTCCCAGAAACTACTTCATCTAATATTAATATAGCCACTCCAGGTTTCTTTAGTGCTTACATGGAATACTTTTCCCCTTTAATTTTAACAGATTTATATCTTTATAAGTTTAAGTAGGTTTTTATAGACAGCAGTTAATTGGACCTAGCTTTTATATCAAGTGTGACTATCTCTGTCTTTTAATTGGTGTGCTTAGACCATTTATATTTAATGTAATTATTGATGTGGTTGGATTAAAACTACCATCTTGATAGTTGTTTTCATTTGTTCCATCTGATCTCTGTTTGCTTTTTCTTCTTTTTGCTTGCTTTTGAATTATGTTTTAAGATTCTCTATTATGTATACCTCTTTTAACTTTTACAGTAGTTGTCCTATGGTTTATTATATACATCTTTAATTAATCATAAATTACTTTCAAATAATATTATACCACTTCCTGTGTAGTTTAAAAGCCTTACAGGAATATACTACCAAGTCCTCCCTCCCATTTTTGTACTATTTTTGTCATATATTTATTTTAATATATACTATAAACCCATAATACATTGCTACTATTTTTTCTTTAAATCAGGGGTTGTCACACTGTTTCTTAAAGGACCAGATAGTAAATATTTTAGGCTTTCAGTCCATACAGTCGCTATTATAGCTACTTAACTCTGTCATGGTAACTCAAAAGCAGCCATAGATAATATGTAAACTAATGGGCATGACTGTGTTCCAATAAAACTTTACACATAAAAAATAGGCAACTAGTCCACAGACTATAGTTTTCTAATCCCTGATTTATTCAAATCTCTTTAAAGCAGTTAAAAATAAGGATAAAAACCTTTTATGTTTACCTTTCCCTTAACCATTTCAAAGATATTCATTTCTTTTTGTTGATGCATAACTGTTATCACTTTCCTTCAGGAAAAACTTCCTTTAACACTTCTCATAAAAATTCTTGTAATGAATTATTATGTTTTTGCTTGTTTTAAAAAATCTTTATTTCTCCTTAATTTTTGAAACTTTTTTTCTCTGGGTATAGAATTCTGGGTTGACAGTATTTTTATGTTGGCAATTCAAGATATCACTTCACTGTCTTCTGGTTTGCATGATTTCTAATGAGGATGCTGCAAATCTTATATTTGTTCCTCTGTGTATAAATGTCTTTTTTCCCTGGCTCCCTTCAGGTTTTTCTCTTTACTTTTGGTTTTCTGTAGCTGGAATATGATGTGTCTAGGTTGAGTGTTTGTGTGTGCATGTTTGTGGGGGGAAGGGTTAGTGTTTACCCTACGCTGTTTTGATGTTTTTCTCTGAACTTCTTGATCTGTAGTTTTATGTTTTCCACTATTTTCTGAAAATTCTTGACCATTATTTCTTCAAAAAAAGTTTTGTCACATTATTTCTTCTCCCTCTGGAATTCCAATTATTCATATATCAGATCATTTTATATTATAGCTCTTGGATATTCCAGTTTTTTTACTTTTTTTCTCTTTGTATTTGAATCTGGATAATTGTTATTGACCTATCTTCAAGTTCACATATTCTTTCCTTGGCTTTATTGAGTCTACTGATAACCCTATCAAGAAACCTTCATCTCCTATCAAATATCCTTCATAGTATTTCTTTTTTTTTACTAGCATTTCCATTTGACTACTTTTTGTAGTTTCCATCTCTCACTGAATTCTGCATTTGTTCACACATTTTGTCCAAATCAATTTTTTAAATGTCATGGAGTACTCAGTATTAATCATGTCCTCAATTCTCTTTGCCTTCTGGAATGGTAGGGAGTAGCCTTGGGGTTGAGTTGGCTTATGAGAACAGCCTTTTGTAGAGGACAGCAAAGATAACAACCTGAAGATTCTCCATTAGTATTACAGAATCTCAGAATCCTGGAAGCTTCTCATCTTGGAACTTTGGAAGCTAGGGTTGAAAATAAATCATAAAATTTTGGAGTTGAACTGTAGAGATTGAATACCTCTGGAGATGGGAATTCACCAACTCACAAGGTGTCTGAGACCAAAGGGAAGAGGCTGTCCTTCCTTCAGGAAGGATAATGACATTATTGCACCATTAGAGGGAAGTCAGTCCTGTTCAGAGTTTCATAGTCAAAACAAAAGCAATATCTCTCCCTCTTCTCATCCCTCAACTCCACATAAAACAGAGTAACATAGCCACTCATTAGAAAAAAGAAAAACTAAGAAAGATCAGTATATACTTGTCTTCTCTAAAGTGTTATGTAATACTATATGGAGGCTTAATTCCTTTTCATAAAAGGAGAGGATAAAAACACAAGACAATGCCCTAGCCTTCTTAAACATCTTTTTCCTTAAATTTGCTTTTCCAAATCTTTGTTAACAATTGGAGCTGATAAAAAGAGATTATTATTATTAGCTAGATGCTTTTTTAACATCACTAAGCCTCAATAACTTCATCTCTAAGTGGAACCAACTTCTGTTCTGCTTCCCTATTAGGCTTTAAAATGCTATGATGTGATATCAAAAAATGCTAATGGCATATTAAGTAAGAAAGGCGGGTAGTAGGACAATATATATCATGTAATGCTATTTGTAAACAATGAATATGGGTGTGTGTGTGGATGGGTAGTGTGTGTGTGTGTGTGTGTGTGTGTGTGTATATGAAAGAACAGAGGTGCTCAAAGGGTTTCTGATATAAATAAAGGGGGAAGATAATTGAGTAACCTCAGGTTGGAACCTTGCACAGATCCATGATGACAGGATAGCACAGACCCATGAAAATACAATTAACTCAATCTTTAGTACCTGAATTTCTATTAAAGTAATTGAAAAAAAGTTACTGCTAAATTGTCCTCCAAAGTGGCTGTACAAATTTATATTCTTAATAGATTATGAAAAGGCTTCTTTCCCCATACCTTCACCAACACATGCTATTATTAAGCCTCTTTATGTTTTACATTTTTATTTTACCATAAGGCAAAAAAAAAAAGAAAGAAAGAAAATTCATTTCATTGTTTCCATAAAGCTGAACATTTCTTCATATGTTTATTGGCTATTTGGATTCCCTCTTCTGTATATTTGATTTGTACTTACATATGCCAGTTACACACTTGTGAGCATTTGACATCTGAGGGGAAGAAGTAAAGCATTCGGGAGAAGTTTTCTTCATGAATGTAGAAACTTCCCTTGCTTCTTTCATTTATACAGCAAAAGTTTGCTAAGGACTAGGCATTTTGCTTTCCTACATGTGTTCTGTTTAAGCATTTGGAAGGCTTGATGGCTCAGGTCCCATCTAGTATTACAATTTTAGAAGATGATGAATTGACATGTGAAGAAAGAAGGTTGACTGGATTGGAGGGGAACAAGAGTCTTGGAGCCAAATAAAAGCCTCATCTTCAGACGAGGCTTCTTAAAGCTCTGAGTTGTTGTATCTGGAGTCCTCCAGATTCATTCATTCAGCACCTCCTGTTTGAGGGCCAGACCCTACTCTACATCTTGATTAGCCCCTGAAAAGAATGAATCCTCTTCTCGTAGAAACAGCAGAAGGCAAAAGTAAACTGTTGTCTTTAGGCTTAAAGATATTCTTTACAGACAACAATGTTCCCCATCTTCTATCAAGCTTCCCTCTGGCACCTAACTGCATTTTAAGGACATCAGTGATTCTATTCTCTCCTCAAAGAGAGAAGCTATAGCCCTTCAGTGGATGAAGACAAAGAAGAAAGGAATGTCCACAGTAATAAAACAATCAAAAAGAGAGATTAGATTGCCAGTCTCCAATTTACAGGTTTGGAAAAAATCTTATTCTTCAAGATTTAGGAAAATTAGTTGGTCTTTGATCCTCAGTTTCTTTCCTACCCAGCTAGTTAATCAGGTTTATAGAGATCTAGGAGTTAATTAACAAATTTTTAAAAGATATGCTTTGTCAACAGCTAAGGAATAAACAAATGTATACCATGAAGATACATTAGGCCACTGAATATCAGAATTTGGAGAATTTGCTGACAATTTAGCCCAAACTTCCCTTGAATCATTGTCTTCCTCACTCTGGCACTTTACAGACAAGCAAACAGGCTCAGAGATGGAAAGTGACTTAAACAGTCATCATTAAAAAAATACCAAATATACAGCCACTGTGGAAAACAGTATGGAGATTCTTTTAAAAGTTAGAAATAGAACTACTTTATAATACAGCAATTCCGATACTGGGTATCTATCCAAAGGAAATGAAAACACCATGTCAAAAAGATATCTCCACCCCTATGTTCACAGCAGCATTGTTTACCATAACCAAGATATGGAAACAACCTAAGTGTCCATCAATAGATAAATGGATAAAGGAGTTGTTTATATATATATATATAATATGTAACATATATAAATGGAATATTATTCTACCACAAAAATGGAGGAAATACTGCTATTTGTGACAACTTAGATGGACCCTGAGACATTATGCTAAGTGAAATAAAATGTTCTCCAGACAGAAGAAGACAAATACTCTCTAATCTCAAATATATGTGAAATGTAAACACAACAAAAACTAAACACATAGCAACGTGGATGGATCTCGAGGGTATTAATATAAGTGAAATAAGCCAGGAGGAGAAAGACAAATATCATATGATTTCACTTACTTGTGGAATATAAATACAAAACAAAACAGAATGAACAAAACAGCAGAAGAATCATACACACTAAGAACTGACTAGTGGTGACCATGGAGTAGGGATTGGGATGGGGGTCGGGGGGTGGATAAAGGGGCACAAAAATTCTCAATCGTAATATAAGTTGGTCACAGAGATGGAAGTACAGCATGGAGAATATAGCCAATGATTCTGAAACATCTTCCTATGTTGACAGATAGTAACTGCACTTGTGGGAGTGAGAATTTAATAATATGGGTAACTGCTGAACCACTGTGTTACGTATTTGAAACCAATATAAGATTGTATATCAACAATACTTCAATAAAAAAACTAAACTCATAGGAAAGCAGATCAGGTTTGTGGTTATCAGAATCACAGGGTGGAGGGTGAGGGAATTAGAAGAATGTGGGCAAAAGTTACAAACTTCCAGTTATAAGATAAGTAAGTAGTGGGATGTAATGTACAGCATGAAGGCTATAACCAACACAGAGTTATATATGAAAGTAGTCAAGAGAATAATTGCTAAGAGTTATTATAGGGAAAAATTTTGCTTTTAGTTTTCTTTTTTCTTTTTTTTTTTGTATCTGTATGAGATGACGGATGTTGACTTAAACTGTGGTAATCATTTCATGATATATGTAAGTCACGTCATTATACTGTACCCCTTAAACTTACACAGTACTATATGCCATTTGTATCTCAATAAAACTGAAAAAGAAGAGGAAAATACCAAATATTCTATAGTTGTTTTGACTCAGAGGACATTTTGTTATTAACTTATCCAAATCCATAAACACCAGTTTTTCGTACCCCGTGATGATTTGGAGATTTGTTCCTTTCCTCATTCCTGAGTATGCCTCACCCAGGGTTGAAAAGAGATAATGCTCAAAGACAAGGTGAGGAATATTTTCCCACATTACTTGGTACTTTTACAAAAGATCAGAAGTTTAATAATTTGTAATTCAGGCTTTATTGTATCTCAGCCTCAATATATCCACATAGAAATTACCCCACCAAAATGTCCTGTCCCTATAGAGCACTATTAGCAGGACCAGGAGAATCCTTCTGTGGTCCTGTGGAATACTTTCTAATGCTCTGCCATGCTAGGATTCTGTTACTGTAGATATGTTCCCCTCCAGGGCAATTGGAAACCAGGTATCTTTTCGACCTGCAGGTTTCATGGCCATCCTGATCCCCAGGCTGGACCTCATGTTCTCCCTTGTAAGGTCTGTGAGCAGCAGTGCCCTGGCCCTCATCAACCCACCACTCCTGGAGATCACCACCTTCTTCTCAGAGGACACGAGCCCCCTCACCATCGCCAAGGTGCCAGCCTAATCAGCACCTGGACTGCACAGGCCTGATGGTAGGGCCCCTCCAGGCGCTGGACAAGGTGATCCAACCAGGAAACTCTCTGGCCTTTCCCAACTCCACTAGAACCTGGAATCGTTACCAATTTTCCACTAAACACTTTTCCTTTGCTCCCTAATCTGATATTCTAGCCTTGTTTGAGTAAAGAACCTTCTTTCATTGCTAATATCTAATATTTTTATAAGGCCTCCATGGCGCTAGGCAGAAAGCACAGAGTTGGGTCAGAGGATCTGAGTTCTAATCCTGAGCTTTGTCATTTGTTTCCACCTGATCAGAGCTGGGCCATGTGCTCTTGGGAGCCTCAGTTTCACAAATGTAGTTAAGAGTCCAACTTGACTTACTTCAAAACATTGCGGGGAGAGAGTAAGGGTACATGGGTAAACACACTTAAAAAAGATAAAGGATTCTACAGATGTCAGTGATTCTTATTATGTCACTATTTATGCCTATGAGGGGCAAAGGAGGCACAAGAGGAACCTGCCTTTCTCTAAGCCAGGCTAAACTATCTCTTGTCCCAACAGCTTGAGAGCTAAGAAAACACTCATCTGTGATCTCAGAGACCTGTTTCAGCGATCTCAGGAATAGGCACCATTGATAGACTCACTGTGGGCCAGGCAATATACAAAATTTATCCCATACACTATAGCATTAAATCATCCTCAGAACCCTGTAAGGTAAATAGTATCTCCTTCATTTTACAAGGGAGGATGCGTGGGCTCTGAGAGTTAGGTAACAGTATAAGCCAGTTAGTAAGTGGAAGAGCCAGAATTTAAATGCTGGCCTTCTAGGTGCTGAAGCCCATGTTCACATCATTAAACCCTGTCACTACTTTAGCTATGTGACCTAAGTGACTTCTCGCTGGGACTCAGTTTTCCCATCAGTAAAATGGGAGGGGTGGCTAGATTTCTGAGGGCCCTTTCTAAATCATTTTTGCTCTGCACACTTAACAAGAGGCCGGCCTCCCCGCTGTTCGTGGGGCTAGTGGTGGCCTTGCCTCCAGCCGTCTGGAGCTCCCTGAACTGCTTTCCCTGAGACCATTAAGAAGGGACGGGAATGATGATGTGTTTGCAGCTAGTGGGCACTTTAACCAGGTGAAGATGCTGCCGAGTACTGTCATAGCATCTGTCTATCATGGGCAGCATCTTGATTCAGGGGGAAGAGCACTGAGCAGAGGTTCACGCACAACTGGATTTCAGTTCCAGGACTACCTTTAGGCAGCTGGGGAACGTGAACATCTTGGGGGGCGAAGGGGAGCATTCAACTTCCCAGCACCACTCCCCTCCTTCTGGAAACAATGCTCTGATTTTGCCTTAGGGAACTACCCTTCTCCACCCCCAGTCTGATTGCAGAAAAGCAGGCTCCACCTGACTCCACGTGAGCACATGACCCAGGCTTAGCAAATCAGTGCATTCAGCCCCCTGCCCATAGTATTTTGTTCTAGGATAAGCATGTGATCCAAGGGCTTTGATCAGAAAATGATATCAGGAAAGAGGGAATCTTTATCCTGGAGTTGCTAAACCCAGATGAACTAGCCTGGAGTTATAGTAAACAGATTCCCACACTGCATAGCAGAAGCACGTCTCTAGCAGGAAAAAATGAAGCCAAGAGATAGAGGAAAGGCCTGTGGGTATCACTGGAGTTCCTTCTTCCACTGGTGCCTGGTGCAGGTTCCACCTTGTACTTCCCAGGTACCCAGGTCAAATGTCTTTCACTTAAGCCACAGGAGGCTGGGTTTCTGACATTTGTAAGTGAAAGAACTCTGACTAAATCTCTCAGTGATCTTGAGCAAGTTCTTTCACTTCTTTTAGGGTTAACTGCCTCATCCAAAATGAAAGAGTTGAAACTCTAAGATCCATAAGTACCAACAATCTATAATTTTATATTATAATGAAAATGGAATCTCAACTACACGTCCATCAGAATAACTATAATCAAAAACATGGATAATACCAATTATGGATGAAGATGTGGTGAAACAGGGACTCTTGTGCATAGCTAATTGGAATGTAAAATGGCACAATTACTTTGAAAAGCAGTTCGGTAGTTTTCAGAAAGTCAAACATATACTTACGATACAACCCAGATATCCTACATCTAGGTATTTGCCCAAGAAAAATGAAAACAAAATATGTCCACATGAAGATGTGTATTCAATTGTTCATGGCAGCATGACTCATAATAGACCCAAACTGGAAACAGTCAAAATGTCCATCAACTGGTAAATGGATAAACTAAATGTGGCATATTCATACAACGGAATGTCATTCAACAATTAAAGGAACAAACTATTGATACATGTTACAACATGTACAAACCTCAAAAACATTATGCAAAGTGAAAGTAGCCAAGTGTAACAGATCACATATTGTATGAATCCATTTTTGTTAACTGTCCAGAAAATCCATTTTTGTTAACTGTCTAGAAAATTTACTAAGACAAAGCAGATCCGTTGTTGGTTAGGGTTGGGGAATAGGACTGGGGATTAACTATTAACTGTAAACGGGCAGGAGGAGATTTTTGGTGTGATTGAAATGTTCCCAAACTGAATGAAGTGACCAGGAGAGATCTAAAACATTCTTGGATGTTGTGCAAAAATTAGCCAACTCAGGAAAGTGTGACAATGTTAGAAGCTGAAGAAATGGTTGCTTACACAGTTATCATTGGCCTGGAGAAAGAAAATCATCTGTCTGACATGATTTATAACTCTGGGACTGAGGAATATCCCATACACAGTTTCTGATATGATTGCACTTGAATCATCGCGGCCCATGTAGATTCCTAAATCAACACCCTTGAGGTAGGGCCTAGAAATCCATATTTTAACAAGCTTCCTAGATTAGTGTCCTGCCCATTGGAGTTTCAGAACCACTCTCCAGCCAGTATTGGTGGGGGTGGAAGAACTTCTCAGGGAATATGCAAAACAAGTCACAAGATTCAGGTTCCAATCCTGTAAAATACCAGTGGATTTCTGGAACTGAAAGAGTGAGAAGACCCAGGGTTCACATTCAAAAAAAGATTTATTGACTTAGGTCAGAAGTTGGCAAATATTTTCTATAAAGGGTCAAATAGTAAATATAATATTTTAACCTTTGTGGGCCATACAATCTCTACTGCAACTGAGCAACTCTGCTGTTGTAGCATGAAAGCAGCCACGTGCAATACATAATTGAATGGGCTGTGTTCCAGTAAAACTCTATTTGCAAAGACAGGCGTCAGGATAGATTTGGCCAACAGGTCATAATTTGCCAACCCTTTCTTTAGGTTGTTGAAAAAGAAGAGAGAAATAAGTTGGATCACTGTCAATAGTTGGTATCTCACTAATCTAATAAGGAAATACAAGTCCATAAAGTCTCTTACTTTCCAAAATCAACAGTGGAAGCTCCTTTCTCCCTTTTGCCAGAACATCCACTCCACCTGGCAGGTGCCAGGATGTCTCTGTATAGTACAAAGGAAAGTAGTGGGGTTTGCCATTCTGATGCCAGCAGCCAGCCACCTTTCTCCAGCTACCTACTGCCTATCATTACACAGTGGTAAACTCCTTAGCTGCATGGGCCCGTGGCTAAAGCTAGGGAGAGAGGTTAGGGCTGGTCCTGGAACAGATCTTCTGAGTTGACTTTGTGAATGGGAGACTGAAATCTTGGGAATGAGGATTTTCTGGTTGTCCACCACATGTATGTGTTATTAAACTTCTGTGGTCTCAAGTTCCTCATGTGTAAACAAGGGAACTATAATCCTGCCCTTCATCCTCCCAGGTTTGTTGTTAATATCAGCAGGATCCTGGATGGGGTAAATCCTAGGGAACTGCATAGTTCCACACCCACAGGAGCACCCTGCCTGGGTATCATTGGCTGTCAGATCTCTTGCCTTGGCCCTAATTAGCTTTCTCTTTTTTTTTTTCTCCCTTAAAAATCCTCACCTTTGAATCATGAGCAGGTAGAGGGTAAAAGACACTTCCAAAGTTAAATTTGAGGGGAAAAAAATATCCCCAGTTCTGTAGTATGCTCTTTACTAAATTTATAGCAAAGTTCTGTAGTATGCTCTTTACTGAATTTATAGCAGAGAATCATGTTGAGAAGATGGATTACCCACAAGTTAAATCCCAGCAGTTAACCTCAATGTGCAAGGATTTTTTTTTAACTGCTTCCTTCTTTGTGTAAGTGGATGTGAGGATGGCACTTGAAACTAGACATCAGTTTTGAATTTCTCCTTGTGAATGAATAGGAGGACAGCCAGTGCCTGAGAAGGGAGTTTTAGGGAGGAGACTGAGTGCAGCAGAGGCATCTGCTATGGCCCTGACATGGTGCTAAGGATGAAAAGGAATGCAAGAATAGTCAAAAAACAACCCCTCTCCTACAAGAGTTTATGGTATCCAGAGAAGAGGTGTGAGTAATAGGTGTACTTCTTACTCCTCTCTTTTTCTTCTAGCACATTAGCAGACCCCAACTTCCTGTATTCTTAACATACCCTTTTTAAATTTTTGACTTGTGTTTGTTGCAATAATAGCATAAGTGTTTAAAAATTAAGCATTGAGATCCTTATCAAAAGCCAATGGAATTTTTCAATGAATTGGAGCAAATAATCCAAAAATTTATAGGGAAACACAAAGATACTGAATAGCCAAAGCAGCCCTGAGAAAGAAGAACAAAGCTGGAGGGATTATGATCCCTGACTTCAAACTCTACTGCAAAGCTACAGTAATCAAAACAGTCTGGACTGGCACAACAACACACCCGTAGATCAATGGAACAGAATAGAGAGCCCAGAAATAAACCCACACATATACGCTCAATTAATATATGATAAAGGAGACATGAATTTACGATGGGCAAATGAAAGCCTCTTCAACAACTGGTGTTGGCAAAACTGGACAGTTGCATGTAAGAAAATGAAACTGTATTATTGTCTAACTCCATACACAAAAGTAAATTTGAAATGGATCAAAGACCTGAATGTAAGACATGAAACCATAAAACTCTTAGAAGAAAACATAGGCAAAAGTATCTCGTACATAAGCATGAGCAATTTTTTCCTCAACACATCTCCTTGGGTGACGCAAATGAAATAAAAAATGAACTAGTGGGTCTACATCAAACCAAAAACTTCTGTACAGCAAAGGACACCATCAGCAGAACAAAAAGGAAATATACAGTATGGAAGAATATATTCATAAATGATTTATCTGATAAGGGCTTAACATCTGAAATATATAAAGAACTCACACACCTCAACACCCAAAAAACAAATAACCTAATTAAAAAATGGGCAGAGATCTGAATAGACACTTCTCCAAAGGGATGGCCAACAGGCACATGAAAAGCTGCTCCACATCGCTGATCCTCAGGAAATTGCAAATTAAAACCACAATGAGATATCACCTCACCCCAGTTAGAATGGCCAATATCCAAAAGACAAGAAATAACAAGTGTTGGTGAGAATGTGGAGAAAAGGGACACTCCTACACTGTTGGTGGGAATGTAAATTAGTTCAACCACTGTGAAAAGCAATATAGAGGTTCCTCAAAAAACTAAAAATAGAAATACATTTGACCCAGGAAGTCCACTCCTAGGAATTTATCCAAAGAAAACAAGATCCCTGATTTGAAAAGACATATGCACCCCTATGTTTAGTGCTGCATTATTTGCAATGGCCAAGATATGGAAGCAACCAAAGTGACCATCAATAGATGAACAGATAAAGAAGACACATATATGTGGTACATATATACAATGGAGTATTATTCAGCCATAAAAAAAGAAATAAATCCTGCCATGTGGGACAACATGGATGGACAGAGAGGGTATTACGCTAAGTGAAATAAGCCAGGTGAAGACAGACAAATACCATATGATTTCACTTACATGTGGAATATAAAAAAGAAACAAAACAAAGTGAACAAAACAGCAGTAGACTCACAGACACTGAGAAGTGACTGGTGGTCACCAAGAGAGAAGGGATAGGGTGGGTAGGTGAAATAGGTGAGGGGGATAAAGAGACACAAAATCACAATCATAATATAAATTAGTCACAGGATGAAAGTACAGCATAGAGAATATAGTCAACAGTTCTGTAACATCCTTCTATGTTAACAGATAATAATTACACCAGTTGGGGTGAGCATTTCATAATATATACAACTGTTGAGTCACTATGTTGTATAGTTGAAACCAATATAATATTGTATATCAACTATATTTCAATTAAAAATCAAAAAGTAAATACAAATAAATAAAAATTAAACCTTGAAATTAAAATGTGAGATTCTCACTCATAGGTCTCCACTTATACTCGTACAATGGAGGAGGAACTACTTTAGTCCTTCCAGATCTTTTGCAAGAATAGATACATATGGATATAACATATGTGTCTTCATTCATTCATGCTGCTGTAACAAAATACCACCGTCTGGGCAGCTTGGAATAGCTTGTAAACAACAGCAGTTTGTTTCTCACAGTTTTGGAGGCTGGAAGTCCAAGATCAGCATGGTCAGCCACACAGTCAGCTAAGGGCCCTCTTCTGGGTGCAGATTTCTCATGGTGTCTTCATGTGCCAGAAGAGGCAAGGGAGCTCTTTCAAGCCTTGTTTATACAAGTATCAATCTCATTCATGAGGACTCCACCCTCATGACCAAAATTCCCACCTCTTAATGTCATCACATTGGGCATTAAGGCTTCAATATTTGAATTTGGAAGGGACACAAACATTCAGACTGTAGCAGTGTATGTGCATGGGTGTGTATTTTCTATGTGTGGGTGGATGTTTGTGGTTCCCTACTTATTTTTAGAAAAATGGGATCATATTATACTTGTGAGCACTTCATATTTCACAGTGATATATCCTGAACACCCCTTCACATCAATATATGCAGATATGATTGAATCTTTCTAACAGCTGCAGCAATATTTTACTCAATAGAATCACAACAATTTATTTCATCACTGTCCACTTGATGTACATGCAGGTTGTCTCCAATCTTTTGCTTGTGCAGATGACGCTGTAGTAAAGACCCTGGTGTAGAGCTAGCTGTGCAAGCAACTTTACAGGATAGATTCCTGGAAACTGAGTCACTGAGTTAAGGGAATGTGCTTTTAAAAATTTTGATAAATATCACCAAATTCACTTCCAAGGCTATGTCACTGTCATCTTTGATATGCTTATCTTTGATCAGTGGAGTGGTCTTACCATGCTGCCCCTTGCATTATAGCTCCTAATCTTCAAGTTGTATTTCTCCCATGTGAAGAACATCTGTTTCTGCTGCTCAGTATCCATCCCCCCTTCCTCTGGTAATCATTCCTTAATTTTCCTTTGGAAAACCACTTCTGCCACCCTCCATTTACACAGTTCTGGTGAGGTTGACTCTGACGCCTGTGCCAGGGGCAAACATATAACCCAGTCCTGGACCATCAGAGTTGCAATGACTGGTTCAAGCATCTGCATGTCTCCCAATTTGGCACATAGGAAATTCCCAATGAATAGAAGCTCTCATTACTGTATTATTATGGTTATCACCACCATCATCACCATGATTAGCTTCTGCTGAAAACAAACTCGGCTGAATGAAACATACAGAGTTCACACCTGCAGCAGGTGAGAGAGGCCCCATTGTGTCCTCATCCCTCTTCTCCAGGAGAAGTCACTTGTTGAAGCCACTGACTTCTCCCCCTCTCCAAGCCCCCATTCCCAATAAGTTCAAAAACCTAGAAATGTGTCAGAGCCCATACCCACACACTTAATGGTTCTGAGGGATAGTTTTTAATATTATAAATGCTATAATAAGTCTGGTGGACCTTTGGAGATTAGGCCTGATATAATAATTTCATGAAAAGTCAGGATATCAATGACTAGGCCTTTCTGTCTGTCTCACACACACACAGAAATTCACACCCACCCACACACAGGCATACACATGCACACACACACGCTTCCCTCCATCTCCACCAGCACCTCGTCTCTCACACGCACACACACACACACGCACACGCACACAGGGGCACTTCTCTCCATCTCCACCAGCACCTCAGCAGCCCAAGCCTCCATCATCTGTCACTGGGTCAGCAATCACCTCCTCACTGGCCTCCCGCCTCCTCTCTTGCTCTTTTGTCATCCATTCTCCACACAGATCTTTCCAAACCTCTTCAGATACTTCCCAGCACACGTCAGATAACACCCAGACACTCCATCGTGACCTGCGTCTGCCCCTGCACTCACAGGACTCGCCACCATTGCCTCCTCGCGTCTGCTCAAACTCTCTGCCTCTCCCAGGGCCGCCTGCTCCTTACCCTGCACTGCCTGGGACACGCTGCCAACTCTTCACCAGCCCTCATCCCGTTTTCCCCCAGCTGGCTCCTTCTTTTCGGTTCGGGGCTCCAGTGCCCCCTCCTCCAAGTCCTTCCCTGACAAAGTTCCCTAAACTGCTCTTCCTCCCACCGCTGTCATCCTCCATGACTGCACCATGCTCATTCAAGGCATTACCACAATTTGTGATTGTTTGTTCCTCCTTTATTGTCTGCCTACTCCGCTAGACTGTGAGTTCTTTGACATGTTGCCATGGACTGAATGTGTCCCCCACCCCAGATTCATACATTGAACCCTAACTCCCCAGTGTGGCTGTATTTAGAGATGGGGCCTCTAGGGAAGTAATTAAGGTTAAATGACAACATAAGGGTGGGTCCCATATGAACCCAATAGGATCACTGTTCTTAAGAGAAGAGACACTGGTGAGTCAGTTTGCTGTCTCTCCACACACATACCAAGGAAAACCCTGTGAGAACATAGGGAGAAAATGCCATCCACAAGCCAGGAAGAGAGCTCTCCAGGGAACTGACCCTGCCAGACCTGGACCAAGGACTTCTAGCCTCCAGAGCTGTGAGAAAATAAACGTCTCAAACACTTGTTTGCATTTGCTCATCACCTTCTTCCTAGCTCCTGCCATAGCACGAGGCACGTGGCAGGGACTTGGTACATATGTGTTCAATAACTGAATTAAATGTCTTGTTTGTGCTTCATTTCAAGGTATCTGGGAAATGGTGAGAGCAGCAGGGCTTGGAAATCAGGAGACCCGGACTGGGTTGGTCTCGGTCCCCCCATGAAAACAACATTAACTCACTGTGTCACTTCCCCTCTCTGGGCTTTGGTTCCCCCATAGTACAGCTCAGCAAGATGACCTTTCAAGTTTCCTCTAGGGCTAAAATAATATAATAAAAATAGCTCCCCTCTCTGGAACACTGGCTGTGACCCAGGCATGGTACGTGGCCCCTTTCTCATGTACTCTATGCTGCCTACAGAGGTAAAGGTACCTTCACCAGCATCTCACTGATGAGGAATGCCAGGCACAGAGCAGTGCCCCAGCAGAAAGGGAAGGATATTTTTAAGGTTCTTACCAAGGAAAATGAGAATTTAGTTATCTATGGCACTCCCTAAAATTAATTTGGAAAATTGCCTGCTGACAGGTGGTGCAACAGGGTGGAGGTCTGCAGGTAGCGCTCTGCGAGTTTCCTTTTAGCTGCTGATGTCTGGGAAGAGCCCCTGGAAAATTCTGGTATTCCAGCAACCCCTTTCCCAAAAGTCTGAAGATTAACTCAGGGTCTTTCTCAAAACCTGGAGAGGAAAGCAAGAACTAGCCTCATCTCTAAACATTTCAAGCTCCCTGACAATCTTACTTGCTCATCTTGTTGCCTGTGCAGGAACACAGATCTGGTAGTGGGATGAGATCTGAGTTCAGAATCAAATCATGGCATCTCAGTGTTGTGACTAAGCAGCCCAGAGGATGCAGCCTGCCGCCCCACAGGCCAGGGGCACTGCCACGTAATGGTCCCAGACAAGTGAACAGAGGATGTTCTTGAACCACAGTGAAATGTTTCAGTTGATTCAGGGCAAGAAACTTGAAGGGCGGGGCCAGGATTCAAACCAAGGGATCAGTGTAGTGGTGAAAACCACAGGCTTCAGAGATAGAAGGATCTGGCCAGGGAGAGTTTGGGCTCTGCTGGGGATTAGCTGTGACCTCCCTGAGCCTCAGTTTCCACATCTGTAAAAACAAAAACAAGGCTACGCAGAGAAGTAGCCAGGCTTTACAGAGCCTGAAGTTTATTCTGCTGGGGTGGGTGGGGATCTGGCGGGTATAGATAAGGGGAGGAGAGGGCCTCTTTAAGAAAAAGAATGCAAAATAACAAATTCAAAACTGCATACAGGCAGCAGCCCAATTTGAAAAGGACAGATGCACCCCTATGTTTATTGCAGCACTATTTACAATAGCCAAGAAATGGAAGCAACCTAAGTGTCCATCAGTAGATGAATGGATAAAGAAGATGTGGTACATATACACAATGGAATATTATTCAGCCATAAGAAGAAAACAAATCTACCATTTGCAACAACATGGATGGAGCTAGGAATATTATATCAGTGAAATGACCAAGCGAAAAAGACAAGTATCAAATGATTTCACTCATATGTGGAGTATAAAACAAGAAAAAAACTGAAGGAACAAAACAGCAGCAGACTCACAGAACCCAAGAAGAACGGACTAATAGTTACCAAAGGGAAAGGGACTGGGGAAAATGGGTGGGAAGGGAGGATAAAGAGGAAAAAGAGAGGGCATTGCGACTAGCAGATGTAATGTTGGGGGCTGCGGGGAGGGTAGTACAACTCAGAAGACAAGTAGTGATTCTATAGCATCTCACTACGCTGATGGATGATGACTGTAATGGGTTTGGTGGGGGGGACCTGATGAAGGGTAGTTTAATTGCGTCGTAATATTGCACATGTAATTGTAAATTAATGATAATAAAATAAATTATTAAAAAAAAAAAAAAAAAAAAAAAAAAAGAGGAAATAAAAGAGAAACTGAGACAAATAAAAAAAAAAAAAAAAAAAAAAAAAACAAACTGCATACAGGACCTTGGAAAGGGTCTGATGTAAGGGAGGGGCTGGACAAATCTGTCTCAAATGCTACCAGTTAGCTGTGAGGTCCTATAAAGGTCTTGGCACAAGAGATGATGGTGTGGGGAGCGCTATGCCTTGAGGGGAATGCTGTAATTTTGAGGGAAGAGGAAATTTTGGCCAGCTCAGCTGTCACTGAAGCAGGGATAATGACAGAGAATGGAACACTGGAGATACCCGCAAAGCCTTCTTTAGCTGCAGAGTTCCATCCTGAATGTCTTGTGTGACCTTAGGCAAATCCCACCCTCTCCTTGTGCCAGAGCCCTGCCAGTGAGATGTGGCTCTGGGTTGTACAATCATTGCCTCTTCCACCTTTCCAAAAAAATCCTCATAACTGTCTCCCTGGGGCCTCACAAAGGCTAAGAAGCACTTAAAGGCAAGTGCTCCTTTTTCCCCCAACATTTTTCCAAGAAAAGGGAACTTCCAGAAGGATGTCTTACTGCAGTCAGTGGTAAGTGGAGCCCCTGCCCCAGAAGAATAATGAGGTGGGGTGTAGGTATTCTGTTGAAGGGAGAAATAGAGTATTGGTTAAAAAGCCTGAAGAGCTGGGCTGTGGGCCCTTCTTTGTCACTTTCTAGCTGTGTGACCTCAGGTATGTTCCTTCAGTTCAGAGCCTGATTTCCTCATTATGTAATTTATAGAGTTAAATGAGAAAATATAGGTAAAGTACTTGGAAGAGTGCCTATCCCTTAGTCAAGTGCTTAATAAGTATTAGTTATTAAAATGATCAATGTTATAGTCGCTGTTGCCATTACTGTCATTTGGGGTGGTGGGACGACTCCCCAGACACCTCCCTTCCTCTTCCAGAGCCTTCCTCTGCCCCTGGGCTTCTGCAGGAGGGAGGAGTTCACTCCAGGAAGGTGGGCGGGGCCTCAGTTCAGCTTGGCCAGAACCTGCTAAGGCACAAGCCACTGTGCTGGGTTTGCACCTGAGCAGACACCTTCCTGCTTGCCTCCTGCAAGTGCAGACCTCCTCATCACCTGGAGCCTTCTCTTTCTGAAGCAGTCATGCCTGTGACAAAGAGTGCCAAGGGTCTCCAGGGAACTGTTGACCTCAAACTGGACCTCAGGTCCCCCCCTGAAACTGCCAAGACACTGCAGATCAAGGATTCCAGTTTCTCAGATGGACAAGGGACTCCAGTATCTTCTGAGTCACTGGGCTACGACAAGACCAAGGGCATAACGTGAGTACTCCTCTGCCACCCCCATTTCCACCTTCTAGCCTGGAAGTTTGCGTTGGCAAAACCCCTGGGTGGGCGGGTCTGACCACCCATCCCTGTGCAGATGGACAAACCAAGGTGGCAAAGGCGCGGTTAGAGGCCGAGTCCAGATAAGAGCTTAAAGGGGTGGGAGTAGAGAACAACAGAAAGCCCTCAGAGCACAGCGGGGTGGGCGGGGACGCTAATGCCAGTCACCCCAGGCCATGCCCTAGGTCATGGGCAGGAGGGGGTTAGAATCCAGTGGTGGCCCTAAAGTCAGCTTTGCTCCTGGATATAACGGGGGTGAGGGGGAGGTGAATGATCCCCGACTTCTCGGAGAAGGTGAGATTTGGGCTACAGTGTCCTCACTGACAGTCCGGCCTCCTCCCTGCCTCCTTCCTGCAGTTACCCCAGTATATGGAAGAGTTGAGGGGTGTGTTTCGGGGGTGGGGACTCTCACACCCTCACAGGTAGGGGTCTCCTGAAAGAGTTTAGGCAGGGAAGCCAAGCTACAGGGTCCCCCAAAACCTCACCTCCATCCCTCCAGCAAAGTAGTTAGTTGACCTCAGGAAGACAAATGGGGTGGCGTGGCGGAGAGTTCTGCTGCTTTCAGAAGAGAATGTTGACACTGCTATTATAGCAGAAGGAACACCTGTGTCACGCTGTGACTGCCCCTTCCCTCCTCTAAGCCTCAGTTTCCCCACATGCAAAACAGAGATAAATTGGTGGCAGTTTTTTTAAGGAGGCTTCCTGTGGAGATGAAATCTGAAGGGGTGGGGAGAGGGCAAAGCAAGGAAGGAGTGAGTTAAGGGCCGGGCAAAGCCCCTTTCTGTCGCTGCCTGCAGGACAAGTTTGGGACGGAAGCAATGACTGGCACCCATGACACAGTTCTGCTGCCCCAAGGCTGCTCCTGGGGTTGCTAAGAATGTGTGACCCTAAGCTTGCGCTTTCCAGGCCTTGCAGCCATCCACTGCCCAGTGGGGGTATTTCTCAATAGTTATCCTTGGGACAACCAACTAGCTCTAGGTTCTGAACTGACAAATGGTTTGATGGCAATTTCAGCTACTTAAGAATCAAAGAAATAAAGCACACTGGAACTAGAGGGGCCCCTGTGGTTTGTAGGGAAGGAGTAAACAGGTTGGGTAACCGTGGCACCTATGGGGTCAGCTCCCCTGGGTTCAAATTCCCACTCAGCTGCCACCCAGCTTGAGCAAAGTGATGGAACTTGTCTGTGCCCCAGTTTCTCCTCTGTGAAATGGCTGCTCGCTCCTCCCAGGACAGCTGCAAAGGTGATTTACACATGAAGCCCCTAAGCTCAGTGCCCATAAGCCCTGACTGCTGTGAATACCATGATGGGCCAAGATTACCAAAGGAATCAAGGCAAGAACCTAGGTCTCCTGCCTCCCAGCCCAGGGCTTTGCACAACTCACTACACTATGTTTACAAGCTGGCTTAGTGGCCGAAGTTAAATGCTGATTTCCTAAGTCCTTTAGTTAGAAATTTCCAAAGTGACCTATTGGCCCTTTGCTAGATGCAAAACAAGCCTGTCATTGGCGGGCCATAGGGCACGGTGCTCTGTCAGCAGTGGAGACACCCACGAGGAGAGAAAGGCACGCGGAGACTCTCCACCCTCTTTCTCTCCTAATTGTTCTCTTTAACCCTTACCAAATCAATGCGCAGATCCTCAGGAAGCTAGAAGATTGAGTCATCAACATAAAGATTTGGGTGTTTGGGGCAGTTCTTGGAAACATCATTTCTCCCAACATTTACAGAGACTCAGCAAAGTGGACACGTTGCCCAAGATGACACAACTAGTTAAGTAGTGGCCTTAGGTTTTAATTTCTGGCTTGTCCAACCTCAGGAACCAAGCTCCTTTCACAACCTCTGCTGCTCTTCACAGGGCTATCATGGGGGAATTTCCAAGGTTTCTAAAGTAGTGGATATAAACCTAATAGTCACCTGGGTTTAACCTGGTCCAGGTACAAAGGTATAGAAATTGGTTGGTTTTTAATTCACCGACAGAGAGGGTACCTCCCTGGAACTTTGTCCCTGAGGGTTTGGACCATGTACTCTAGACCACCTTCACATCTGTCTTAAAGGGTCTGAGTTTCTGTTTTTATAGTTGTTGTGGGGGAGACATGACATCCCCCAGCTTAATGTCCTGATCTGAGGGGAAAGAAATCCCTGTGGAGCCCAATCCCCAAATGACCCTCTCCCAGCAGATCCCATCTGGGGACCCAAGTCATCTGGCCTATTTATTCAGAAATCACAATGATTTCTCTTTGCTGTCTGCCCTTTTCTCTTTTCTCTGTGTTCAATCCTGTCTCTGCTACTAGTGTTATGAGCTTGCACTGTTCACTGCCACCTCACTGAGTCTCAGTTTTCTTGGTTATGAAGTGGGTTGTGCCTTTTCTCATCTGTCTGGGCTATTTCCAGGAGGCAGTCAATAGAAGTGGGGTGAAGAACAGGGACTCTGAAGCCATCCTGGGTTCAAATCCTGCATCCTCAATATATCCTTGGACAACTCATAAAAAAAATAATAACTCTGTGTCTCAGTTCTTCATCTGCAAAATAAAGGCAATAACCTACTTTCTAGTCTTCCCTAGAGGACTGAGTGAGATAATACATGTAAAGTACTAAGCATAGTGTCTATTTATATAGTAAGTGCTTTATGGAATATGTTGAGGGTTAGCTGCCAAAACCAGGACAGTTCTGGACAAACCTGGACGGTTGGTCATGCTACAGGAGAGCCAGAGGTGCCGGCAAGGCCATGCACTGAGAGATGGCCAGGAGCCCACCTACCCAACTTAACTCAAGTGTTGGCGTGCTGTGAGGGAATACCTGCCGGATCTCCTCACCCTCACACATCCACATCCCCATGTCTTTTTCCTCTCCTTCAGAGGATTCCAGACCCTGGTTCACCTGGTGAAAAGCAACATAGGCACAGGGATCCTGGGACTGCCCCTGGCTGTGAAGAACGCAGGCATCCTGGTAAGAGCAGCTGCAGGAGGGGTCAGGATGACTGGGTTGTAGAGGCGAGGTGGGAGGAGGGCAACAGGAGTCATAACGGCTTGCAGTGAGCAGTCTTTGGAGGAGGCAGCTTGGTCCAGATTTGGAGTCTAGACATCTAGCCTGGGTTTGAGCTCTGGCTCTGCCACAGATTTTGAGTGGCCTTAGCAAGTCATTTGTCCACTCTCTGGGCCTCAATTCACTCCCTTGGTAGAATGCATGGGTTGGACTATGACTTGTTTTCCATTTGTGCTCTGTAGAGCACTAGTTCTCGAGGATACCTCAGAGGCCACCAAGGGGCAGAATTCTGGGTCCCCTCCTCCCACCACAATGCCCCATTTTAATTGTTTCATGTACTTTATTAGAGTATTACTTGAGATTATGTTTGAAAGAGTAGCTGTTGCTCCTATAAAGGACTTGCAAGCCAGTTTGCCAGTAAGTTCTTTGAGTTCTGAATAATATCTGCACCAGCAAATCCCTCCCGGCAATGTTCTTTACCAACCAATTCTCTTCTCTCTTCCCTTCCACCAGATGGGCCCGCTCAGTGTGCTGGCAATTGGCTTCATCGCCTGCCACTGCATGCACATCCTGGTCAGGTGTGCTCAGCGCTTCTGCCACAGGTGAGGAAAGCAGCATCCTCTTGTCAGTTCCTTTGGTACTTGGTTCTTAGGGATGTCCCAGGCACATAATAAGAGTTTACTTCTTGAGAGTAGGGAGGGCAAGGAGGATAAAGGGGCACAAAATTTCCCAAGCATAATAAAGTTGGTCATAGGGACGGTAGTCCAGCATGGAGACTATAGCCAATGATTCTGTGACATCTTCCTATGTTGACAGATAGTAACTGCACTAGTGGGGGGTGAGGATTTAATAATATGGGTGACTGTTGAACCCCTGTGTTGTACATTTGAAACCAATATAAGATTGTATATCAACAATATTTCAATAAAAATAAATTTAAAAAAAAAAGTTTACTTCTTAACTTCCCCCAACAAGGCCAAGACAAAGAAAAAAGCATTGAGGGCAGGGACCGAGGGCAAGGCTCTGCCGCATGACTCATTAGGCGATCTTAATCAGGTCATTGTGCTTATCTGCTTGGCTCATCAGTAAATTGGGCCTAAACAATATATGCCTCACCTCCCTGGTGAATTCTCATGAGGATCCAGTGGGATCATGAATATGAAAACTACTAGACCCATGCAACATGTATATTACTACCCTTTTTATTTAGTAACGGCTCCCCTTGACAAGGAAGGAAAGCAAGCCACTGTGGAAATACTGCCAGGTATAAAAGTCGGAGCTAGAACTTAGGTCTCTACTCTAGTGTTCTTTCTACTCCACTGTGTGTCTCCTGACTTTTCAGCTTATGATTTTAGGTTAAGCTGCCTCTTGGTGACTGTGTATGCACTTTCTCCTGCAGGCTTAACAAGCCCTTTATGGACTATGGGGATACAATGATGCACGGACTAGAAGCCAGCCCCAATGTCTGGCTCCAGAACCACGCCCGCTGGGGAAGGTACCTTGTTCTTGCTTTGTCCGAAGTGGATACAGGAGAAGGAAATGCAGCTGTCAGGGCTGGCTTCTTCCCTGGAATCCTTGCTCATGTAGCACAGAATGTTGGACTTCCCACATGAAAGGGGTTCACTGGCAACTTTGCTGATCCAGCCCTCCTCCTTGCATACCTCCAGCAACAGCATGCTCATTCCTTTGCTATGCAGCTTTAATATTATTCACTTTTTTATTAAACCACAGTTATCCAGTTGCTACTATGTACCAAGCCCTGGAAATATCATGGGGAACAAGACAAACAAGGCTTTGCCCTCACAGAATCAAAATAGTCCAGAATAGTGCAAAAGATAGACACTAAGCAGTTAAGGACATAGTTACTTAATAAGCACTGGGATGAAGTACATTGAAGGAAAGAAGTACTAGTTGCTAACAGAGCAGGTAAGGAGATAGATGTGCCTGGGCTTGGGTGGGCCTCCTAGGATGGAATCACTGAAATGAGTTCTGCAGGAAGGAGTTCGTGAGGATGAGGAATTGCATAGGCGAAAGTGGTCAGGATCCTGGACTGCCCTCCAGGAAGAAGGGAGAGCAAGCAGTGAAGGTCCCAAAGGAGCCAGGAGTTCCTGGCAGTTCTGAGGCACAGAAAGACCAGGCAGCTTTAGGGCAGTCATGGAGATGAAGATGAAGAGTCCAGGGTCCTGATCAAGGTGTACATTTTAGACCCTCATGAAGGTTTTGTTCTTTTCTCAAGAGCAACCAGGGAGCCATTGGAGGGTTTTAATCAAGGAAGTGCTATTTGCATTGTTTAAAGACCTGTCTGGCTTCTGTAAAGAGAATAGATTGTAAGGGAGCAAGAATAGATTTAGTCAGCCCATGAGGGGCTGTTGACATTGTCCAGGCAGTTGTCCATGGCTGGGACCAAGCTGGTGGCAACGGGATAGAGAAAAGTGAATTTGGTAATGATTTCTAGATCTCAGGATTGTGGGGAAAAGAATCAAGGGTGGCTCAGATTTCCAGTGACTTCTGTTTTAGACAAATTGGGCTTGAGGTGCCTGAGAGATATTAAATGGAGATGCCAAGTGGGTGATTGTACAGGTTTGAACCTGTCTTCATACAGGAGTTACAGAATTGAAGTCATCAGCAAGTCTGGGGTCTCTTAGGGAGCAAGTTTATAATGAGAACAAAACAAAGAGAAAGACCATTAAGAACCCTTTGGTGAGCTGAAGTCTTCTGCCTGCACCAACCACCTTCTAGATTTCAGGGATGACACATAATAAGTTAACCCCCCTCTGTCCTCTGGTACTTGGGACTAAATCTACTCTTTTTTGTTTTCAGGCCTGTCCTCACCCCATCTGCCTACTCTTTACTGAGTACCATCTAGATTGTCAAAGTCTCTATTGAACTGTGACATGCCAGATCACTGCAGTGCCCCTGAGGTGTGCCCTGCCCAAGAAGTGCAGACTCTGCAGAACACCATGGGCGCAGCACCTCCTTTGGCCCAAAGCCCGTTCACATACTGAATTAGTAAATTCAGCCTAGGAGCAGATAAGAAAAGCTATGATATGTTAATGAGAATTCTACCAATTGTGGGATCCAAGAAGAGGATTTTGCTTGTCACAATCCCTCAAATCCTTCTATTCATTATTGGTTATATAAAGTAGGTTTTCCTGTTCTATTTGGGAACCTTGCCTCACTAATCTTCTCTCCTATAACTTGAACTTCTTTTTTGAACTATGGGCTCTTCCTCTCAACATTTAAAATGTGTTCATGTGTCTCCATCTTAAAAATAGTAATATAAATTAATAAAGCTTCCTAGACCTTACCCTACCCTCTAGCCACCATCCTATCCCACATTCAACATCTGGTGATTCAACAGATATCCACTAAATACCTACAGTGCATCAGGAAGTGCTCTAGGCTATGGGTCTACAGGGATGAACAAATGGCAGCATCAAGACTTGGGGGTATGAAAGAACAGCCCACCCCCTGACTTCACTTCCACACATCTCATTCCTACCTCTTTCAGGGGTCACCTGGCTTTGCTGTCCTTATACTTCTACTGAAGTTCTTTCCACCAATGTCCTAAAATACCTCCTTGTTCTACCTTCTTTGCCCTAAAGAACCTCTCAGCAGCAGTGGGTACAATCAACTATTCTCTTCTCCAAACATTCTCCCTTCACTTGGCTTCTATTTAACCCTTTATCCCACCTATGTCTCTGGTCATTCCTTTACCTTTGTTGCAGGCTTTTTTGTTCCTAGCCTCCCTTTAACTGTAGGTGTTCTTTAGAGTTTAGGATGCTGCCTTCTCCTCTGCTCACTGCACACTCTCCAATGTGGATCTGCCTTCTCAAGGCTTTGTCCATCACCAACAAATCAATGGTCTGGACCCATATGTATAGTTGTCTCCTGAATGTCTTCTGTAGGAACCTCAAGCTCAACAATTCAGATACTGAATGTGTCATTTCTTCCCCTTCCCAAAAGACCTCTTCTTCTTTCTGAGTTTCCCTGTTTATTTTGTTGTCCAAGCCAGAAATCTGTCAATCATCCTGGGTCCCTTCTTTCCCTTCCCCCAGATGTAAGTTGTCACCACGTTCTGTAAGTACTTCTAGTATCTCTTAAAATGCTTTAATTATCTCGTCCTAATGGCCACATTTTGTCCAGCGTGCTGCCATCTCTCACCACTATTATAGTCAGAATCTCCTAGCCAGTCTTCCCATCCTTCGTCTTGCCCCTCCAATGGATTCTCCACATTGCATCTAGAGAAATCTGCTAATCCCTCACTTCTTCCTCTCCATTTCCTCCTCTTCCTTTCTCTCTCTTTCTTCTCCTTCCCAAGGGACTCCTACTCGGGTATTGGTTTTTCTAAGAAAGCTGTATGCTCTATAATTTGGGTAAATTGCCCTTTTTACCATGGCCATTGGTGCCATGTTATTTTTTGTCCATCTCTCCCACTTGTCTGTAAAGCACTAGAAGACGGGACGATGTTTTATTTGTCAGTGTATCCTCAGAGCCTAATATGGTATCTTGCACATGGTTGAAAAAAAGTTTAATGTTAATAATAGCTAATAAAACCATCGTACCTACTGCCCTGCATCAATTACAAAGAATGCCAGAGCTAGGTACAAGGGGGCAGTTCCTGACTTCCTGAAGAATTTTACCACTTGCTGAACTGAATGAGGGTGTTTGAGAAACATTATTTTTAAAAGAACTATTGTTACCTCACCTCTTACCGCCCCATTGTTGATTTTGGTGGCAAGACCGAGGGTACTGATACAGGGTACCTCCCCCTGGGGACAGAAATGGAAATGACAAGCCAACTCTTCTTGTGTAACAAGTTTTCTTTCTCGCTCTCTCTCCTCTCTTCCAGGCATATTGTAACCTTCTTCCTTATAGTCACCCAGCTGGGCTTCTGCTGTGTGTACGTTGTGTTTTTGGCTGACAATTTAAAACAGGTAAGATCTTCTAGAGAAGGTGGGAGGAAAAGACATAGAAAAAGAAGGGTCATCTGCTAGTTCAACAAATAGTTTCTTCTCTTTGGGTTCCAGTGTCCTTAACAAACAACAAAGGAAGTTAAGCTAGATTTTGTCAAAGAACACAGACTTCCTCTAGTTCACATAACTGCAGATTTCTCTAAGTGGTTGCTTTTTCCACAATACCCTTTTTCCAGGATCTTGGACCTGTCCTCAGGACTGTTCTCTAAAACTGAGCTAGAAGGAAACGGATTTTTGCCGAGCCTCCTGCCTTGGAGTTTAATCGTCTTTAACTCTTTTAAAACTGATATGGGTGATGATACTGAATCTTCTCTGTACTATTTTCTCTGTCTTTCACTGTTTAATTTCTGTGGTTTAACAGTTGTCCCCAGACAGTTCTTTTTATCTAACCCAGAAGTTATCTTGTAGCAATTTGAACAAAACGATATGGTCAATAACAGAGACCATTCTTAGTCAATAAGCTTAAAAAAGATAGCTAATCTTTAGGGCTCTTTTTCTTTCTCTGCTTATAGTAATACCAGAAATTTGGAAATGTAAAATAATCAGTGAAGGGAACCAGATCATCTGAGCCGTTTAACAGAGTCCAGGCCCGGAGGCGACCCCAGAAGAACTGGAGGGGCCCGACCTGTTCCCCCTCATTTCTCTTTATTTTAGTTCTTGCTGTTCTTTGCATTCTTATAATAATATTTTTCTGTTCAGTGGTTAGAGAACATCCTGTAAGTTCTACTTCTGAGAAATTGAATTTAGATGCTGGAAGCCGACCTACTCCGCCTGCCTGATGGCACAGCCCAGGAGGCCGATGGACGGATGCCGCACAGCGGGCCTCCAGAGGGGAAGCTACTCATATCTCTTCTATTGTTTAATCTGACCATCTCCCCAGTCTGAACAGCCCTCACTAATCAGAAAAAGCCCCTAGAGAAAAGCCTGTCAGGAGCCGCAGAGCACTGATAAAACAGCTTGTGACCCTGCACATTCCCCTCAGGCCTGTAGGCTATTATCCTTGGGTTAGAAAATAGAAGAAAGTTCAGGTGACTTCAGAATACCCCTCCTTGGTCAATTTAGCTCCTGGGAAAAACAAGAGGTGACTGAGTGTGGGTCAGGAAAACAGGTGGAAAAATCTTGGTAGAGTTCCCTTATGAATTATTACTATAGAAATTACAGTAAGCATTGTTATACTCAAAATCAACAGAATGAGTGTTGCTGATTCTCCCATAAATAGTTTCAGGATATTCTTGGAAGGAAAAAACACGCCCTCCCAGTAAGCCTAAATGAGAGTCTGGTCAAACAAGTCTCAAGACACAAAGCACTGTAGTGCCTTGTAGAAATTTAACCTGAGATTAGGGATCTAAAGGTATGAGAGCAACAGAAATATCTTGAAGAAGAAAACATGGTGACCTTTCATGGTCAAGAAAGCAGGGGAACATTCCAAGAATTAGATTATGCCATAAATCACTGAATGACACATGTCTTATGATGATTTTTTGTAACCAATCCCCTATATATTGCTTGAGGTTTCTGCCAATAAAGGGGGCCAGACCAGCTTAGCATCTTTGCTAGTGTCTGTGTCCTCACTACCTTTGCCGATGCCATCTCACTCCCCTTCCACACCTCACCCCAGCTGGGGCTGGGCTCCGGCAAATCAGAAAGAAGGAAAAAATAGTAAGCATTCAGAGTTAGCTTCTATTACGTGTCAGGTACAGCGCTGAGCATTTTATATGCTTTCCCTCATTTAATTCTCTCCATGACCTCATCAGAGTACATACTGTGGTTATTCTCATCTTACAGATGAGAAAAATGATGCTATAAACTCTATAATGTATGTAAGTCAAGAGCCAAGTTTAAAAATGTAAGCCTTTTGACATCAGTTCTTAAATAATATGCTATATTGCTTCTCAGAACAAAAAACTATTGTTAATCCAACCACTCATGGTTAATGTTTTAACTTAGTATGAACTGGTTAGCATTTTGCAATGTCCTTACATTTTTTAATGTAATTTTTAATGGCTCCGTAATACTCCATTCCACAGACTAACCATGACTAAGTCAATATCGTTGGATATTTTCTTTGTTTCCTTTTGCCTTTCTACTGAAATCTAAATCTTTGTGTACTCCTTTATTTTCTTAGTATGTATTTCTTAAAGTAAAATTACTGAGTCAAACAGTTTGATTATTTTGAAGGCTTTTCAAACACACTGCCAGATTCCTGCTTGGAAATCAATCTGGTGTCGTGAGGACTTCATCATCCTATGGAGATAAGGCGAGCATTGTCTCGAGAAGTCTATAGGCTGAGTGAGATGTGCTCTAAAACATAGAAAAAGTTAATTATCAGTGTGTTTTGGTGCTGGGTCAGGATACCACCAACCATACCCTGAGGTCAGGGGTGCTTAATTGTGAATTTAAGGGGCAGATATGTGCAGGGGCATGAAAAATAATTGGAGCAAGGAAGACTTCCTCGAGGAGGGGCATCTGAGCTGGGCGTTGAAGGGCAGCTTGGAGGAGAAGTAGTGTGGCCAAGGTGGGAGAAGGAAGGAGCGAAGAACACCTGGAGGGCAGGAATGTGGGGACTTGCTCAGGAGAGGCAGTGCAATTGGTTTTCTAATGCAACGGGGCCTTGGGACAGGAAGAATCTTCACAGTTGGATGGGACCCATACTTCTCAGTATGGAGGACTTTGAATGCCCAGCTACTGTTCCAAGTATTTTTCCTACTATAATGAGGAATTAGAAAACAATAAGAATTAGTGATTCATTTAAGTATCCATGTGTGTTATTAAATGAAAAGATTTCAAAATAAGAGTGTATACTGTGATTGCAATCTGTTAAAAAAGGATGCATATAATACATGTGATTGGTGATATTGTATACAAAACACACAGATGAATATAATGCAGGGCATTCCCATAGTCATCCAGGGATACCGAGATCATTGTTTTTTTGACATTTTCTTCTTGCCTAATTCATTTCTAATTGCTCTGTAGTAGACCGTATTGCTTGCTCAATAGGATCGTATTAAGTAATGCTGATTCTAAACGCGGGTGGTATCATCCTTCCCTGTCCCTCGGCTTTGCCAGCGGGTGTTTGTCGTCTGCCTCAGTGGTTGGGGGATGCTAATAGCATTTATGGGTGGGGTCCAGGGATGCCGAATGTCCTGCCATGAATGGTCCAGTCCTCACAAAGATGAGTTCTCTCACTCAAAATGCCAATACTGGTATGGTGCAATTGGCCCAATTATGAAAATGTGTATGTGGGTTTTTTGGTTAGAAGTAAAAGAAACACCCTAACACACTGTGAGGTTCTGGCATGTGAACCATTCTAGCTCTTTGTGAGGGAGGTGATGAGCCAAGCACCAAGCTGATCACGTGGCCAGGTGATGGACCAAATCTTCCCCTTGCTTTTCCCATTCCTTCCTCAGGTGGTGGAAGCGGTTAATAGCACAACCAACAACTGCCATGACAATAATACAGTGCTTCTGACACCCACCATGGACTCTCGACTCTACATGCTCGCCTTCACGCCCGTCCTCATGCTGCTGGTCCTCGTCCAGAACCTCAGGATCCTGACCGTCTTCTCCATGCTGGCCAACATCAGCATGGTGGTGAGCCTGGTCATCATCGCCCAGTACATCACCCAGGTCGGTGCACACCGCACACCCAACCCCTGCACTGGCTAGAGCCTCTTCTCACAACACGCTGATCCCTGGGGCCGACCCTGGGGAAAGTACACACCTCACTCTTCAGCCTAGAACTGACCTCATTGCAGCTTTCTTCCACAAAGAGGTCTCTGTGCAATCTCATTCTTCAGGATATCTCTTCTTTTTTGTTGATCCTCCAGTACTCACTTTTAGTCAATTCCGGCTTTAAAAAATATATTATGCTTGGTATGGAAAACATTTTGGTTGGTGAACTATAGACTATTCCTGTAATGGTTGGAGAGGAACAAAATGCAGATGAAAAGCAGGATCCTCTACCACAGCTGAAAATGATCAAATTACCCAGAGTCTCACATCCTCTAAGCTACAATTCCAGGCACCCAAAATTACCCCTAGGGAACTCAAGAGGAAAAAAGAAAACCTAAAATTTGTCACAGAGGTATAAATAGAGAGTCTCAGAAGTGCAAAAGCAAATATATCACAAGGTAAATTATAACATCTTTGAGGTTGAGTTATGGATATTGATTTTCCCTCAATTTCCTACTTTTCTATCCTTTCTAATTTTCATTTTATAATGGGCAAGACTACAAAGAAATTCAGACACCAGAAATCCCGTGGCACACCTAATACCTTTCAAATGCTTTTCTCTTTCAGAAGTCACAAGAAAAAAAAAAGCTTTATTGTCCATAGAATTTTGTAAAAATAACAAATTAGTCAAATATTTTAGTATAAATTATAGATAAGACTCATATTTCTTAAGGCAATATTGGTAAATTCTAAAAAATTTAATTTCCTAATGAGATAGCTATCTCTGATTAATTTTTGGACTATTCCAGAGGTTGCCTTACTAGAGAAATGGTTCTATGATTATGTTCACAATCTAGGTCACAGGGTATGTGAAATATTTATTCCACATACATTCCTCCCCTTCAGTTTATAGCTCATTGAAGAAGAAAAAGCACTTTCATATTTAACTAATTCCCTTGAGCTTCCTAGAATATCACTGTAACTAGAGTCACCATAATTTCCGACACCCATAACCACTGGTACATTCAAAATATCCTTGGGCACTTTAGCCTGGTACTAACCTGATCTTCTTGAGGATTCTAATAAACCAAACTCCCTCCTTGAGATCCTAATCCTTCAATACTTTGCCAGGACCTTGATGTTTCTTTCCTCTGACTCTGGTATTGTGCCATCTTAAAATCACCTCTGTTACTTACTTTTGAAGTTTTCTGCATTTCTTGACATTCAGTTGTTTAAAATTCAGGTCTACTCTCAGAATAGTCCCCTCTTAAAGGAGCCCAGACATGCTTTGAGAGTAAATGTCTAACTGCCTTTTCCTCTCCTATAGGGAATTCCAGACCCCAACCAGTTGCCTCTGATAGCAAGTTGGAAGACCTACCCTCTCTTCTTTGGAACAGCCATTTCTTCATTTGAAAGTATTGGCATGGTAAGGTTTGGATTGAGGTAGAATTTCCTTGGGTGCTGGGTGGACTTCTGAATAAGAGGGAGGAGCTCTGGGTTTTTGGGTTTCTGTGTGTACAGGGAAAAAATAACCTCTGGCCTCACCTGGGTCAATTGTCATTAGCAGGAGAAACAGTCAGGAGACAGAGTTAAATTCTTGTCCCAATACATCTATTAAACATTTATCTTCATATCAACATGTGTCTCCTAATCTTTTAAAATCAAGAGAAATGGAGTTGTACAGTTTAAATTACAGGATTTGATGGAGCATAAAGGAATTTTTAACTGAAAAGTACTGTATATTTGCAATGGATTATTAGTCTCTACCTCCACACTTGAGGAAAGATAGTGCTGTATATATAATTTTTAAGTTTACCTTTCATTTCCACTCAGTATAATTCCTTTTTTGGTATACATTTCTGGAAGTTTTGAGAAATGTGTGAAGTCATAGATGTACCACAATCAAGACAGAGGAATTTCCTCCCCACAAAAACCCCCTCGTGTTGCCCCCTTTGTGGTCGACTTCCTCCCCACCACTAACCCCTGGCAACCACCTTCTGTTCTCTGTCTCTGTTGTTTTATCTTTTCCAGAATGCCATATACATGGGATCATACAGTGTGTAACCTTTTCAGACTGACTTCTTTCACTTATTTGTGTTTAAGATCATCCATGCTGTTGCACGCATGCGCCACTCACTGCTATCTCTGAGCATCCACTGTATAGGCAATACTGCAATTCCCTTATCGATTCACCTGCTGGAGGACATTTAGGTTGTTTCTAGTTTGGGGCAATTATGAATAATGCTGCTATAAACATTTGTGTACAGGTGTTTGTGTGAATGTAAGTTTTCATTTCTCTAGGAGTAAGTTTGTTAGGTTACGTATTAATGTAGGTTTAACTTTATAAGAAATTGTCAAACAGGTTTTCAGAATGGCAGTACCATTTGCATCCCCACAAGACTGTATGAACATTCCAGTTGCTCTGCATATTGCTAGTTCTTATATGTATTGTCGATATTTTTTTTTAGGAGAGCAAGGTACAGGCTTTTATTTAGAGATAAAGTGAAAGGACAGAGCTCCTGGCTCATGCCAGGAGGGGACAAGAGATCCCTTGTCAATATTTTTTTATTTTAGCCACTTTAATAGATATGTGCTACTATTTGATTTTGATTTAATTTGCATTTTAATAATGACCAGTGATTCTGAGGATCTTTTTATGGGCTTATCTGACATCTGTATATCCCCTTTGGTGAAGTGTCTGTTCAAATTTTTGCAAATTTAAAAAAATACTGATTGTCTTCTTATTGTTGAGTTTTAAGAATTCTTTATATATTCCAAATGCAAGTCCTTTACTGGATATGTAACTTACAAATATCTTCTTGAGTTTGTAGCTCATCTTTTTCATTTTCTTAACAGAGTCTTTCACAGAGCAAAAGATTTAATTGTGATAAAGTCCAATATATCAAAATTTTAGTTTTATGGATCCTGCTTTTGTTTTATCTAAAAACACTTTGCCTGATCCAAAGTCACAAAGATTTTGTCCTATGTTTTCTTCTAAATGTTTTACAGTTTTCATTGTACATTTAGATCTATGATTAATTCTGTTAACTTTAAAGGTGTTGATAGGTCAAAGTTCACTTTTTTAGACAATGCCCACTTCTTCCAGCATCATTCATTTGTTGAAGACTACCCATTCTCCATTGACTTACCTTTGCATCTTTGTAAAAAGCTAACTGATATATGTATATGGGTCAATTTCTCAATTTCCTATACTGATTGATCAGTGTATCTATCCTTTCATAAATACCAAACTGTATTTAGTACAATCTTAAAATCATGTAATGTGAGAGCTCTTTTTTTTTTAATTTTAGTACCATTAATATACAATTAGATGAGCAACATTGTGGTTACTAGATTCCCCCATTATCAAGTCCCCACCACATACCCCATTATAGTCACTGTCCATCAGCGTAGTAAGATACTACAGAATCACTACTTGTCTTCTCTGTGCTATACTGCCTTCCCCATGCCACATGTCCCCCACATTATGTGTGCTAATCGTAATGCCCCTGATTCCCCTTCTCCCTCCCTTCCCACCCATCCTCACCAGTCCCTTTCCCTTTGGCAACTGTTACTCCATTCTTGGGTTCTGTGAGTCTGCTGCTGTTTTGTTCCTTCAGTTTTTGCTTTGTTCTTATGCTCCACAGATGAGTGAAATCATTTGATACTTGTCTTTCTCTGCCTGGCTTATTTCACTGAGCATAATACCCTCTAGCTCCATCCATGTTGTTGCAAATGGTAGGATTTGTTTTCTTCTTATGGCTGTATAATATTCCATTGTGTATATGTACCACATCTTCTTTATCCATTCATCTATTGACGGACACTTAGGTTGCTTCCATTTCTTGGCTATTGTAAATAGTGCTGCGATAAACATAGGGGTGCATCTGTCTCTTTCAAATCTGGCTGCTGCATTCTTAGGGTAAATTCCTAAGAGTGGAATTCCTGGGTCAAATGGTATTTCTATTTTGAGTTTTTTGAGGAACCTCCATACTGTTTTGCCAGGGCCTATTATGACGGCTGCAGGATAAACACAAAGGACAAGACAAAAAACACACACAGACACACACAAAGAGATTTCTTGATAATAGCTGCCTGCCTAGCAGTCTACGTGTTTATTTTTATATCTCAGCCTTCAAGGCTAAATCACTCTTTCCCAGACCTCAAGGCTAAATTATTCTTTCCCAGGGAGAGAAAAAGAAAACAGAGCAATCCCTACGTTGATACGGTTCCTTGAACTCTGGTTCATCTCTGTCCCCTGAAGTCTGGTGTGTGCAGACAACCTCCTTAGACTTGCTTCGCTTGTGATAACAAGTCTGCAGCTCGAGCTGTTTGCAGACTCAGGCTGACACAAAACAAAAAGTTCCAAATTAACAGCTACACATTCTTCTGTGAGAACTCCAACACTGCTTTCCACAATGGTTGAACTAATTTACATTCCCACCAGCAGTGTAGGAGGGCTCCCCTTTCTCTGCATCCTCGCCAGCATTTGTTGTTCCTATTCTTTTCTATATTGGCCATCCTAACTGGTGTGAGGTGATATCTCATTGCGGTTTTAATTTACATTTCCCGGATAATTAGCGATGCGGAGTATCTTTTCATGTGCTTGTTGGCCATCTGAATTTCTTCTTTGGAGAATTGTCTGTTCATATCCTCCGCCCATTTTTTAATAGGATAATTTGCTTTTTGGGTGTTGAGGCATATGAGTTCTTTAAATATTTTGGATGTTAACCCCTTGTCGGATATGTCATTTACAAATATATTCTCCCATACTGTAGGATGCCTTTTTGTTCTGCTGATAGTGTCCTTTGCTGTACAGAAGCTTTTTAGCATGATGTAGAGAGAGCCTTTTTTTTATTAGCATTTGTGTGATGTCTTTTACCATTCTTTCTTTCTATTGAGAAATTCACCATTTTAGCCAGTTTAAAGTATACAATGCAATAGCTTTAACATTCATAACATCTTGCAGGCATCACCATCATCCGACTCCAAAAAGCATTCATCACCCCTAAAAGAGACACTGTGCCCCATCAAGTGTCTCCATTCCTCATGTTTCCAGCCCCTGGCAGCCACTACCTGCTTTTTGTTTCTATGGATTTACCTATTCTAGACATTTCATGTAAATGGACTCATGCAACATATGGCCTTTTGTTTCTGGGTTCTTTCATAGAACATAATGCTTTCAGGGTTCATCCATGTTATAATCAGTATCCATATTTAATACTTTAATGTGGCTCGATAATCTTCCATTGTCTGGCTATGCAACATTTTGTTTATCCACTCAGCAGCTGATGGACACTTGGGTTGTTTCCACTTTTGGGCTATTGTAAATAATATTGCTGCGACAACTCATGTGTAAGTTTTTTTTGAACACCTGTTTTTGATTCTTTGGGGTATATACATAAGGGTGAGATTACTGGGTCACTATCTTAACAAATATTGTCCCCTAACTTTGTTCATTTTCAAGTTTGGCTATTTGGGGTCCTTTCCAGTTCCATATGAATTTCAGGATCAGCTTGTCCATTGCTGCCAGAAAGGCAGTTGGAATTTTTATAGAGATTTCACTGAATGTATAGATAAATTTGAGGAATATTGTTATCTTAACATTATTCAGTCTTCCAATCCACAAACATGGGATGACTTTCCATTTATTTAGGTCCTCCCTTAATCCCCTTAAACAATGTCTTGTAGTTTTCAACGTACAAGTCTTGCATCTCTTTGGTTAAATTTATTCCTAAGTATTTTGTTCTTTTTGGTGCTGTTGCAAATGGAATTTTTAATAAATTTCTTCTACAGATTGTTCATTACTAGCTCAGTACTACTGATTTCTGTATGTTGGTCTTCTATCATGCAACTTGCTGAGCTTTTTAGTAGCTCCAAATCTTGTGTGTGTGCATACATGTGTGTTAATTTGGATGCCTTTTGTTTCTTGTCTCATTACCCTGGATAGAACTTACAGTACAGTGTTGAATACAAGTGGTGAAAATCCACATCTTTGTCTTATTCCTGATCTTAGGGGAAAGTTTTCAGTCTTTCACCATCAAATATGATATTAACTGTGGATTTTTCATAGATGCCCTTTATTGGGTTGAGGAAGTTCCCTTCTATTCCTTGTTTGCTGAGTATTTTCATCATGAAAGAATGTTGGATTTTGTCAAATGCTTCTTCTGCATCAATTGAAGGGATCATGTAGTTTTTCTCTCCCCTTCAGTTTATTAATATGATGTTCAATTAATTGATTTCAGATCAATTATGAAATGATTTCATATAATGAAGCACCTTTGCATTCATGGGATAAATCCCACTTGGTAATGGTACATAATCATTTTAATTTGCTGCTAGATTCAATTTGGTAGTATTTGGTTAAGTAATTTTGCATCTGTATTCATAAACAATATAGGTCATGGTTTTCTTTTCTTAAGATAAACATCCTTTTAATCTATTTTAAAGTGGATTTCTTACAGAGAGAATATAATTAAGTCTTGTTTTTTTAATCCAATCTGACCATCTGTGTCTTTTAATTGGTGTAGTTAAACTACTTGCAGTTACATAATTATATGGTTAATAGGTATGTGTTTAATAATGTTTTGTTTTACCCTTCCTTTTTTGCCCTGTTTTCCCCTTCTTGCATTCTTTTAGATTACTTGAATACTTTTACTATTTCACTTTAATTTGCCTGTTTAATTTTTCACTTTATGTCTTTCTGTATTACTTTTAGTGGTTGCTCTAGAGATTATGATAAACATATATAACTTTTCACAGAGTTAATATTTTATCATTTCTAGTAAACAATCACGTAGGTCCCTTTACTCTCCCCTCTTTTATGTTGTATTGTCTGTATAAATTACATCTAAATACATTAAAAACACCCTCAGACTATGTTATTATCTTGGCCATCAATAGTCATACATAACCCTCACTTATAACAACTTGTAACAAAGTTATAAGAAGAAAAATAGTCTATTTTATCTACCCAGATAATTACTGTTTTTGTTGCTCTTTCTTTATTCTTGAATTCACAAGTTTCCCTCTTCAGCATGAAGAACCCCAATTAGCATCTCTTTTAAAGCAGATCTGCTGCTGACATATTCTCTTCATTTTCTTCATCTCAGAATGTCTTTATTTTGCCTTTATTAATGGGGTATATTTTTGCACAATATAGAATTCTAGGTTGGCAATTCTTTCTTTTTTTCAGCATTTTGAAAATATGGTTTCCCTTCCTTTTGCCCTCAATTGTTCTGATAAGAAATCTGCAGTTATTTGAATCATTGTTTCCCTATATGGTAATATGTTGTTTTTATCTGTTACTTTCAAGATTCTTTTTTTTTAACATTGGTTTTTAGCACATCTACTGTAGTAATAGACTTATATTGTATACCTGATACAGTTTTCTTTGAGTTTGTCCTGTTTGAAATTCACTGAATTTCTTGAATCTGTAAATGCATGAGTTGTACCCAATTTAGAAGGTTTTCAGCCATTATTTTTTTCAAAACTTTTTTTCTTCGCCAATCTCTTTTTACTCTCATTCTGGGACTCCAATGACCTGAATGTTAGACCTTTTGATACACATCCCACAGGTTTTTGAGGCTCTCTTCATTTTAAAAATCATTTTTCTCCTTTTATGTTCAGATTCAATAATTCCTAGTGATCTATTTTCAAGTTCACAGACCATGTTCCAAAACATTTATGGAGGGTCATTTATGTTGGGCCCCTCCAGTGAGGTTTTTCAGTTCTAAAATTTCCTTTTGGGTCCTCTATATAACTTCTACTTCTTAGCCGAGAACTTACATCCGTCCATGTATTTCAATAATGTTCTCCCTTTCTTCGTGGAGGATGGTTGTTAATAGCTGCTTGAAGGTCTTCGTTTTATATTTCCAACATATGAGTCATCTTAGAACTGGCTTCTGTTGTCTTTTCCCTTAAGACTTGTTGAAATTTTCCTAGTTCTTTGTATGTTGAGTCAATTTTAGATTGTATACTATACATTTGAATATTACTTTTTGAGATTTTGGAGCCTGTTAAAATCCTCTGGAGAATGTTGATTTTTTTATTTTAGCAAGCAGTCAGTCTGGTTTGATTCAGACCACAGGTCCTGATCCACCTTCATGGGCCATGGTGCCAGTATCAGATGAGTTTTCAAAGCCCTTGCAGTGATAGTTGGCTCCACCATGCCTGTGTGCCCCCCGAAGGCCAAGCTGGGATACAGATGGTGGTCTACACAATAGTTCAGTTTGCAAAGCCTCTGCGTTGATGCTACACATCAATTCTACCATGTGCAGCCCAGGACTGAGCCCAGGACTTCACTCACAGATTAAGGGGATCACTTTCTTCAGCTCCAGCCTTTCCATGTTTTCTTGCATACTTACCAGCTCCCATTAGCTCCTTTTTCTGGTCCTGTGTCTGGAAAGCCAGGGTTTTAGGTTCCCTCCACTGGCACTTTCTGTGACTGTGTCTGGCTGTGGAATTAAACACTGAAAGACAAGAGGGAAAAAAGATAAATAAATAATAAGGATTCCTCCCATGGCCAACTTCACAGACATGCCACCTGTGTGGTTACACTGGACCTTGCTTTTGGAAGGATCCCACCGGTAGTTTAATGCTCTGCTTTCATCATCTTGAAATTTTTGATTTTTGACCAAGAAGCCCTGCATTTGCATTTTGCTCTAGACCCTACAAATGATATACCAGTGCTGACTTCCCCCCACATTCATTGGACTCCCAAGGCCCCTTTTCCTAGTTCCTTGCTTAGAGATGAGTTTGGCTCAGACTTTTAGGTGCCTATGTGACCGTCACAGTCACTGATACACCAGAATGCTGCTTTGCTAGGACATGTTTTGGTGTGTGGCCTTGAGAGCACAAAAAGAAACAAAAACATAGGGATTCTTTCCATACTCTGTCCCACAGCGCCACCTATTTAGGTCCTCTGGCCAGAAAGAGGGTTTCTTTTAGAGTTATCTCTGTGTGCATGTTTCTAGTACTTGGGGTCCCTGTGTATCTAAACTGAGGGATACAGGAAGAAAAAAATCTGGAAACTTACTGCCATAATGGGCATTTTTACTAATTTTGGTCAGTCCACCCACTATTATATACTTCTCAGTGTCCATGGGTAGTTGCTTCTATATTCTTTCCAAGGCTTTTAGTATTTATCAGTGAGGGAGACATGGTAGAGTGTACTTACACCATCTTAATAGAACAGGAAGCACTTTATATTTGGAATTTTGGACAGTCATGGCAAAAAGTGCAGTGGTTGAGCAAATAAATTTGGAGGCAGAATGTTCTGGAATCTTACTTTGGCCATGCACTACCCTTTGAACCCTAATTCCCCCACTAAATGATGATAATATGTGTTCAATACATATTGAACACCTATTATGTGCTAATGGTTATTAGGGTCTGAATTCAAATCACCTTTAGAAATCTTTAAGGCCAGTCTCCAATTTTGCAGAAGCGGAGGGTCTGAGCTCCAAAAAGGGAAAAGGACTTGAGCCGGGTCACCAGCTAGGAACTGCTGCAACTATGGCTAAAACCAAGTGCCCCTCACTCTCAGTCCAGGGACCTTCCCACTTTATGTGTATGGCCATTTATCTCTTTGATTGTTGAGGAAGAGAGAGAGAGAGAAAACCAACCACTTAGTATGCTCAAGCCTGTGAAAAGATCATCTTTGCCCTGGGGAATTCACACAGCAGAAATGTATCACAGTACGGGAAAGCTCAGGTCGGACCGTCCGCTCTCCACATAATCCCCTGAACATTTTCCTGAGCAACAGCTGTGACCAGGAACCGGCCCCTAATACAGAAGACAGCACAGAGGCACAGCAGTGACCGTGATGTGGCACTCCCCTAAAGTATTTTCCATTTGCATGGAGACAGATGCATGCAGGACAAAAAAGGAGCTAACAGTTCGAGGGAACAGATGCTAAGTTCCTACTGAGTAATGAACACACCCAGTGCTGTCAGAGATCAGGCAAGCCTGCACGGGAGAGGTGTACTCGGACTTAAGAGGACAGCCTAGGCTGCGACCTAGCACTGCCCCACTTCCTTGATGCAGGTTTCTTTATCTTCAGAGTCTTGTATGCCTCATCTGTAGAGTAAGAATTATGTAAGCCCCAACTCCATAGAGTTGTGATCTTCACAGTATAAAAAATTATAACAGCTAATGGTTACTAAGCCCTTACTATGTGCCATTGTGGTCCCCGTGTAATTCTCAAAAAAATTCCAACAGGTGAGTTTTCAGATAAGGAAACTGAGACGCAGATCAGCTTAATGATGTGTTTAAAGTGTGCTTAGCCCATGGCCTGGTCACGGAGGAGAAGGAGAGGGTGGGGGTGCGCTCTTAGCCGGTAGAAGCCTGAGGATGAAATGTATGGAGTGAGAAGCCAGAGGGATGGTTCCAAAGACAGACATGACCTTAGGTGCCCAGCAGGCTGAAGAGGCGGGCTGGTGTCAACTTGGATTCTCCTAGAGCCGGTTATGCCTCTGGAGAAGGGTCCTGAGAACACGCTGTGTGGGGAAATGTGCGGTGGGAAACCAGGAGGCCCTCTGCCACCAGTTCACTGTGACATGAGTCTCCGCCTCCGCATCAGTGCAGAGAGGGTTGAGTGCACTGAACCTGCAAGTCCCAAACTCAAAAGCCTTTGGAAGACAGTGTGGACAGAGGCCAGATATATGTCAGTGTGTGGGCGAAAGTGCGCCTCATTAATGGAGGAAGAATGTTATGCCCAAAGGCAATGGCCTCCAAAGCTATGCTGGCCAGGCACAGCGCATCTCCTGGCTGGCTCGGGCTGCCCCGGGGCTGAGCTTCTTGGTCGGCACAGCCTGAGAGGCCCTTCCAGCTCCGAATTGTCCGTGGCTCATATTGTGACTCCAGGCCTTCCTTCCTTCTTTTTGATAATTGTGGTAAAATATACCCAACATAAAATTTACCAACTTAACCATTTGTAAGTATACAATTCAGTGACATTCACATTATTGTGAAAGTATCACCACCATCCATCTCCAGAACTTTTTCATCTTGCAAAACTGAAACCGTATTTATTAAACAATAACTCCCCATTCCCCTCCACTGCAGCCCCTGGAAGCCCCATTCTATTTTCGGAGTCTATGAATCTGACCACCCCAGGTACTTCAGGTCAATGGAATCATGCATTATCTCTCATTTTGTGACTGGCTAATTTCACTCAGCATGATGTCCTCAAGGTTCATCCATGCGGTGACATGTGTCAGAATTTCCTTTCCTTTTTAAGGCTGAATAGCACCCCATTGTTTGTACAGACCACATTTTGTTTATCCATTCATCCGTCGATGGACACTTAAGTTGCTTCCACCTTTTGGCTATTGTAAATAATGCTCTGGACATAGTTGTACAAATACCTGCTCAAGTCCCTTTGGGTGTATACTCAGAAGCAGATGCTTTTATATTCATGTTCCTCGTTCTTCTTCTTCCTTTGTACACTGTAACATTTTTGTAGATTCTGCCCCTGGAGAACAAGATGAAGGATTCCCGCCGCTTCCCAGCCATCCTGTCCTTGGGAATGTCCATTGTCACTGCCCTGTACGTCTGCATCGGGACTCTAGGCTACCTGCGGTTTGGAAGTGGCATTAAGGCCAGCATAACCCTTAACCTGCCCAACTGCTGGTAATCTCACAGACTCTCAGGTGGGGGGAACTCAGCTCTGCGGGGACACACAAGTCACTTCCTACCCCCTTCCGCACATGGCGCCCCGAGGTCTTGATGGCCTCCACGGGAAACCCCAGGCTCTGGATTCTCTGTCCAGGAAACTCCTCCTTCAACAACAGCCTTCCATGTTGAGTGAGGCTTTGATAGCCTAGTATGAAGATGGATATGATTTAGGAAGAGAGGGAAGAAGTGAGAGTCCATGATCACCTGAGAAGGGAAGGGTGGGGCTCTGGGGCAACACAAGAGGAAGAGATAGGAGTCAGTGCATGGCCACACTCACTCCCAAGCACACTTACTAAGGCTGTGTTACCAAGTCTTTGATGCCACGGATGATGGTGCATATCTCCTAAGTCTGGGTAGCTGGGTTAAAAAATAGTAAAACAAGAACTAATTTGGGGAGACCACTGAAAGGTTTTATGTTCAAATGCCTCCAATTCACATAACGGTTAGCTGACCCAGACTTCAACAGTGCTACTTTTAAGTAGACAGGAGCCCATACCACATTGTGCAGCATTTTCTCCCACCCTGAGGCATGTCACAGGATGCCTGTTTTTTTTTAAGGGTCACTTGGAGGCTTCATTTGCCTAAATGGTGCCCCTTTCCCAAGTTGATAAATGGCATTCATCAAGCATTTACTACATGCCAGTTATATACAGATGCCAGTGGAGACATGGGGATCAGAGGACACTGTTATGAATCGAAGCTTCACTCCTTCCCCAGCTCATGATCCGTGGGAATGGAGGAGGGATAGATAGTGTGTATACACAGATACAGAACAGAAAAAGGAGACCTCCAGAGTAGCAAAGAGGCCTTGGGGACTTCTGAGGAAAGAAAGTCTATTGGAATGGGACAATGGGGAATCGCATCATCCAAAAAGACGACTCTGTCCAGTTAAGGACAACTCTGGCACTCATAGGTCCAAGTCCCAGTTGCATGGTGATCACGGATGATTTAATTTAACCTCTCTGACCCTCAGTTTCCTCATCTATAAAGCAGAGTTGTCACGAAGATTAAGTTGGGCATATCTAAAAGCATCTGGTACCTTCTCAAAAGAAAGGAATTACAAAACTTCAGTGGGGTTTGAACAGATGAAAATGGAGTTAAGTGGTGTTCCAGGTGGTAGGTCTAGTGTGAACAAGAAGCACAGAAATGTGGAAGTTAGTCTTCTTAAGGAATGGCCTAAATATAGATATACACACAGGTTCGTAAGACATGGGGGATGCATCTACTACATTAGTGGACTAAAGGAAAGGAGTCATTTCTCCATAGGTCAAAAATGGCTTTGATAAAACTCAACATGCCCCATCACATGCTCTTTCTGCCCCTAGTCCAAGACCTGCCTCTCTTGTTCCTTCCAGACCCCATATAACCCTCTATGTAGACTGTCTTCCCCCAGGGATTCAGGATTCTGCGTTTCTCCTGGCCTACTGTATGTATTTGTTGAGGGCCTGTTATGTGCCGAGAGTTTGGAGGGATCCAGAGAATTCCCAAGAACTGACAGAGATCACAAGGGGCCAGAGTCTTTCAGACCCAGGGTTTTAGGTCTCTGCTACTTGTCACTTGTTTCTCCCTGGGCAAGATACCTGGCCTGAGGCTCTCTTTCCTAAAATCTAAACTTGAGCACCAAGTGATAGTGGTTTGCGAAGGTATTTTACATACACATGATCAAGATTCTTTTTATTTAGAGATGGACTTTTGAACTGCTTCCATTCAAATCCATGACCCTCAACCTATTTTCACTGTGTGTCAGCCGTGACTCCCTCTTGGCTCTTAGAAGGCACCTCCCCATCACTTTCAGACAAGAAAACTGCAGCCCCCAGGGGCTGCCCCAACGGTCAGAGGTCAATGTCCCAAGGGGGCTGGGTGTCAGAGCCCCGTGGCCTTAGAGAGCACCACTCTATTTGTCCTGCAGGCTGTACCAGTCAGTCAAGCTCCTCTACATCTTTGGCATCATGTGCACCTACGCCCTGCTGTTTTATGTCCCTGCGAAAATCGTCATCCCCTTCGCCATCTCCCAGGTGTCAAAGCGCTGGGCACTGCCTGTGGACTTGTCCATCCGCTTTGCCATGGTCTGCCTGACATGTGAGTAGCAGGCAGAGCAAAATGTCGCTCTTTCCCTGAGGACCATCAGAAATCAGCCACGTGGTCAATGATAGTCACGACAACCAGCACTGGCCGAGCAGTCACTGTATCTCAGGGATGTACTGAGGCTTTGCAAGTAGTGACTCATCAAAGCCTCGGCAACAACCTAATTCTTACATACGCCTAATGAGACAGATTTACTGGGGTCCAGTCTGAGAGAGTGATAAGAATTGGTATTTAGTGAGCACCTTCTGTGTGCCGGCCACTGTGCTAACCTCTTTTTAGTCCATATTTCATAGTATTTTTTCAGTCTTACAGGAACTTTTACGAGGTAAGGCTATGATAAATCCTACTTTACAAGGGAGAAAATTGAAGCAGGGAATGATAAGTAATTGGCCAGAAAGTGCCAGATGTGGGATTGAACCCAAGTCATCAAAATCCAGAGCCAGTGTTCTTCACCCCCAGGACAGAGGTTGAAAATGGCAGCAGGTGAGTCTAATCTAGCAGCAGAGGCCCTTTCTTTGACTCTCACAATATTGTATAAATGTGGGCCAACATTAAAAATGCGGGAGATATCACACACAAATCCAGATTTCTAATGTTTTTTTGGGGGAAAAAATGATTTTGCAAGCCTAGGGTCACATTGCCCATTGGCAGGAGTCCACCAGACTGGCTCCCTGGATGCCCCTGTGCGCACCTGTCGGCTTCAGTTGGCCCCATCACCCTCCCACACCCTTCCTCGTACTCCAGGCCCCATGACCCAGGGTGCCACATCTCGGCAAGTATTTTAGCAGGGGCAGCTGAGATGACAGAGATCCTGCACTGAGTGTGACATGGGCCAGCTGTCCGTAAGCTTCCTTTAAATGGTGATTCTAAGCAGTTCTTGCTTCTTGCTGTCCTAGACCAGCTCATATAATTCATTGGACAGTGATTTTCTTCCTTTGAAATGATTTTTTCCCAATTTACTGTGGGAGGCAAGGACACTGAACCTTCAGGACTCCAGAAAGATCGAGGAATTTGCCCCAAATATAAAGATAATACCTAAGGCCTAAAACTGAATGTTATGCATTGCCCCAGTCAGTCTAGATGAGTAAACAAACTGAATGTTAAGGATAACTTTTCTGAGGGCTTTACATCAATTAAATCAGTTATCTAGGTTCAAATGAATTTAAAACTTTAATGCCATTTGCAGTATGAACCATAATACCTAAAAAGATAGCTGTCATTTATCCTCATTTTGCAGATGAGAAAACAAGCTGAGTAAAAGGCAGAGACCAACCCAAAGCCACACAAGAGAAGCTAGTACCCTGCTTTCCAGATCCATCTTCATTCTGTTATTATACTACACTCCTCCTCCACAGGAGGCCTGAGGAGGCTTCTGGGCTTTCTTGGCTAAAATTTTCTGTGAAGAAAAATAAAAAACATAAAAGCTTAGGCCTGTAGAATATCCTATGAAAAAATATGTAATTTAAAAATCTGTAGCTTTTAGTGTTTCTTCATTAGATATTTTCTGACGTGTATGTAAAACCTGGTGAAGACACTTTAACAAGACCCTGAGGTCTTGTTCCAAATGATGACTCCTTTCCTCTATAAATACTTTCACATTCTAATTGTAAGTAAGAGGTGCTAATAGTCATATTAATTATTAAATGTGAGCTCTATGAAGGCAGGGTTGTTTTTTAAATTTTTGTCTGTTTTATACATTGATATACCCCCAAACCCTTGGGAGAGTTCCCAGCACTGTTATTTAGTGTTATTTATGAAGTAAGATCTTAATCAGTGTTGAATATGTAGATGTCCAAAATGGGATTCAGTGACATAAAGATTTTCAAGCTAAAAATATTCGAATAAACAGCAGCCACAGGGGAAAAGAAAACCTATTCTAAACTTCTTGTGCTGAATTAAACAGGACCATCTGAAAAATGACCATAAATCAACTCTGGATTCAGCCAGAAAGAGGATTAACCATTATCACAGACTAATTACTTAAGCTATCTGAAACTGTAATACCTTCCACTTATTCTTGTGTAGAAGCTCTTTCTGCACCCCCCCTTTCCCCTTATGAAATGCACATATGAACCCCTATCTTTCGTTTAAGGAAACCAGTCTATCTGGAGGCTCCCTAGCTCTAAATAAACTTTGTCTTTTCCCCTGCTAATCTGTCTATTGTCAGTTAAATTCACAGGCCCCTGGTCACTGAACCTAAGTGGGTACAGAGAAAACTTTTCCTCCAAATGGAAAGAGACACACCAAGTTTTTAATCTGTAATCTCTAGTGAATGTAATTTGGGATATTCCAGGACTTTCAACTTTTTCTTTATGTAACTAAATATAAGAGAAACAGCTGGCTTATGTTTTAAGGATTTTAAAAACAGACTTTAAAAGCTTAACTACGTCTGGGAAGATCCATCTATCCTGTATCACCTCCCACAGGCATCTTGGCCATCCTCATCCCCCGCCTGGACCTGGTCATCTCCCTAGTGGGCTCCGTGAGCGGCAGTGCCCTGGCCCTCATCATCCCGCCCCTCCTGGAGATCACCACCTACTACTCGGAGGGCATGAACCCCCTCACCATCGCCAAGGACGCCCTCATCAGCATCCTGGGCTTCGTGGGCTTTGTGGTGGGGACGTACGAGGCCCTGGAAAATCTGATCCAGTCAAAAGACCCTCACACCTTTTCCAACTCTACCATTTTTATTCAGTGAGAATGGCACTGCTCCTTACCCACCAGCACCTGACTTGTAATGATATGGATATCTTTTATATGCATTATCTTTATTTTGCTGCTTAACCTTTTGTCTGGGCCAAGTCACTGTGAAACAAGCAAGAACTCATCTACAAGGTCTACATGGTAATTTCTTAAAATTTTACTTTTATTCCTTTTCTTTCCACCTCTAGCTTTCCACTGTGTTGAGCATTTCCCTGAAGGACTCTTGATTGGCAATTCACATGATGAATTTCACACCTTGAGTAGGGCTATGCAAGAAGCTGCCACCAGGGGCACCCAAGTCTCAGCCTCCAGCAGAAAGAGGGACAGCCTACCTAAGGCTGACTCTTACTCTGGTAGGCAAAGGGTTTCCCTTTTTCCTGACAAGTTCAAAGAGAAAAGACTAGGAGTGTGGACATAATCTGTAATCCAGAAAAGTGTGCATAGCTCCAGTGTCAAGAAGGTTAGGACCAAGAGGTCCAATATGAGCTGCAACTCTCAGAAAAGAGCCATTATATTTAAGTCAAGGGCAATAAACTTTAAACTACTGGATAAAGTTTGGTCCTGTTCAAAGATCCCAATAATGGGTAGGGGGCATGGAATAGATGCAGTAATGCAGGCTGGAGGGGAGTGTACAGTAACATTATTTGGCATTATCTACCTCTTAATTCTTGCAAAAAGCATTCTTGACTACCGGTATGACAAGTGTAAATCAAGGCTCTTTGTAGTAGAATGCAAAAACGACCACAAATTCCTCTTTACAATGTGACTTTGCCGCTCCTCCCATTAAGAGGTGAAATCTGTTATCTTTCCCCGTGAATCTGGCCTTGGCCTTTTGACTTGCTTTGGCCAGTGGGACATTAGTAAATGTGATGCAAGCAGAGGTTTGGTGATGGCTTGTGCCACGGGACTTTCATCTCTTGCTACGCTATGGAGCTGAGACCACCAGGTAAAGAAGCCTGAGCTAGCCTACTGGAGGATGAGAGACCATGTGGAGCAGAAACAAATCATCCCAGTTGAGCCCCATCCCCCAGATCAACTAGCCTGCTGACTTCCAGACACGTGAGTTAAGCCTTCCTAGACTATATCCATTCTCAGTCAAGCTGACCCAGACCATAAGAATTGCCCAGATGATCCACAGAATTGTGAGAAATAAATGTTTGTAGTTTTAAACCATAATGTGTGAAAGTTTTTATGCAGCAAAAGCTAAGGGATACATCTCTCTAAAGGAGATATAGCAGTGAGTGAGAAAAGAATTCTTGCCCTCAAGGAGCTAGTTTGCTATCCATGGGGAAAAAGTACAGGTAATCAATGAAGTCATTACGGTGATAAGTCTTTGTAAGAGCAAGGGAGGCACAAACTGTTCTGGAGCACTGAGGATGACTTTCCATAGGTGGTGCCATTGAGCTGGACTTTGAGTAAAACTTGGGTCTCCCAAAACTAATTTGGCCCTTGTTCCACTCAGTCCTGCTGCCTTGACATTCCAGTGCCTTTTCTAGTTTCTGACCTTGGCTGGCAACCAGAGGCCAGTCAACCTGAGACACCACCTCAGCTTTCTAGATGGTATTTGCTCCCTCCCTTCCCACTAATATACAAAAATTGCAGAAAATGCCCTAGATAGCCAAGTAGATATTATAGGCAGATTTATAGCCCCAGGGGAGGGATTTTCTCATCATACTCTCTGTGGTTTATGGGAGTGACCCATGCTTGTTTCAGCCTCAGTCTTAAGAGAACATTTGAAAAAGCCCTTTTCTGCTTATTTTCGACCATCATCTTTCCTACATACTAATTATCATCAAAAAATGAAATCCCATACACAATAGAAAACAAAAGCACCTAGGACGAGTTTTTTAAACTGTATCTATGTGAAGAAAATAAAAGTCAGCTGAGAGGCATAAATCAAGAATTGCATGAATAGAGTCATGATGTGTGTTTTAGATGGGAAAACTCATATGGTAACTATGGTCATTTTGCCCACTTATATCTGTCAATCTAATTTAATCTCAGTAAAATACCCAACTAGATTTCCTGGGAGTGGGAAGAGGAATTGACAGATTCTTAAATTAATTTAGAAGAATTAATCTGGGAGGAAGGTGGAAAAATATGAAAAAGGTAAGGAGAGTGGACCCTTCCTATCAGATATTAAGTATATTACATAATTAAAACAATTTGGCATTAGCATTAGAAAAGACTATTCAATGGAAAAGGGGAATACAAAAACAGATCCAACCATAGAGAGAAATTTTATTATATGATGAGGGGAACCTTTCAAATGGAATGGGAAAAGGATAGATTATTTAATAAATGGTGCTAGAAAAAGTAGCCACTTAGAAATGGATTAACAACAACACTAATAACACTTATTGGGTGCTTACCAGATGCCAAGCACTGTTCTAAATGCTATATACATATTAGCTCATCTAATCTATTTTTTTTAAGAAAAAATTTTTTTTTATTTGTGAAATTTCTGTGTATGTTAGCTGACCAGATAAAATTCATAAAATAGATTAATATTTAAATTAAATATGTATGACAAACTTTTTTTATTGAAGTATCTTTGATATATAAAATCTTGTTTTGGTTTCAAGTGTACAACACAGTGGTTCAACAGTTACCCATATTATTAAATCCTTACCCCCTCCAGTGCAGTTACTATCTATCAATGTAGAAAGATGTCAGAGAATCACTGACTATATTCTCTGTGTTGTACTACCATCCCCTTGACCAACTTATATTGTCATTGCAAATTATTGTGCCCCTTTAACCCTCTCCCCCTCTCCCCCCAACTGCCCCAACCCCTCCCCCTTGGCAACTACCAGTCCCTTCTCAGTGTCTGAATCTACTGCTGTTTTGTTTCTTCTGTTTTGCTTTGTTTTTATATTCCACATATAAGTCAGATCATATGGTATTTGTCTTTCTCTACCTGGCTTATTTCACTGAGCATAATACCCTCTAGATCCATCCATGTTGTTGCAAATGGCAGAATTATTCTTTTAATGGCTGAATAATATTCCATTGTGTGTTTGTACCACATATATATGTCTTCTTTATCCATTCATTTATTTATGACACTTAGGTTGCTTCCATATCTTGGCTATTGTAAATTATGCAGCAATTTACAGGGGTGCATATATCTTTTCAGATCAGGGATTTCGTTTTCTTTGGGTAAATTCCTAGAAGTGGAATTGTTAGGTCAAAGGGTACTTCTATTTTTAGTTTTTTGAGGAACCTCCATACTGCTTTCCCCAGTGGCTGCACCAACTGACATTCCCACCAACAGTGTAGGAGAGCTCCTATTTCTCTACATCGTTGTCACCATTTGTTATTTCCTGTCTTTTGGATAGTTGCCATTCTAACTGATGTGGGGTGATATCTCATTGTGGTTTTAATTTGCATTTCCCTGATGATTAGCTAGGTGGAGCATCTTTTCATGTGCCTGTTGGCCATTTGTATTTCTTCTTTCAAAAACTCTGTTCAGGTCTTCTGCCCATTTTTTAATCAGGTTATTTGTTTTTCGGGTGTTGTGGCATATGAGTTCTTTATATATTTTGGATGTTAACCCCTTAACAGATGAGTTATTTATGAATATATTTCTCCTATACTGTAGGATGCCTTTTTGTTTTGCTGATGGTGTCCTTTGCTGTACAGAAGCTTTTTAGTTTAACATAGTCCCACTAGTTTATTTTTTATTTTGTTTGCCTTGCCCAAGGAGGTGTGTCCAGGAAAAAATTGCTCATGCTTATGTTCAATATATTTCTGCCTATGTTTTCGTCTAAGAATTTTAAGGTTTCATGTCTTACATTCAGGTCTTTGATCCATTTCAATTTTACTTTTGTATATGGAGTTAGAGAGCAATTCCATTTCATTATCTTGCATGTAGCTCTCTGGTTTGCCAACACCATTTGTTGAAGAGGCTGTCTTTTCCCCATTGTATATCCATGGATCCTTTATTGTATATTAATTAGCCATGTATTTGTGGGTTTATTGCTGGGCTCTCTATTCTGTTCCACTGATCTATGGGTCTATTCTTGTGCCAGTACCAAATTGTTTTGATTACTGTGGCTTTGTAGTAGAGCTTGAAGTTAGGGAGCGTAATCCCCCTGGCTTTGTTCTTCTTTCTCAGGATTTCTTTGACTATTCAGGGTCTTTTGTGGTTCTATATGAATTTTAGAACTATTTGCTCTAGTTCGTGAAGACTGCTGTCAGCATTTTGATAGGGATTGCATTGAATCTGTAGATTGCTTTAGGCAGGATGACCATTTTGACAATATTAATTCTTCCTATCCATGAGTATGGGATGTATTTCCATTTATTGGTGTCTTCTTTAATTTCTCTCATGAGTGTCTTGTAGTTTTCAGGGTATAGGTCTTTCACTTCCTTGGTTAGGTTTATTCCTAGGTATTTTATTCTTTTTGATGCGATTGTAAATGGACTTGTTTTCCTGATTTTGCTTTCTGCTAGTTCATCATTAGTATATAGGAATGCAACAGATTTCTGTGTATTAATTTTGTATCCTGCAACTTTGCTGAATTCAGTTGTTAGTTCTAGTAGTTTTTTGGTAGATTCTTTAGGGTTTTCTATGTACAATATCATATCATCTGCAAACAGTACAGTTTAACTTCTTCCTTACCAATCTGGATTCCTTTTATTTCTTTGTGTTGTCTGAATGCTGTGGCTAGGACCTCCAGCACTATGTTGAATGAAAGTGGGGAGACTGGGCATCCTTGTCTTGTTCCTGATCTTAAAGGAAAAGCTTTCAGTTTTTTGTTAAGTATGATGTTGGCTGTGGGTTTGTCATATGTGGCCTTTATAATGTTGAGGTACTTACCCTCTATACCCATTTTGTTGAGAGTCTTTATCATGAATGCATGTTGAATTCTGTCAAATGCTTTTCAGCACCTATTGAGATAATCATGTGATTTTTGTCCTTCTTTTTGTTGATGTGGTGTATGATACTGATTTTCGAATATTGTACCATCCTTGCATCCCTGGAATAAATCCCACCTGGTCATGATGGATGGTCTTTTTTTGATATATTTTTGAATTTGATTTGCTAATATTTGAGTGTTGAGGATTTTTGCATCTATGTTCATCAGGGATATTTGTAATTTTCTTTTTTTGTAGTGTGTCTGGTTTTGGTATTAGAGTGATGCTGACCTCCTAGAATGAGTTTGAAAGTATTTCCTCCTCTTCTACTTTTTGGAATACATTAGGAAAGATGGGTATGAGCTCTTCTTTAAATGTTTGGTAGAATTCAGCTGTGACTCTGTTTGGTCCTAGATTTTTGTTTTGGGGAGAGTTTTTTGATAACCAATTCAATTTCATTGATGGTAATTGTTCTGTTCATGTTTTCTGTTTCTGTGTGGGTCAGTCCTGAAATGTTGTATTTTTCTAGGAAGTTGTCCATTTCTTCTAGTTGTCCGATTTGTTGGCATATAATTTTATGTATGTATTCTCTAATAATTCTTTGTATTTCTGTGGTATCTGTTGTGATTATTCCTTCTTTGCTTCTGATTTTGTTTATGCATGTACTTTCTTTTTCTTGTTAAGTCTGGCTGAGTTTTATCTATTTTGTTTATTTTCTCAAAGAACCAACTCCTGGTTTCACTGATCTTTTTTTCTATTTTTTTATTCTTCTAAAAATTTTTTCTGCTCTGACCTTTACTATGTCCCTCCTTCTACTAACTTTGAGATTCATTTCTTATTTTTCTAGTTTCTCCAATTGTGAGTTTAGACTGTTATTTGGGATTGCTCTTGTTTCTTGAGGTAGGCCTGTATTGCTGTGTACTTCCCTCTTAGAATTGCCTTTGCCTCCTCCCAGAGATTTGGGCCTATTGAATTCTGTCTCCATGTAGTTCTTGATTTGTTTTAATTTGTTCACTGACCCATTGATTATTTAGAAGCATGTTGTTTAGCCTCCATGTGTTTGTAGACTTTTTTGGGTTTTTTTATTTATTTCTAGTTTCATACCATTGTGGTCTGAGAAGCTGATTGATATAATATCAACCTTTTTAAATTTATTGAGGCTCTTCTTGTGGCCTAGTCTGTGATCTGTCCTGGAGAATGTTCCATGTACACTTGAGGAAAATGTGTATCCTGCTGCTTTTGGAAGGAGTGTTCTGTAGATGTCTGTTAAGTCCATCTGATCTAATGTACTGTACAGTGCCTCTGCCTCCTTATTTTCTGTCTGGTTGATCTGTTGATATGAGTTGTGTGTCAATTTCCTAAAGTGAATGTGCTGCAATTTATTTCCCCTTTAATTCTGTTAGTATTTGTTTTACATATTTATGTGCTCCTATGTTGGGTGCATAGATATTTAGAATGGTTATATCCTCTTGTTGGACTGACCCCTTCATCATTATATAATGTCCTTCTTTGTCTCTTGTTACTTTCTTTGTTTTTAAGTCTATTTTGTCTGATACAAGTACTGCAACTCTTGCTTTTTTCTCCCTATTATTTGCATGAAATATCTTTTCCATCCCTTCACTTTCAGTCTGTATGTCTTTGGGTTTGAAGTGAGTCGCTTGTAGGCAGCATATAGATGGGTTTTGTTTCCTTATCCATTCTACCACTCTGTCTTTTGATTGGTGCATTCAGTCCATTTACATTTAAGGTGATTATTGATAGATACAGACTTACTGCCATTTCATCAATTTCATCAATTGTTTTCTGGCTGTGTTTTATAGCTCCTATCTGTTCCTTTATTCCTCTCTTATATTCTTGTTGTAATTGGATTTCTCTTTTTTTATTTATGTGTGTGTGTGTGTGTGTGTGTGTGTGTGTGCGTGTGTATGTCTATTGTAGGCTTTAGTTTTGTAGTTACCAAAGGCTCAAGGATAGCTTTTTTGCTATATAATAGTCTATATTAAGTTGCTGATTACTCTAGTTCAAACACAATCTAAAGGTACTCTTCTTCTTCCCCCTCCTCCACATTTTTTGTGTTAGATGTCATAATATGCACTTTTTGTGTATCCCTTGTCTGATTTTGTGAGTAGTGGATTTTACTTTTGTTTTAATTTCATACTTGCTTGGTAATTAGTTGGTGTACTACCTTTAATGTGTGTTTATTTTCACTGGTGAAAGCTATTTAGCTTTAGGGACTTATCCACCTACAGCAGTTCCTTTAACATATCCTGTAAGGCTGGCTTATAGGTGGTGAATTCCTTCAAGTTTTGTTTGTCTGGAAACTGTTTAATCACTGCTTCCAATTTAAATGATAATCTTGCCAGGTAGAAGATTCTTAGTTGAAGGTCCTTCTGTTTCAGTACATTAAATATTTCATGTCATTCCCTCTGGCCTGTAAAGTCCTGCTGAGAAGTCTGCTGACAGCCTTATGGGGTTTCCTTTATAAGTAAACATTTTTCTCTCTTTAGCTGCTTTCAATACTCTCTCCCTATCCTTGATCTTTGCCATTTTAATTATTATATGTCTTGGTGTTATCTTCCTGGGGTTCCTTTTGTTAGGGGCTCTCTGTGCTTCCATGACCTGAGTGTCTAATTTTCTTCCCCAGACTGGGTAAGGTCTCAAAGAGACCTTCTATGCCTTTATCTCTCTCTTCTCCTTCTGGTACCCCTATTATGTGAATATTGTTTCATTTGGATTGGTCACACAGCTCTTATCATTCTTTCATTCCTAGAGATCCTCTTTTCTCTGTTCCTTACCTTTGTTGTGTTCCTCTTCTCTAAGTTCCACCTCACTGAGTCTCTCCTCTACTTGCAGTAATCTACTCTTTAATCTCTCCATTTTGTGTTTCATTTCAGTTACTGTGTTTTTCAGGTCTGAGTGGCTCTCTTTCAGCTCTTCTCTCTCTTCACTGATGTCCTCCCTGGGATCTTGAATACTTTTCTGTAAATCAGTGAGGGTATTTATGAATTTTACCTTGACATCTTTATCAAGAAGACTGGTGATCTCCGTTTCATTTAGCCCTTTTTCCAGTGTCTTGTCCTGTAGTTTTCTTTGGAATGTACTCCTCTGCCTCCTCATTTTGTCAGGGTTTGTGTATTTCTTCCTTTCTTCCAGATGGATCTGCTATGCTTCCTGGCATATAGAGTAATAGCTTTATGAAGGAGGCATTCTGTGGTGCCCAGAAGCTCAAGACTCTCTACTTTTCAGTGACGTTCTACTTTGTGGGAGCCTCAGCTGTTGTTGGTGGGCAGTGGGCAGTACCGCCTTTCTGTCTGCCTGCATCTCCAGCAGTTTGCCTCAGCTGCCTTTGTGATCTGAGCAGAAGCCTCTGCTGTGATCACTGTGGGCAGGGCCACCCTCTGCCTGCCCTGCAGCGATGGTGGAGCTTCAGGATTAATGGGGTGGGTGGGAAGATGTGCAGCTCTGCCCCAACCTGAGGGACACACAGCATGCGGCTTGGACACCCAGGGGAGGAAGGAGCTCCTGGGGCTGGCTCCTGTAGGCACCTCTCCGGTTGGACTAAAATAGGCCAAGAGAGCAGGGAGAGTCTCCCTCTGCCTGCCAGACAGCAAAGTCTGATGCTGTTGCTGGGCCACCCGTGAGCTGGCTTGCCAGCAGTGTGTGCAGGGTGGAGCCTTGGGGCTGCATTGCCAGTGAGGGGGATGGAGTGCCTGGGACTCCAGAGAGTTCCCAACTTATTGGGCCAAGGTAGGGCTGGGGAGGTATTATCCACCTGCCTTTTCTCCTGAAGAGAGTTCCATCCAACCCTTTCCCCTCTGGCACCCCTCCCACTGCTGGCAAGTCTTTCAAACCTCTGCCTCTGCTTTGGGTCTCAGGTCTGGCAGAGCGTGCCTGTCCTCCACAAGCTGCTAGAGGCTCAGCCTCCCAGAGTGTTCAAGCTGTCCCTGGGGTCCAGTCCTACTAATCACCAGAACCCAGTTTAATGTGGACTCACACTCCCAGGGAAGATCTCCAGGGCCAGGTGTGCAGTGCTCCTGGGCTCCTGTCTCCTCCCTGCTCTGTTCCTCTTTCTCCCTCCTATGGGCTGCGGTGAGGAGAGGACTTGGGTCCTGCTGGATCATGCCTCTACCACGCCATCCTTTTCTGTGTTGTCTTCTCTTCTTCCCCAGGTGGAGGTGGTCTGTTCTGCAGCCCTCAGGTCATTTTCAGGTTTAGTTGTATTTGCTCTATTTTCTTCTTTTATATGTTTTTGGCAGGAGGTTTCTGCCTTGCCTTCCTACTCTACAATCTTTTTCTCTGCCCCCCTTAGCTCATCTAATCTTACTAATAATCTTCAGACATTGGTATTACTACTATACCCATTTTACAGGTGGGGAAAATAAGTAACCTGTCCAGACCATCCCAAATAAACATACAGTCAAAGTACAGAGTGCCTAGGCTTGCTCTGCCAAGGCATCTTCAAGACAAAACTTTGCTCATGCCAATCCCATCCTTCTTGTTATGACAAAAATATTGGAGTAATCTTTGACCCCTTTCTCCCTTTCATGCCCTACATCAGATGCATTGGCACATTCTCTTGGCTTTACCTTTTAAAAATATCCAGTCACTTCTCACCATCTCTTTAGCTATCACCCTAGTCTAAACTACTGTTAACTGTTACCTGGGTCACTGCAACAGCCCTCTAGATTACTGTAATAGCTTCCTAATTACCTACCTGCTTTTACCTGTGCCCCCCTTAAATCTGCTTCCAACAAAATGGCCAGAGAGATCCTATAATAATGCAAATCATGTCACTTCTCTGCTCAAAACCCTCTATGATTCCTCTTCTCCCTCAGAGTATAAACTAAAGGTGTTACAGGGGCCTGTAAGCTCTGGCCCATCATTCTATCTCTTTTCCATTATTCATTTACATTAGTTGTATTCCTGGTGTGACCAGGTAATTTATCATTCACATCAGGATACTTTAGTGAAAAAAGGCATTATTAATTATGCCAGGGCAATAAGCACAAACCAGCACAGCCCTGAACAAACAGACATTATCCACTCTACTCATCTTCCTTGTCCTCTGTGCACACTGAGTGAGCCAGATGGCCTTATAACCGTTCCTAGAATACCCCAGGCCTTCTCCTGCCTCAGGACCTTCACACTTATTGTTCCCTCTGCTCTAAGTTTCTTACCCAAGACATACCTGGGGCATGCTCCCTCACCTAGTTCAGCCTTTTACGCAAATGGCACTTTCTCAGTGAGGCCCTTTCAGAGCACCTAATCTAAAATTACAACTCTCCCCCAAGCTGCCATTCCCCCATTCCCCTTTCCCACATTATTTTTCTCTATAGTACTTACTACCAACTAACATATTTGCTTTGCTGACTGTCTGGCTCTTCACTAGACTGTAAGTTCCATGAGGGTAGAAACTGTAGTACGTTTTCTACCCTAATGTACTTCCTGCATGGAATATAGATGCTCAATTCATATTGTTTTTGAATAAATGATTTTTTTTTGTTAATTTGCCCTCCTTTCCAAATAGGTGGCAGTCCCTCTATCCTTCCTGTACAGAAATTCTGAGCAGGCAGCATTTGAACTGGGCCTTAAGAGAAAGTCACTCTTCACCCCCACCCAGGGAATGTCATAGCTGGACTGCCCTCTGTTGGGCCACACCTGCATCCGGGGATTCTGCAGCACCTTATTGGCCGGGCAGCCTCCATTATGAGGTAGCTGTGGTTTCCTGTTTGCCAGAAATAGATGAACACTGAGCCTGGCCCCACATCCAGGCACCAGGACCTCCAGTACAGTGGTGCTTTCTACCTTCCAGTCACACTGTTCACTTTGCCCTTTAGCACTTAGGGTTAAGCTGGGAGGGTGAAAGCCCAGCTGAGTCCTGGTGTGAGGACAACTATTCTCAAGGGCACTGAGGGTCGTCCTGAGATGAGGCCCTCATATAAGTACCCCAGGTGAGGCTTAACACTAGCTTCCCCTGCCACCAGTGCTTCACTAGTCACACACTTGGGCTTCAGTCTGGGCCAGGCACCCTCAGGAATTAGGAGCCAGCATCTCTTGGCCGGCAGCCCTGGTTTCTCTGGAGAAGAACCCATAGGTGGCTGGTTCCAGGCTGTTACAGGCTTTAACCCTGAGCCGCCACCACCTCCCCACCATGGTGAAGATGTCATTGCTTGGAAGGGACAACAGTGAGCCCAACTCCCTGGACAACAGGACCCAGTCACTCTTGGAGAGTAGCGGTAACACCACGTCAGAGAATGTCTGTCCTGCTGCGGAAGCCAGCAGATTATCGTGAGTGGTGGCGCGGCCCTGCCAGATCTGAGGTTGAGCTCAGCTGCCTTCACAGGCTCTGGGACACATCTTCCTCCTTTCCTCTTCTTGACACCTTTATCCCCATTGAGCAGGAGATGCATGGATGAAAGACAGAACCTTCAGAATCTAAGAATGCTGATCCCTGTGGCTCTGGGAATGACATTTGTTCCCAAGTTTTTGCAAAGAACCCAAGTAGACTAGCCATCCCCAGTGTGAGCTTCCTGATTCCAGGAATATTTTCTTAGGCTGGCATAGTTTCTTCCTTCGGTTTCAGCCTGTTTTCTTCTCTCCTACTTCTGCTATTATCCATACTCTCTCTCTCTCCTACAAACACATCCAGGAAACAAAAGGTTACCTCCTAGCCCCTTGTCCCTACTTTTAGTGTCATAAACTCAGACATATGAAACTATTTCTTAGGACTTTATTACTAATCAAACAATTATCTAGTAATCAGATCAGATAATAGCCATGGGCATAATGAGATTGTAAATACCGTGTTGATAGGAATGTCAGGAAATGCCCTCTCTCATTGCTTTTGGGAAGAATTAAACCAGTACCTTTCCAGATAGCAATGTTGTAATGTATGTCAAATCTTAAAACATTTATATATGTCATACAAATATATATTTGGCATATGGTTTCTTTGAAAGTACACACATGCACACAACAGGCAGTAGTGGCTGCTTCTGGGTTAGAGAACTGGGAGACTGAGAGGCAAAGGTAGAGGAGAGATTTATATTTACTACATACAGTTTTTTGGTTATTGTTTCTGTTTTACCTTTAAATTTTATACTGTGTTATTTAAGTTTCTTTTTTAAGAATAATTAAATAAAATAAATATATCCTTTGATCAATCATTCCACTTCTAGGAATTTTTCTTGATGACATAGCACAGGTATGCACGATCATTTTATTGAAGCACGAGTTATAATATTGACAATTTGGAAACAATGAGATTATTTAAGTTATGGTACAGACCATAGACTACAATACAGCCATTACAAGTGCTGAAGGAAATCTGTGGCTGTGGGAAAATGTGTAGGACATACTATTCATAAAGAAAATTAGTTTAGAATACAGTATCATAATGATACTCTTTGTGTGAAATTGTGTGCATTTAAAAACAAATAGGGATGCCCAGAGGAATGTTAATCAAAATGTTAAAGCTGGTTATTTCCAATTGGTGGAATTTTGGTATTTCCTTTTATAATGGCCATGTGTCATTTTTCAAGAAAAAATTCTAAAGCAATTTTTTATTAAATGGTCTGCAGGAGAGCTCCAAAAGTGCATTTTACTCTCCAAAGCCCTGATCTGTGATGCTGTTAGCTAGGGCACCATGGGTTCTCTAGAACTTCCTTACCTTTCCCAAGGGATCTAATTCAACTGGGGCAAGCCACTGCTGTAGGAAAGAAGTCAGGGATGGAAGGAGGGGACAAGAACAGGGGAGAAATAACACATCTTTTGGAGAAATTTTTCTCAAAGGATTGACAAAAGATTTTTTTCATTGATTTTTTTTTTGCTTTGACGTATTTCCCAATAATTGCAGTTATCAAGAAAGAAGTTACCTCTTGAAAGTGAAGGGAAACAGGTTCCCCCATCCTTATGCTAATAGACTGAACTCACAGAGATGCAGGTCACAGAGGTCTCAAGGGCCCACCCTGTTCTCTCAGCCCGAGCCCTCTTCCAGGTTGTACTGAAATGTAAAAGCCTGACACCCTAACCAACAAGACAAAGACCTGGAGACAGGAGCGCTGTCCTTATGGGACTTGCTGTGTGACCTTGGTCAGTTTACTTCCTGGCTGCCTCCAGACAGTTCAAGACTTCATAAGGAGGCCCCTCCATGGCCTCCCCAAGGTACCTTTTGTTTTAGGAGGAGGGGGCACCTCTACGTGCTTAAAACTGCCTTGCTTGCCTTTTTTCTATCAACTCTGCCACCTCTTGAAGAAGACCCTTTCCGACAGGTGAGCTTCCTAGGTGGTAGTGATGATGAGGATGATATAATGACGGTGGTGATGCCTCACATGTGTGAAGCACTTCATGATTCCAAGTTCATCATGTCACCCCCTCTTCTATCCTTATCACATCCCTGGGAGGTAGGCAGGACAAAATTATCCTCTCTCTCTCTCTCTCTCTCTCTCTCTCTCTTTGGCAGATGAAGAAACTAGATGTAAATAGCTAGGGGCCTTCCTAAAGTAGTGACCAAACACGGTAGTTTAATGGCAGAGCTAGAACTCAGAACCCAGTGCTCCTTGCCTCTGAGCTCAGCACGCAGCTTCTCATTTCACTTCCTTTTTACCTTCTCATGATCCTGTTCCCACCCCCGGTGGATTGGCAGTGCCTGGTCAGGAGCTGCCAGCACAGATGTGGAGAGCGTTTAGAACCTGGTTATCTAGCACTGCGTCAGGCACACAGGAAGCACTCTGTATACAATTGTTATTGTTATAATTGTTCATTATTTTGACAGTAGTGTATCATTGTTAATTATAACTGTAGCAATTGTTATTAAGTTGTATCCAATGCACAGCATAGAATAAATTCACCATGAATACTGGTTGAATAAATGGATGAAGGAGTGAACTAGAACCAGTAAATACTCCACATGTAATGCAAGATGGTTTTTTCTAGTGAATGAATTAATCAATGAGCTGGCACCAATAATTACTCTGTAAATTGAGAAAATTAATTTATTTATTGTCTGTCTAAATGTCAGGCATCTAGTAAGCCTCAATATATATTATTTTAGTCAGTAATTCATGACAGAAATCATTGGATGAATTAATGAATAAATTGGTACTAGGGAATTGGCCAGAATGGTAGCTATTGTTACTAGTTTCTTCCTTAAAGCGAATGGGTGCGAAATATTTGTTGAGTCACTTGAAGATGCACAAGCCCTGGGCAGATGTTCTAGGACAGGTCCTGGGAACTGAGAGTTAGACCACAGGCCACTTCATCTGGTTCTGTCCATCTTCCCAACAGTGGGTGCTGGAGATGCCGGAAGGAGCCTGAGCTTTGGGGGCCCTTTCCCATCCACTAACACACCCTCTTGTCTCTCTCCCTGCAGGATCATGCAAACCTTGATCCATTTATTGAAATGCAACATTGGCACAGGGCTCCTGGGGCTTCCCCTGGCCATAAAGAATGCCGGCTTGTTGGTAAGAGGACCCATGTGATGGGAATTGGGTTCACCTAGTTTACCTAGGAGAAAGCGCTGGTGCATCCCTAAGGCCTTTGCACTGTTTATCAATGGCAGTTTGGGGGTACCCTGTGCAATAGGAAATGAGCCTGTTGGCATCAATCCACTGGAGCCACCCTGGAGCCAAATGGAATGTGCCTAGAGGGGAGAGGCCATTATTTTCCCCCACTTTTATTGAGATATAAATGACATACAGTCCTGTGTAAGTTTAAGGTGTGCTGTTTAGTGATTTGACATACATACACTACAAAATGATTACCACAGGAAGTTTAGTTCACATCCATCTTCCCATATAGTTACCCCCCAAAATTGTTTTTCTTTTTTTTTTCTTTTTTTTTTCCTAGGTATTTACAATTTTATTTTCACCTTAGAGAAATAAAAATTGTTTTTCTTGTAATGAGAACTTTCAGTATCTACTCTTTGCAACTTTCAAATATGCCACACAGCAGGTGTTAGCTATAGTCATCAGGCTATGACATCCCCAGTACCTGCTTTATCTTCTAACTGGAAGTTGTGCCTTCTGACCATCTTCATCCCTTATTATGGATGGAGACCCACCATTATTCTTAAAGACCCACCTACTCACATACTGATACATTAGTCTACTTTGCCAGAGTCCTGCCCATTCCTAGGATTACAGCCAGCCCATTTCATTCATTTACTTAACAGCCTGGCTCCTGAAGGCCTCTGAGTGTGTGGCTCCTGCTTCAAACCATTTGATCGACTATGAGAAAGAGGCTTGGGAGGTGAGGATAGTGAGGACGTCACCAATCCCGACACTCCCTGCACCACCCCACCTCTGTCTCTTTGCTTATGCTGCTCCCCTATCCCTTGTTTCTGTCCTTTGAAATTTACCTCCTCTGTAAAACTTTGCTGTTTCATATTAAAATTAATGCCACCTTCACTTTGTGTTTTTCTAGAACTACCTTACCTGGAATTCTTACAGCACTTACAAAGATGAGGGATACTGATTTTTTTAAATATATGTTTTTTTTAAACATATATTTTTAAATATGTTCCTAAATAGCAGCAGACTCACAGACTCCAAGAAGGGACTAGCGGTTACCAAAGGGGAGGGGTCAGAGAGGGCGGGTGGGGAGGGAGGGAGAAGGGGATTGTGGGGTATCATGATTGGTGCACATGGTGTGTGTGGGTCGTGGGGAAGAAAGTATAGCTCAGAGAAGACAAATGAGGACTCTGTGGCATCTTACTACACTGATGAACAGTGACTGCAATGGGGTATGGGGGGGACTTGATAATAAGGGTGAATTTAATAATCACACTGTTTTTCTTGTGAAACCTTCATAAGAGTGTATATCAATGATACCTTAATAAAAATATATATTATATATATATATATATATATATATATATATATATATACTTATGTTCCTCACTTACCTGAAAGCTCAAGGGCAGGAACTCTCTGGTTTATCTTTATACCTGCCCACAATGCTTGCTGTAGAGTCTGGCACACAGGAATCCCAATTTATGTCTGTTGAGTTGAATAGATGTCAAACATATGATTTCCATTTAGTTGACGTTAATTTTTCCTTCTCCTCAGGCCTGGTAAGTGGCCCCCATGTCTAAGGAAGGCCTATAGAGACCCTGGCTTCCTCTGACATGATTTCCAACCTGTAGCAGTTCCAACCCAGAGATGGGACTCTCTCTCCCCTTTAGAATCCTCAGTGTTCCAGAACTTCTGAAGAGTATCATTACACATGGCCCTCAGCCAAACTATATTTGCTAGTACGATATTTGCTGTTTAAGATAGCTCTTTTATCCTCTGATTTTTCCTTTCTAAAAGTCATTAGGTAATTCACCCTCCATCTCCCATCAGACCCTCTGACCATGGGAAATACATATTGAGCACCTACTATGTGCATTCTCAGGCCCTGGGAATATGGAAGTAAACAAAGCAAAAAAGCCTCTTCTCTACGGAGCCTACATTCCAGTGGAACTGGTGGTGCTCTTGATCTCTCATTTGTTTCTTTGTGATAGATAATGTCATCTCAGGTCACATTTGTAAAGGTGTAAGTGTCTAGCACAAAGGAGGTGAGACGTCCCTCTCTATGCTCTTCTGATCACGTCTAGAGATTCTGATTAATAATGGGCCTTATGGGGAGTGGGAGGGGATAAAGGGGCACAAAGATTCTCAGTCACAATACAAGTTGATCCCGGGGATAGTAGTGCCTGGCGAATAGAGCCACTTGGCTATAGGAATCATTTCACTATGTGGGTGTATATCAAATCATTCTGTTGTACACCTTAAATATTTACAGTTTTTCTTTAAAAATTCAAATTTGTCCATTCAAATTGACGAATCAGACATACTAGAGCAGTTATTCCCAACTGGGGACAGCTTTTCACAGCCCTCCACAGACATTTATAATATCTAGAGACATTCTTAGTCTTCTCAACCAGGGTGGGGTGGGGAGTACTGCCATCCCTGGTGGTGGCCCAGGGCTCCGCTAAGCACCCCACAAGGCACAGGAGAGCCCCCTCAGCAAAAAGCCATCTGGCCCAAAGTGTCCGGTGTCCCTGTTGGCCGCCCTGCACTGGAGGAGGAGAACCAAGCCCTAAGAGGAACCTAGGTCCTAAAGCATCTTGGAGGAGGTGAGGGCTGGGGTGTGAAAAAGGAGTAAAGGATCTAGAAGGCAAAACTCAAAGCAGATAAGGAAAGGCATGTGCTGTCTGCAGAGGTACTGAGCTCTCTGTCACTGGACATATCCTAGCAGAGGCTGGGCAGTCACTTTGCAGCAATGCGAGGAAGGGCGTTCAAGCCAGAGTAACTGGGGGCACAAGGACATCGGGCAGGGGCTCTCACCCCAGAGGCAGCTGTGTTCTGAGAGGGGCCCCAGCACCCAAGGCAAGAAAGAGCCACCACAGGAGCAATCAGTCTGTGGCTCACCATCCTCATGTCCCCCTTCCCTTCCAGATTGGTCCTCTCAGCCTGCTGGCCATCGGGATCCTCACCGTGCACTGCATGGTCATCCTGTTGAACTGTGCTTATCACCTAAGCCAGAGGTGAGAGTCCTACTTCTCTCTCAACCCAGTGCCTGGCCCTATCTGAGGGTGCGCTGAGTTTCCCTTGACCACGGACTCAATTAACTGGCTGCTTCTCCCAGCCATGGTCCCTGCTGCTCTAGATTCTATAGAGGCAGAAGAGGGGGTGACAAAGAATCCCAACTGGAAACTACTAGGTCTAGGCCCAACTGTGCTGCTAACTAGCTGAACAACTTTGTCAAGTTCCTGCATCCTCTAACCCTAAATATCTGTACCTGGAAAGATCAGAAGTGAGAAAAGATGCAAACATACTGTAAAAACTACCCTGTATATGCAAGATACTGAGGGGTGTCCTTTTTCTCCTATCTCCCTGCCCCAAGTCTTCAAAACTCCAATGCACACACACTGTAAGGATACTTAGTTCCAGGTAAACCTGTTTCAGGACCATCTGGTAAAAGTAAAAAAACAGCAATGAAACGAAAGCTCACAAGGATGTTGATCATTAATAAAGCATACATATGACGCTCAGTGTTTGTATATTTAAAACTTCAATGCAAAAAAAAAAACCCTCCAAACAGAAAAGGCAAATGCAATGGAAACAAACAATGCTGAGAGTTTCATATTTATACACTAGCAATTCATGGGTGATTGGTAATTCCTTACACCAGCTGCCAGGTGGCTCTCTATTCCTAGTACTCGGCCGCTCCCAGGCATGCAGATCCAAATGGGTCCTCATAGATGTGAGAAAGCCCTCATAAGTCAATATAGAGATATTAAATGAAACTACGCATAAAGCCAAATTACCAAGCCCAAATAGGTGTATCTGGAGTATATATCAGTCACACCTAACTCGTAGAGAACTTTCCAGCTCACAAAACACTTTTAAGAGCATTTACTCATTCAGCAATTAAATTTACTGCACAATTACATTGTGCCAGGTACGTGGCAATAGCTTTATAAGCCTCTTTCCTTACTCCTTACAGTAAACTTTAATGGTAGGCACTATGATTATTCCCATTCTACAGATGAGTAAACTGAGACTTAGAAGAATTACATGCCTTGCTCAGGGTCACACAGCTGAGAAGTGGCAGAGCCAGTATTCGAAGACCTGTCAGATGACTTCATTCTTCAATCACTTTCCAAACCTTTTCTTCCCTCAGGTCTGCTGGGACCTATGCCCTCAGGATATGTCTTGGGGAATTTCCACAGTTTTTGTTTTGTTTTAGCCTATGTTTAAAAACCTTTCCTTCACTCTAAAAAAAATTTCCATCTTCTCCTAGCCAGTTAGACAGTCTGGCACCCTGGGGCTTCATTCCTTCATCTCCTTCGGCTGGGCTGAATCCCACCAAACCCCTTTTAGAGAGGGACGCATACCGAGGCTTTGTCACCGTCTCCACTACTCTTTATTCTCCCGTCACCAGTGTCCTATACCTGTCTGGTCCCCATAGCTTTTGAATGTGTAACCTCAGGCTAATATATGTGCCAGTCCTATGCAGTGTGACCTCACGTATATTTCAGATGACAAAACACAATGAATAATAAATAAAATGGAAGGATTATACTGTGTTCCCAGCATGTCTACACGCCCACTTCTCACTCTCCTCCCCAAAACTCAGATTGCCTATGAATAAAACTGAGGCCCAGAAGCCTAAAGAGAGTTGTTCAAGGTCTCCCAGCTGTCTGAGGCAGCATGCTGGGCTTTACACCCCAGTTTCCTGACAAGTCTGGGGTCTTTCCCTCTCCCAGCGAATCTCCTCCTTCGCACAGTTAACACCAGGGTAACACACACCCAGCGCCCCCCACCGCCCCCCCTACCCCCAATGATCTGGGCCCTCACCAACCTGCCACTCTCACTTGCTCATAAACAGGTCCTCAGCGGGGACTTCCCACCCTTAGGAAAAGCCATCTGGGGAAGAAAGACAGGATAGGCTGGAATTTGGCAGTGCCGTCCTACAAGAGTACTGGTATCACCTGTGCATGAGATCTGGTCCCAGACAGGCATATCAATTGTTCCAACACCCTCAGCAGTAGGAAGGAGAGAATGTAAGTCCAGAAAGGACAATCACTGGCTTGACGGCACCCACCCACCCCCTTCCCGCCCTCCTCCCCGCCTACCAGGGATACACACCTCTCACCTTTCACATCACCTTGCAGACCTAAGTCAATTCACCACTACTGTTTGCTTTCAAAAATCCACTTAAACATTGTTGTTTAAAAAGACAACTACAAAAAAAAAGGCAGACTCCTGAAAGTTTTAAAAGTATACTACTATAAAATATGCCGTTATACCATTGCTAGAAAATTACCAGAATGTTGTGTTAATACACAAATATGTAATAATTACTCCTTTCAGGAGTAAATAATGCCTTTAACAAAAATGTTTTACATGACACATTGCTTGTCCTTTCCCTAGACTGCAAAGGACTTTTGTGAACTATGGAGAAGCCATGACATACAGCCTGGAAGTCTGCCCAAATGCCTGGCTGAGGACCCACGCAGCGTGGGGAAGGTAGGAGACATAGATGGCGTGGTGGTAGTAATAATAAGAGCAATAACTAATAATCCTCACCTGCTCTTCCTTTATTTCTCATGACACAAGTTTTAAATGAATATGTTCTTATTGCAAGCTATTGAATGAGATCATCTCCTCCGATAGCTCCATCCCACATCCCACTCTTCATCGAAGAAGTAATCCCTGATACCTAGTTAGTAAGTATTCCTCTAGACTTTTTGTCTGCATGTACATGAATATATGTGTGTGAATGGCAATACTTTTTATTTTGCATTTCCTCATACATTAATTAGAATACTTTTTGGAAATTTCCTCTTTCATCTAACAATGTCTCTAATTTCTTTCCATGTTGTGACAGAAAAATCAACCTCATTATTTTCTAAAGCTCACGATGTTCCCAGTCTGGATCTATTCCACACTTTTATTTCATCCTTCCCCTGATGGTGAACATTTAGGTTGTTCCCTTGCTTGACATAAAGTTTACAGTGTACAAAATGCTTTTCTCTGTCTTAGCTCCTCTGATCAACTCAACAATCTTGGGAGGTAGGCAGGGTGGGTCTTTATTGTCTTGGAAATGGGAGTTGACTGAGGCTCACCATAAAGATAAAATAACACGTTCAAGGACATAGACATAGATATTGGTGGGGCAGAGATTCAACAAAAACCTAACTTTGCAGCCTTTCCCAGCAGAGCCCACCAGGAGATGTGAGTCAGTACTGTGGCTGCCAAGCTACCTTCTGCGGCTCCTCTCTTGCGATTCCCAGTAGGTCATTGATCTCCTGATCAGGAGTCACTCTGATTATCAGACAGGTGAGGTCATGGGCAGTAATAATGGATGACTCCCGATTGCCCATCCTTTCTCACTGTGGTTTATCAGTGTCTGGTGACACCCTGAGTAAAATTTTCAGGCAGGAAGGGTCCTTAGAGATCACCATATCCACGCCTATTCAGATGGAGGAAAATAACACCCAGATAGGGCAATAAACCTGCCCAGGGTTACACAGGTATTTAGTGGCAGAGCAAGGACTAGAATCCAGAACACTGAGCTCTCACCCATTACACTGCCCATTTTTCTCAAGGTCCAGCAACTGAGAAAGAGTTGGGAAAATATTTTATTTAAATTTTTAGTGTGCTAGGGAATACCTGGGGAGTTTGATTAAAAACTGCCCATTCCACAGAGGCAGCAGTCACCAACGGATGCTCAAGCTATTAGGTCAAAAGTCATAGGGAACCTTTATAAAGGAAGAATACACTGACACCACCTGACCCCAGATGTTTAGACATGGGCCAGCCAGACCCTTGATGTGTCTTATAATGGGATACAATAGAGGGTTCAGAGGATCACCTCAGAAATACGCTTGCAGAGAGATGAATGAAGAACCTCAATCTAATCAAGCCTCTAGATCCAACAACATTGTTTATAAGAAATACAGGGGATGGAGAAACAAGATAACTGATATTATAAAGAAGTCATCAACCCAATCTACAAAATGGGACATACTCCAGGACAAATTATTTGTTATTTTCAGCACCAACTAAAAAAAATTAAAGGTTGCAAGGACAAAAAGGGAAAACAGGGCAAGGGGATGTGACATTTTAAAAAAACGTAAGAGACTTAATAACAAAGTGCAGTATATAGACCTGTTTAGAAACCAACTATAAAACAGACATTTTTGAGACAGAGAAATCTGAATATGGACGGACTATTTTAAAAAAATTATTGTTAATTTTGCAAGTGATGATAAAGGTGAAAGGACCAAACTAACGCCATGACAGGCCTCAGAAAGCCTCAGAGATCAGAGGGCCTGAGTTTCAGTTTCCCCGAAACCACCTGAAGGAACAGGAAAATTTTAAGTAGGCTCTGACCCTTGGCCTGAGTCATAAAAACCGGCCTGAACACAATGACACAATAGCTGCAAACCCGTGCCTAGATAATCCTCCCTAAAACTGATAGATTGTGAAGATAAAGCCCTGTGAGACCCTACTGTGAAGATAAAGCCCTGTGAGACCCTACTGTGAAGATAAAGCCCTGTGAGACCCTAATTGAATTATTTTTGCTATCGAATCATCAGCAGACCTCCCCCTCGCCTCCCCCTGGTTATGGTCCCTTTTTCCTATAAAACCTCCTGTAATTTCTGCTCGAGGTCGGACTCCTCTGCTCCTGCGTGAGTTATGAGTCTCGACCCCAGTGCGCTGGTGGAATCAATAAACCTCTTGCTGTTTGCATCAAGACCGGTCTCTTGTGAGTATTTGGGTCTCTGTCCATCCCGGGGCTGAGCAGGGCCTGTTTTCTGGGTCTTACAAAGGGACGTTTGTTGCATATTTTTATAGTCTTTGTCCATTAGAGGTGCCTATTGATTTATTTACAGGTAATGTGACTTTAGGTCTCTAGTTTGCTACAATTATTCTGAGAAAATAAGCATGTGTGTGATAGGGATAAAGAGATAGATGGAAGAGAATTGACAAAAAGTTAATAATTATTAAAGCTGAAATGGGCACACAAGAAGTCATTGAATTATTGTCATTGTTATTTTTTAATACATTTGATAATCTCCATAACAAAGAGAGAAAAAAATCTCCATTCCGAAGTCTCACATAACACCACCAAGCCTCTGACTCAGGAGCCTAATATGAGAGCCAGGAATCCACATATTTAGCATGAGACTGAAAGGACCAAACTAATGCCATGACAGGCCCCAGAAAGCCTCAGAAATCAGAGGGCCTGAGTTTCAGTTTCCCCGAAACCACCTGAAAGAATAGGAAAATTTTAAGTAGGCTCTGACCCTTGGCCTGAGTCATAAAAACCGGCCTGAACACAATGACACAATAGCTTGCAAACCCGTGCCTAGGTAATCTTTCCCAAAACTGATAGATTGTGAAGATAAAGCCCTGTGAGACCCTACTGTGAAGATAAAGCCCTGTGAGACCCTACTGTGAAGATAAAGCCCTGTGAGACCCTACTGTGAAGATAAAGCCCTGTGAGACCCTAATTGTTTATTTTTTGCTATCGAATCATCAGCAGACCTCCCCCTCGCCTCCCCCTGGTTGTGGTCCCTTTTCCTTTAAAACCTCCTGTGATTTCTGCTCGGGGTCGGACTCTGCTCCTGCGTGAGTTATGAGTCTCGACCCCAGCGCGCTGGTGGAATCAATAAACCTCTTGCTGTTTGCATCAAGACCGGTCTCTTGTGAGTATTTGGGTCGCCGTCCATCCCGGGGCTGAGCAGGGCCTGTTTTCAGGGCCTTACATTTGGGGGCTCGTCCGGGAACTGCGGCCACCCTATTCTCCAGGGACCCACATGGAGGTAAGCGAAGGATCCTTAAGTTTCTGTGTGCGCCGGCGCCTGTTTGTTCTGTCGGATATCTGGGTCTCTGAAAAGAGCTTTCGGTTTGGCAGCCGCTTGCCGCTCCCATAAGGGAACGGAAAGGTGTGGTAAGGCAGACGTGCCAGGGGCCACAAGCTGCAACCCTGGGGGACGCCCCTGGGTGTGAAACGGGGGATTTTTCCGCCCGTCTGTTGGAAGGGGAAAGGGTCCGGTTTGAGCGGATTCAATGGAGGGACCCTCCCCCGTCTGAATACCTCTCGTGTCTGTGGAAAACAAGAGGAGGAAAGTGTTTGTTGGCGTCTTTTGTCGTTTTGTGGCTTGCTGTTTTTGTGTATTTAGAAACGACCAAAATGGGACAGACTGTGACAACCCCTTTGTCTCTGACTTTGGACCGCTGGACGGACGTCAAGAATAGGGCCCATGACTTGTCTGTAGAAGTTAGAAAAAGACAATGGCAGACCCTTGCTCGACTGAATGGCCAGCCTTCAATGTAGGTTGGCCTCCTGAGGGTACTTTTAACAGAGAATTAATTTTTGCAGTTAAAAATCTTGTTTTTCAGCCAAGACCCGATTCTCACCCTGACCACCAATCCTACATCATGTAACCAATAAGGAAAACTGCTGTTTTGATTGTTTCCTTTCATCATGTACTTCTTTGTCCATATTGTGTAAAAGTAATTTCTCATAACAAAAGCTGTCTTCCTCTCTTCTCTGAGTATTAAAGTGAACAACTGAGCAGTAGAGGGTTTGGACTTGTATCCCTGCCATCCCTGGGCAGCCCCTGCAGCAGAAGATGGCAGAGGTGTTACAGCTACAGAAGATGGGGGTGGGAGGGAGGAATCCAAGTGATCCTGGCCTCAGAAATTCAGGCCTGCCTGTATTCATTTACAGGGAGATTTTTCTAAATGTAAGATTCTCATTTCAGAGTATGGGGAGAGGTCTGTTGTTAATTTATTGTTAACTTTTTGAAATTGGATTACAAAATGTCTGCACCTTCAGCTTGGGCTGGACAGTTGATTTAATAAACTAGGCAGCTTCTTGTATACTTTGGCAATAAGCTTTCTTAACAGGCAAAGCTTCTCTTGTAAGAACTGGAAGCATTTGCTTTTTTTTCAGTTCGTATCCAGTGTTTTTTAAAGGGGCCAAAGATTGACTTTGCACTGTATTTTTCCACTGCAGTTAATGGGCCACTGATTCCCCCCACACCCAAGTTATCAAGCCTCTCTCCTTCCCTCCCTCTCTCTGTTTCTCTCTTTGGAAATGTAATTGATTTGAGAGACTGCACTGTTTCTGCAGGGTGGGGGAGTCAGCATGGAGCAGGTATGTAAGGCCAGCAATACACTTTCAGCAAGGCTCCCTCACTTGCACTCTCCTGTAAGTCAGTAAATTGTTATATATTACCCCTTCCTCCCATAAGTCTTTTTAAAATGTGGATAGATGGGACCCTACTGAAACTGTGTATCATACTATGGGTAATATCTTTTTCATATACTTATTAAAGTGTGAAGTTGTTTTGCTTGTACCATTCCAGTTTTGAGCTGCAATAGTTCATTGTTGTAATTGAAGAAAAGATTTCTTCAGAAATAACTTTAAAGATGAACACATACAACTGAATATAGAAAATCTTTCAATAATTGTAATTATAAGGGAGAAACTGATGTTTACTTTGATCTTTAAAATTGTGGCACCTCTTAACCTTTTAGCAACTTTATTTCTGTATTGCTTTGATATTTTATGAGATTAGCTTTGAGAAATAGTCTTGATTTTTAAACCAAAGATTTTCTAAAACCTTAAGGTCTAGTCTAAACCAATTTAAACTTAATCTGGTTATCTAATCAAAGAAAATTTTTTCCATTTTTAAATTGCTATTTTTTAAAAGCTTTTAATTACCCATTTTATAAACTTTATATTCATATTTGTCTGAAGTTCTTATTTTTCCAGTATGTCTAAACCAAAGTTTCAAGTGTTGGTACTAAATAGAAGCAGAACTGCAGGAACCCCGAAACCTAAAATATATCCTGAAGTAGAATCCCCTCCCGAATGGCTGGAACCTTGCCCTCCCCCGTATTATCTTGAACAGGCGGCAGAACCTGCTCCAGCCCCTGAGCCACAACCTGCTCAGCCGGTAGTGCAAGAAAGGGAAGAAGAAGGGCCCAATGCTCCCCCTTTACCAGCAGCAGCGGGGGGCCCAGCGGCGGGTACCCAAAGTCATAGAGGGGCCCCTCCTGGGGATGGGCCGGATTCTACTGTAACCCTCCCACTTAGAGTTTATGGCCCTCCCGTGCCGCCCCCCCGGAGTCCAACCCATGCAGTATTGGCCATTTTCTTCTGCAGATATATATAATTGGAAGGCTAATCATGCTTCCTTTTCAGAAAATCCTGTAGGACTTACTGGATTAATAGAGTCTCTCATGTTCTCCCACCAACCCACTTGGGATGATTGCCAGCAACTGTTGCAGTCTCTTTTCACCACGGAAGAGAGAGAGAGAATCCTGTTGGAAGCCCGGAAAAATGTTTTAGGAGACAATGGGCAACCCTCCCAACTTCCCCATGTGATAGATGCTGGATTCCCACTGACTCGACCCAACTGGGACTTCAACACTCCGGAAGGTAGGGAGAGGTTGACTGTCTACCACCGGGCTCTGGTGGCAGGTCTCAAGGGGGCTGCGCGACGGCCCACTAATCTGGCTAAGGTAAGAGAAATTCTTCAGGGGCCCACTGAACCGCCTTCAGTTTTTCTTGAGCACCTTATGGAGGCTTATAGGCGCTATACTCCTTTTGATCCCACCTCTGAGGGACAGCGGGCAGCCGTAGCTATGGCATTTATAGGGCAATCAGCTTCTGATATCAAAAAGAAGCTGCAGCGCCTCGAAGGATTGCAGAATTTTACTTTACAGGACCTAGTGAAGGAGGCTGAGAAAGTGTATCACAAAAGAGAGACAGAGGAAGAGAAAGAAGAAAGGCAGAAGAGAGAGAGAGAGGAAAGGGAGGATAGAAGAGACAGAAGACAGGAGAAAAACTTATCTAGAATTTTGGCCACAGTGGTAGGAGAGAAAGAAAGAGGATTTCAAGGGCCTAGGCAGGTAGGGAACCTGAGCAACAGGGGCCAGAAGACAACGAGAAGCATGGGCAGACCACCCCTTGACAAAGATCAATGTGCCTACTGCAAGGAGAGAGGGCACTGGGCCCGAGAGTGCCTGAGGAGGAGGGGCAGAAACCCAAAAGTGTTAACCCTAGATGAAGAAGATTAGAGGGGACGGGGCTCGGATCCCCTCCCCGAGCCCAGGGTAACCTTACAGGTGGAGGGGCGACCAGTGGACTTTCTGGTCGATACCGGGGCAGAACACTCCGTGTTACTAGAACCCTTGGGAAAATTGAAAGACAAAAAGTCCCTAGTCCTGGGCGCCACAGGAAAAAAACTGTATTCATGGACTACCCGAAGAGATGTAGATTTAGGTGTGGGACGGGTAACCCACTCATTTCTAGTTATACCTGATTGCCCCTCCAACCTGTTAGGGAGAGACCTCCTCACCAAAATGAGAGCTCAAATTTTCTTTTCCCCATCGGGGCCAGAGGTCACCCTGCAAGAAAACCCCACAGTTGTTTTAAGTTTTAAATTAGAAGAAGAATATCGAATATTCACTGAGAAGTCAGTCCCTGAAGATATACAAGACTGGTTGAGACAATTTCCCCAAGTTTGGGCGGAAACAGGGAGGACGGGCTTAGCAGAACAGATTCCGCCTCTGGTGATAGAAATGAAGGCTTGTGCCTCCCCAGCAGCAGTGCGCCGGGACCCCATGAGCCAGGAGGCCAGACTGGGCATTCGCCCCCATATTCAGAGGCTCTTACAGTCAGGAATCCTGGTGCCATGCCGCTCCCCATGGAACACCCCATTGCTACCTGTCAAGAAGCCCGGTACAGGGGACTACCGGCCAGTCCAGGACTTGCAGGAGGTGAACAAGAGAGTCCAAGACATTCACCCCACGGTGCCCAATCCATATAACCTCCTCAGCTCTCTCCCCCCAGAAAGGGGCTGGTATACTGTGCTGGACTTAAAAGATGCTTTCTTCTGCATGAGATTACACCCATCAAGTCAACCCATCTTTGCATTCGAGTGGAGGGATCCGGACACTGGGCAAACAGGACAACTGACCTGGACCCGATTACCTCAAGGATTCAAGAATTCTCCCACCCTCTTCGATGAGGCGCTACACCGGGACTTGGCCCCCTTTCGGGCCACAAATTCCAAGGTAACTCTCCTCCAGTATGTTGATGATTTGCTTTTGGCAGGAGAGACCTATCAAGATTGCCTTGAAGGGACCAGAAGCCTCCTCTCTGAGCTGGGCCGGCTGGGGTACCGAGCCTCTGCAAAGAAGTCTCAGCTATGTAAGCAAGAAGTAGTCTACTTGGGCTACTCTTTAAGGGAAGGGAAAAGATGGCTGACCAAGGCCAGGAAGAAGACTGTCACACAGATTCCAGTACCTAAGACATCTAGACAGGTACGTGAATTCCTGGGCACTGCTGGCTTCTGCCGACTTTGGATCCCAGGCTTTGCTACCTTGGCAGCCCCCCCTCTACCCCCTAACCAAGGAAGGGGTAAAGTTTCAATGGGAAAAAGAACACCAACAGGCCTTCGACGAGATTAAGAAGGCCCTCCTCTCAGCACCAGCCTTGAGCTTGCCAGATCTGACCAAGCCTTTTACCCTTTATGTAGATGAGAGAGGGGGAGTAGCCAGGGGAGTTCTTACCCAGGCCTTGGGACCCTGGAAGAGGCCGGTGGCATACCTGTCAAAGAAACTGGACCCAGTGGCCAGCGGATGGCCATCCTGCTTAAAGGCCATTGCAGCAGTCGCAATCCTGATCAAGGACGCTGACAAACTAACTATGGGACAACAGGTGACTGTAATTGCTGCCCATGCCCTAGAGAGTGTTATCCGCCAGCCTCCTGATTGGTGGATGACGAATGCTCGCATGACCCACTACCAAAGCTTACTGCTGACGGAGAGAATCATTTTTGGCCAGCCTGCCCTCCTTAACCCGCTACCTTACTGCCTGAGGACACTGAGGAGCCAGTTGTTCACAGTTGTGCAGACATACTGGCTGAGGAAACTGGAGTCAGAAGTGACCTTACAGACACCCCCTGGCCTAACGGTACCACCTGGTTCACGGATGGCAGCAGCTTCGTAGTTGAAGATACCTTCACAGGATGGGTAGAGGCATACCCAACTAAGACAGAAACTGCCAACATTGTGGCCAAGAAGATATTAGAAGAAATTTTTCCCAGGTTTGGAATCCCTAAGGTAATCGGATCTGACAACGGGCCGCCTTCGTTGCTCAGGTAAGTCAGGGACTGGCCAAACAAATGGGGTTTAGTTGGAGATTACATTGTGCATATAGACCCCAAAGCTCAGGACAGGTAGAGAGGATGAACAGAACTCTAAAAGAGACCCTGACTAAATTAGCCTTAGAGACCGGCGGGAATGACTGGACAGCTCTCCTTCCCTTTGCCCTGTTCTGGGTCAGGAACACCCCAGGGCATCTTGGACTAACCCCCTATGAGCTTTTATGTGGAGGACCACTCCCCCTTGTGGGAACAGGAAACGTACATAACCCTGATGCTGTTCTTTCTCAACCCTTATTCGTCCACCTAAAAGCCCTAGAAGTAGTTCACCAGCAGGCATGGGAACAACTGAAGGAGGCCTACTCCACTGAGACCACCACCGTCCCTCACCAGTTCCAAGTAGGAGACGCTGTCTACGTATGCAGACACCGTGTTGGGGATCTCGAACCCCGGTGGAAAGGACCCTACCTAGTCCTGCTGACAACTCCCACTGCAGTGAAGGTCGAAGGAATAGCCGCCTGGATCCACGCCTCCCACCTAAAAGCTGCACCAAAGGCAGAAGAAAATGAGTCCTGGCACGTGGAAAAGACTGATAATCCTCTTAAGCTTCGCTTACACCATCTCGGAGTAGCAGCTGGAGTAAGTACTGGAACTGCAGCTTTGATACAAGGGCCTCAGCACTTCCAGATGTTGAGAGCCGCAATGGATGAGGACTTACGAGCCTTAGAACAATCTATCTCCAAACTAGAGGAATCCCTGACTTCTTTGTCTGAAGTAGTATTGCAGAATAGGAGAGGGCTAGATTTGTTGTTTTTGAAGGATGGTGGACTGTGTGCTGCATTGAGGGAAGAATGCTGCTTCTATGTAGATCATTCTGGAATCATAAAAGACTCCATGTCTAAGTTGAGGGAAAGGCTAGATAAACGCCTGCAAGACCGAGAGTCTCAGCAAGGATGGTTTGAAAGATGGTTTAGTAAATCTCCTTGGTTTACTACTCTAATATCTTCCCTTTTAGGACCTATTCTAATTTTGCTTTTGTTACTCACTATTGGCCCTTGCATCCTGAACAAATTAGTAACTTTTATTAGAGAACGGATTAGTGCAGTACAAATTTTAATGTTAAGACAGCATTACCAGTCCGTACCTAATTCTGAGAAAGAATTTTTTAACAATATAGAACTCTAGTTCTATGATTAGAACTATACATAAGAAGAAGTGGGGAATGAAAGGACCAAACTAATGCCATGACAGGCCCCAGAAAGCCTCAGAAATCAGAGGGCCTGAGTTTCAGTTTCCCCGAAACCACCTGAAAGAATAGGAAAATTTTAAGTAGGCTCTGACCCTTGGCCTGAGTCATAAAAACCGGCCTGAACACAATGACACAATAGCTTGCAAACCCGTGCCTAGGTAATCTTTCCCAAAACTGATAGATTGTGAAGATAAAGCCCTGTGAGACCCTACTGTGAAGATAAAGCCCTGTGAGACCCTAATTGAAATATTTTTGCTATCGAATCATCAGCAGACCTCCCCCTCGCCTCCCCCTGGTTGTGGTCCCTTTTCCTTTAAAACCTCCTGTGATTTCTGCTCGGGGTCGGACTCTGCTCCTGCGTGAGTTATGAGTCTCGACCCCAGCGCGCTGGTGGAATCAATAAACCTCTTGCTGTTTGCATCAAGACCGGTCTCTTGTGAGTATTTGGGTCGCCGTCCATCCCGGGGCTGAGCAGGGCCTGTTTTCTGGGTCTTACAAGACCACAGATAATTCTGATGCAATTGGTACTATAACCCAATTTTGAAAACACTGATCTAAACACGAGAATCTAAGTACAGGAATGTATTTTGGTTCCCTTAAAAAATAAATATACCTCCAAATTTGGCACAATTTAAGAATCTGAGTGAATAATGACAATAATGAAGTATAATATATTAAATAAAAAATAATGTGAGTCTGTTGTGTTACTGTGTGATCACAAGTCCGATCGCACACCCAAATGGGTGCGTTATGATGGGAAAGTGCTTGAGACATGAGGGTTTATGGGACTTACATACAGGGAGTCCAGGAGCTTGAGCTGGATGAGGTTAACTACTGCTATCGCTGTCGTGGACTGAGAGGGAACTGATTATACAGGGTGGGAAGACAGAGACTAGTCTGTGCCAGGGGCCAGGAGACAAAGACTATTGCTCTGCTAGAAGAGGTCATTCTTATGTGACCAGCGCCTCAAGGGCCTGGCCATCAACAGCCTAAGACCATCAGCATAGTGTATAGCTAGCATAGACCTGAAGGGGACCCTGTGGGCACATGGTTATTCTGGGACAAAAGGTTACTAGCAGTCTATGCTTGTCCCCACAGTTGCAAAAAAAAAGGGGGTGGGGGTGGGGGAAGAATATATCTTTCTTACATGCCAACTAATAAATTTAGGGAAAAAAATGACAGATGGAATTAGAAAACCACCACCTCACAACCACTGATGAAATAATTGATTTAGACAAGGATCATCAATGAATGTTACAACCCTTGGTTTGAGGGGAATAGGATATTCATAGCATCTCAACGTTTTACCTCCACATTACAAACAAGGAAATGTGCAATTACAATGGAGAGGTCTGACAGGCGCCTTCACACTGGGACCACAGAACATCACGTGCCTCCCCATATGATGGGAAAAAGTACAGAATATCACTTATACAGGTGTGCATGCCGAAAGCGCTTACCTAAATCTAATCATGAGGAAACAATCACACAAATCTACTCTGTGGGACTTTCAACATGACAATCGGCCTGGACTCTTCCCAGAAAGCTACTATCATGGAAAACAAAGGAAGTGGACGTATACAGGCCCGTTATACAGGAAAAAAGACTGAAGAGACATAGCCAAATACAATATATAAGTATTGATTAGATTCTGAGTCAAATAAACACAGCTTTACAAGATATTTTGGGGAGAACTGGGTTATTTAAAATATTGACTATATATTTGAGGATATTTGTGGGTAAAATTGTAACATTTCCAGAATATCTCGCCTGGCTTTAGTACATCTGCATATCAATAGGCGTTCAGTGCTGGAAAGAAGTATGGCTTTAGTGCATTTGCATCATTCCTCTAGGGTGGAGAGAAGTTCATCTCCATATCAATGGGTAATTACCTGGGCAAGGAGGACTTATCTGTACCTGAGAGGTGAGGAGGGAGGGCCGCTTTTGCTTCTCCTGGAGCAGGAAAGAGAGACATGGCCCCAGACTGCAGCTTGTCGAGCAATAAACAGATTTTAAACTTTATTTCTCCCTTTGACTGATTTCGGTTTTTAGAGGTATTTTGCCCCGGGATTTCCTCTCCCCGGACTTACAATATTGAAACTGACTTTCTAGATATAGTTTCAAGGGAGATATTATGGTTTGTGGAGGTATGTATTAGAGATTATGCTGAGACATTTAGGGTTGAGGTGTTACGATAGTTACAGTTGACTTTCAAACGGTTCTGGAAAAATTGTGTGTGTGTGTGTTTATGGATGGATTAATACATACATAAATATATATATATTTACATACATACTCACATAGTACAGTTAGGGCCAAAGTTAGTAATTGGCATATATCTAATTAAAGGATATGTAGATGTTAATTATACCAGTCTCTCGACTTTTTCTGTGGACTTGAAAATTTTCAAAATCAAAAAATGCAGGGAAATAGTAAAAACAGGACTTTTTCAAAAAATTAAATGCATTTAAAAAAATAATTTGCTTTCTCCCTCTGCCTCTTCTTTTCCTTCTCAGGTACACTGTCAACTTCTTACTAATCATCACCCAACTGGGCTTCTGCAGTGTTTATTTTATGTTTATGGCAGACAACTTAAAACAGGTAAAGAGGTCGCTTCCGGGAAGAGTGGGAGAAAAGCAGGCCTCCTGCGGCTGGGGCTGCATTAGCAAAAGCATAGCGCTCAGACCATGGGAGGAGAGGGCGGCATTTCTCCTCCGAGACTGCGCTTGGGAGCTCACTCAGTCCCGGAAATTTAAAGGGTCATAGAGAAGCCAAAGCAGGAGTATAACCAGGCTAGGGAGAGAGGCTGCGATCGTGTAGTCAGAAATAATTGGGAATTTTTAGCCTGAGAAGTGTTGGTGAGATTGACTTTAGGTATCTCATGGTCGTCACATAGAAGATGACTAAATAGAGGCAAACAAACAAGCCGCCACCTTGCCCTCATCGCATTCCTGACAGGCTCTACAAATCAATCACAGCATTCTTTCTTGGCTTCATGGAATAGAGGGAACATCCTTGTTTTCGTGTGCTCGTTATACAGCCGGCACTATGACAAGTATTTAGATGGAATGTTCAAGCAGATAGATTTTGCGCAATGTTCAGAGCTGTCTATTTTTTAGGGGCTTCTAAAGTTGCATATGTTATACTGGGTAATCAACTCCCCTTCTCCAGTATACAATTTGGTAGGGAAGAAAAGGTTGGGCTAGATGACCAAGGGACCCTTCATCCCAAAAGAGCTTTTATGATTCGAGGGGCTTCTTACTGTCAATTATGGGCACTACACTTAAGGTTACCAGATTTGGCAAACAAAAATATTTGATGCCCAGTTAAATTGGAATTTCAGATAAGCAGCGATTTTTTTTCTACTATGATTATGTCCTACATACTTTTACTAAAAAGTTATTTCTTAATTACCTGAAATTGAAATTTAACTGGGTGTGCTGTGTTTAGTCTGCCGATCCTAACTACACCGCTCTCCGTTATGCTCTACGTCAGATGGTGGAAGAAGCCCACGTAACCTCCACCACCTGCCATCCCAGGAAGACCCTGGTGCTGACCCCGGTCCTGGACATTTGCTTCTACATGCTGACAGTCCTGCCCTTCCTGGTCCTGTTGGTATTTATACAGAACCTCATGCTGTCCATCTTCTCAACACTGGCCAACATCACTACTCTGGGGAGCGTAGCTCTGATCTTTGACTATATCGTGCAGGTCTGTACCTCAAACCTCTGCAGATGGGGGTCAGTGCCAGGGCTTCTGAGACACCTGGGGAGGGCTGTTATCACTATGGGCAGGTGACAATGAGAAAGTGACCCCTGCTAAGGTGAGATTTGTAAACACTTCTGCCCCACAAGCTATAAAAGCTAGTCACCATCATCATATCATCATGATTGTCACACTGGATGATGAGTCTTTCAACAAATAGTTATTGAATAACTTCTGTGAATGTGCAAAGGGCTGAGAATTCACTGGTAAGTAAAACTGATGGAGCACCTGCTCTCCTGGAGGTTCTATTCACTTGGGGGAGATAAACTTTGATCGAATAACCAACAAAAATTAGAGCAGTAGTTGGTTGACAAGGGATACAAGGATGATACAGGAATTTGATTTACTTCTTTACATATATTAACTCATGGAATCTTCACCATGATACTATTTTGGAAGTACTACCTTTATCCTCAGTTTGCAGACAAGGAAACTGATAAAATAATTTTTCTACTAGTTCCAGTCAGTTCACCTCCCAAACCCATACTATGCTATCATCACAGGCCCTGAAATTCCACATTGTAGTTTCATTCTCTGAATCTGAAAGACTTTTAAGGTTGTATTAGTTTCCTATTGCTGCTATAACAAATTACCAAAAACCTAGTGGTTTAAAACAACACAAATTTATTTTACAGTTCTGGAGGTGTCGCTGTGATAAAAATCAAGGTATGAGCAGGGCTGTATTTCTTTCTGGAGGCTTATGGGGAGAATCTGTTTTCTTGCCTTTTCTGACTTTTAGACGCTGCCCACGTGCCTTGGCTTGTAGTCCCCTTCCTTCGTGAAAGCCAGCAGTGGCAGGCCGAGTCTTCCTCATGCAGTCATCTCTCTGGTTCCCTCTTCCACTTTTAAAGACCCTTATGATTATGTTGGATCCACCCAGATAATCCAGGAAAATCTCCTGATTCTAAAGTCAGATGACTAACAACCTTAATTCAGTCTGAACACTTAATTCTCCCTTGCCATGTAACACAACATGGTCACAGGCTCCAGGGGTCTGGAGGTGGACATCTTCAGAGAGTCATTGTCCTGCCCATGACAGGGGTCCACTAGAATGATCATTCCCTCCAGATCTGTGATGTCTGCCATACCAGCTTGTGGACTGCATGGCTCTCAGAGAAGTGACAGGAAGGAGATGTTAGAGAAGACAGGAGACGTGAATTGTTTAATCCAATCATCCTACAGGAGACCTGAATTCTTACCTGAGCTGTACCACTAACAGAGTAGAGTGGGCAATTCCCTTCTTTTCTCTGGTCCCCACTTTCCCCACATGTAAAGATGTGGTAAATACATAAAATGTATTCCTTAAAAAGGAATGATCTATGCTACAACATGGATGGACCTTCAAGTCATTAGGCTAAGTGAAATAAGCCAGTCAGAAAAAGACATACATTTTGATTCCATTTATATGAGGCACATAGAATAGTCAAATTCAGAGAAACAGAAAGTAGAATAGGGGTCACCAGGGGGCTGGGTATTAGGGAGTTATTATTTATTGGATGCAGAGCTTCAGTTTGGGGTGATGAGAAAAGTTCTGGAGAATGGGTAGTGGTGATGGTTGCACAAAAGGGAAATGTGCTTGATACCACTGCATTGTACACTTAAAAATGTTTTAAATGGTAAATTTTCTGTGTATTTTACCAAAAAAAAAAAAAAACTTTCTTAAAAGAGGAGAAGGCAGACCCAGCTCTAGCTATCTCATGGGTGCCTCTAACACTCTATTGATAACAGATATGGCCCAGCTTTCTACCAGGCAAAGACGTAGGATGACTTCCACACCATGGCAAAACGGATACCCCCCTTCTGCTTCCTTGAAGGGGGTTCCAGATCCCAGCAGCCTACCTTTGATGGCAAGCTGGAAGACCTTCTTGCTGTTCTTCGGTACAGCCGTCTTCACATTTGAAGGCGTTGGTTTGGTAAGATGGGTGTGTGGTTTGAGGCAATGATCCCTAATGCTCTCTAGGGAAGCAGTCATCATTCCAGATGTCTAAATAATAGTGTTTACAAAAAGTGCAGAATATGATCTTTTCCTGGTAGAAGGGAAGTCAGTACCTATTCCCAGGGCACCAACTGCTCCATACAAAGCCTTGAAGACTGAGAATTTACTCTTCAGCCCAGATGGAGTGGGGCACTCCTGGCAATAGAAAATGGAAGGGCGTGACCTTTCTGGACCCTAGGCCACCTGGGGAAGGATGTCTGTGCTCTGGGGGGAACCTGCCCCTTCGCAAGCTGCCATACCATTTCTACTTTTTCTTTCTCAACCTCCTTTCACCTCCAGGTTCTGCCTCTCAAAAACCAGATGAAGCATCCACAGAAGTTTTCATTTGTTCTGTACTTGGGGATGTCTCTTGTCATCATCTTCTACATCTGCCTGGGGATGCTGGGCTACATGAAGTTTGGGTCAGACACCCAGGCCAACATCACCCTCAACTTGCCCAACTGCTGGTATGTTCCTGCCTGCCTGGGGTGGGAGGGGAAGAGAGTCATGGGATCTGAGCCTTAGCAACAGAACGTGGCATTTCCCTGCATTATCATTAGCAGCAAATACTGACTGCTAATATTAGTATTATAATAACAGGTATGTTAGATAACCCACGGACTGTGCATTACCTCATTTAATTCCCATGACAGCCCTATGAGTGAGCATTATTATTATCAACTCCATTTAAGTTGAGGAAATTAATATTTGGAGAGGCTGTAAATAATTTTCCCAGCTCACATTGTTTCTGAGAAGCCAAAACTTGAAATTGGATCTGACTACATTTTGAAGACCCTAAAAACAGGAATGATCTGGGAGTGTTTGGGAAACCAAAATAGCAGCAATAGAAGGTGTAACTACAGAGTAGATTGAGCATCCTGTATGTGGACCACTGCTCAGGCCCCCATTCCAGAAATGGGCCTGGCTGCCATTGCTGGTCTGGAGTTCTAATATTCAGTCATCAATTCAATTACTCATTCATTCATTCATCCAGGAAGCATTTTGGGGGCTGACACATAGCATTCAGCAAGTGTTCGCTATTATCATTTTTCTGGCAGTATTAGGTGCACAGTGACTAAGCAGTCAGTAAAACCAAGTGTTTAAGAGCACAAGTTCCCAGGCTGAGTAATGGGATTTGATCCTGGTCCTTCTGTGACCTTGGAAAGCTACCTAATCTTGCACACCTCATTTCCATTCTCTGTAATGGATATACCCATGCTAATACCTATTTGTATCAGTCAGTATAGACTAGGTTGTGCTCCAGTAATAAACAAGTCCAAAATCTCAACGGCCAGGCACACACAAATGCACAATTCTATGTTTACACTACATGTCTACTATGGAGTGACTAGGGCTCAGCTCTGCACCATCCCCACTGCAGGACCTAGACTGACAAAACAGCTACTCCCTGAAAACTGTTGGTTTCCATACCTGAGAGCACGGTGAATCCTGCCCTTCACCGTGTAGCTGCTAAAGCTTTCCAGGGTAGTGACCGACAGCTCTTCTGCTTGTGCTTCATCAGTCAAAAGAAGCCCTGTGACCAAACCTCACTCCAAGGGGCGAAATTCAATTCTAGAAGAACTGAAGTACTTGAACAGCACAAATGTCTTCCATACTATCTCAGGGAGTGAGTGTGAGGATTCCTTGGTTTACATCAAATGCTTAGAGAAGTGTTCAGCACACAGCAAGCACTCATCAAATATTAGCTGTTATCATTGTCATGATTCCCCACAGCCTTGGTCTTCCCGGGGTGAGTAGGATAATGGGGCATTCATTTCCCACAAGGTCACAGTTGTAAAATGAAAAGAATATCACAAGCCACACCCACCTCACTGTGTTGTGGTAGTAACTAGATGAGATAATAAATGTGGAATTTATTTGAAGTTGTGACTTATTTTTACACAAGATGTTGCTCTAATACTCTGTTCTTATTTTGGGCAATTTGAGCTGCCACCAGCTGCCTTAGGCAGGGCTTTCCTCAGCTGGAAAATGTGGGCACTGGGTGCCATAAAGACCTCACACCTGCTCTGAAACTGGCTGGTCATCAGATTCTGCAGAGGAGCCTTAAACAAATATACCCTTTCCCAGTAAGAACAAGACCAGCAAGCCAAGAAAAATGTGGTCATGACCACACAGTTCACAGGCAAATTTTTTTAAATGGCATTTTATATATTTGGAAAGATACTATGTCTCCATGATAATAATAGAAATGCTAATTTAAAAGAAAACAAAGTGGCAAAGACCCGGAGGTGATCACACACTGTGTTTTGGCAAGGATGCAGGGAAGCAAGCGCTCCAGTGTGCTAGGACAACAAATGGGCAACAGCTGTCACATTTTTAAGTCACATATACTTTTACTCAGCATTTTTACTTCTGGGGTCGGAGGCTGGATGTGCAGAGCTATACGTACAGGGGTGTTCTTTGCTGCATTGTTTACTGGCAGAAGACTGGACTGGTTAAAAATTATAGTATAGCCACACAACTGGAATGCCAAGCAGCGATTAAATAGAAGAGCCAGATCTATGTGTACTTATAGGGAACAATCTCCAAGAAATATTAACAACAACAAAAAAACAGGGCTCAATGAGAGGTCGAGGATGCTATGGTGTATGTGCATGTGTGTGTTACACCTACATTCTGTATACACTGATTATTTCTGGAAGGGCTACAGCAAAACTGTTAGAGGGGTTGCCTATGGAAAGCAGAACTGGAGACTGGGAATCAAGGGTGGGAGGGAAGCTTTTCACTGTGTGATTTTTGTACCATGAATTTTACTCTAAGCAGATATGCCTTTCTTAAAAAGGCACAGATTCCTGAGCCACAGGCCTACTGAATCAGAACCTCCAGGAATTTGCACTTTGAGTAAAGTTTCCAGGCAGCCCTGAAGGCTGGTCAGCCTGAGTTGGTGGAAGTGAGCTGCTCTCTAACTCAATGAGGAAAGCCAGGTTAGAGCAGTGAGTGCATCCTGAAAGGCCCTGCCCAAGAACCACATCAAATTTCACATCCTATCCATGTCTCTGCAGGTTGTACCAGTTGGTCAAGCTGATGTACTCTCTTGGCATCTTCTTCACCGATGCCCTCCAGTTCCATGTCCCAGCTGAGATCATCATCCCCTTCGTGATCTCGCAGGTGTCAGAGAGCTGGGCCCTGTTTGTAGAGCCATCTGTCCGCACTGCCTTGGTCTGTCTGACCTGTGAGTAGGATAAAAGGGTACTCTTTGCCCAAGGTGTGGCTGGGAGACACATGGGCATTTACCCGACTCTCGTCTCTGTCACTCGCCTTCTCTGTGACCTTTGGCAATATATTTTACCTCCCTGAACCTCAACTTTCCACCTGAAAAATGGGCTTAAGAGAACTATCACACAGTAAATGTTGCCATTATCTCTACTACCTACACATAGGAAATATACATTAGCTTGTTTATGGGAGAAAGAAGCATCACTCTTTTAACCACACTCCTACATGCCAGGCACTGTAACTGTCTAATACGCATTACAGCCAAGCAATGTGGTAATGCCAGCTAAGGGATTTATGGCCCAGAGAAATTAAGAAGTGCACTCAAATCACACAGCTGCTCAAGGACAGAGCTGGGATTTGAGCACAGGTTGTATAGCAGCAAAGCCTATGTTTTCCATTGTGCCAATTCCTTCCCATCATAAATTAAGGTCAAGTCCGCTATCATAAAATGGTGTTTAACTGTATGGAAAAACCTCAAGGGGCTGATTTTTTTAAGTCTTGGAGATCTTTTTTTTTTTTTTTTGGTGTACTCTTTTCTCCTCCCTCCCTTTCTTCCTTCATTTATCCTTCCATTTATTTAGTCCTTCATTCATTCTGCATTAGACACTATTGCAGATGTTTGGGAAATACCATGAACAGGGCTAGGGGAGTCTTCCTCTGAAGTCCGTCCAGAGAAAGAAGATCAGAAAAGAGGCCCCATGAAGAGTGAGAGAAAGAACTAGGGATATTTTGCTTGAAGAAGTAAAGACTTGGGGAACTTCTGTGTCTTTCCTCAAGCACTGTAGGATTCTTGTGAGAGAGAGAGCAAGTTTAGTCTTAAAAGCTCCAGGCATCAGAGATTAAAGTTGAAGGAATCCTCAGTTTCTGTTCAGGGTCGGGAGAAGCTGTGTAACTCTTAGAACAGTCCAACAGAAGAAACTGCTGTCAGATTCTGCTCTTTACAAGACAGATTCTAGAAGCAGAGACAGTACACCTGATTGGTTTGAGGTATTACAGAGAGTTCCCCATCTGCACCAAGACATCAGGAACCTGAAAATATATTGTTTTGAGATCATTTCTAGTAGGAAAGAGATCAGCTGAAGAGAAAAACTGAATAGTTCAGTCCACTCGGGACCAGGGAGGGCACCATTAAAGATAGCTGACCTTCCAATGACATGTCATGATTCTGTTATGTGCTGAATGATCACTTCCTCCTCGTTTACTCACCAGTCAACTCCATTATTCTTCATTCATTCAACAGTCATTGGTTGAGCACCTACTATGTGCCTGACATTTTGCTAGACACTAGGGATACAATAATGATTAATGAAGAGGACGTGGCTCCTGACTCCATGAGGCTGATAGCTGAATGGAAATTTATACAAGGAAATAATTACAGTACCTTGTGATGAATGGTAAGATGGTACATAATGGTGTACCAGATGATGGCTAAAACATGAGGATACCCTAAGAGCATGTAGACTATTCTATAACTTAGCCTGGGCCAAGTCAGAACCCCCTGAAATAGTGGAGTGATACTTCAGTTAAGACCTAAAAGATAAGTAGGAGGTAGATGGAGGACGAAGATCACATGTAGGGAGCAGATGCTGCACACATATCTGAAGCAAATACTTACATATGGTCTTTTGGGAGAACTAAAAGCAATGGGGAGTGATGAAATACGCAGCCAGAGGATTTGGCAGGGCCCAAGTCCTAAGGGACCTGATGCTAAGGAGATCCAGCAATGGGGGCCAAGGAAGGGCTCTGAACAGTGGGTTGGCAAGACCAGATGTGATCCTTCTGGAGCGCACCTCCAGTCTACTTTGCATTATAGATTTCCTTGAATGTATCTTCTCTGCCCTGCCAGGGTGAGCTCTCCGGGAGAACAGACACTGATTTTTCTCTCCCTCCTTATAAGCAACTTATTAAACATCTGATGAAGGAAAGCTGTAGACAGGGACTATCCCACCATAGGGGGTGATGGATTCTCAACCTATGAGTCTCTGTCATTCTCTGATTGGACGTGTTAGGGCAATTTCAGAAAAAGGTAATAATATTTTCTTTGAGATCCAGGAAGCTAGTATGGGTGCTTTCCAGAACAGGTTTTCCCAGATTTGTTTATAGGAAAATGATATGGTGTGTAAAGTTAAATTACATAAATTGTATATTTATTCATTCAAACATTATCAAAAGTGGACTCACCAGGAAAATTCATGATATGTGTTCATTGTATATGTAAAAGATGGAGATTTTGGAGTGTTTATAGAAGAGAAGAGAGGGGAGCGAGCAGCCTAATGCTGTCTTCATATTTTTGTGTCCTCCTTAACTACCAGGATCCTTTTAAGAGTAGGAAAACAAATGAGATTCTAACAAGACCATCTCTCATTTTTTACCCATCTTGCTTCTAGAGTGCCTATATTATGTAGATTAGTACAGATTCAGTGAAGATTGAGTGTCTGGGTGATGGTCGAACATTTATTGAGTGCCTACTACCAAGTTCTTTCCTATATATGGGAGGCAGCATAGTAGAGTGAAAAGGGCCTTAGATTGGGCCTTTCCATGGATTTTCATCTCAGCTCTGTATGACCTTAGGCACGTCCCATTCCTTCTAGAGCTCCAGATTTCCCCATCTCTACAATGATAAGGTTACAATAGATAGGTGGTAGAGGATCCTTTCCAGTAACTATTATATGTGAAAACCTAATAGGTAAAATATAAAAGGAGGGCATTTACTCTGACAGTTAAAACAAAGGTGGGGTCCAGAGCCACAGTGCCAGGCCTACTACTCAAGTCCACAGTGGGCCCTTTTACCACCTCTCCAAAATGGTCTGTTACGCATCTGTACAATTATAAGTCTCCAAATACATGGTTTGTTTCTGAGCTCCCTTCTTCAGGAACATTCAGTGATTCTAAATTTCTTCTCTCACTGCAGGTGTCTCAGCCATCCTCATCCCCCGCCTGGACCTGGTCATCTCCCTGGTGGGCTCCGTGAGCAGCAGTGCCCTGGCCCTCATCATCCCGCCCCTCCTGGAGCTTATCACCTTTTATCGGGAAGACATGAGCTGTGTCACCATTGCAAAGGATATCATGATCAGCATCCTGGGCCTTTTGGGTTGTGTATTTGGAACATACCAAGCCCTCTACAAGTTGATCCAACCTGTCAACCATTCCATAGCCAACTCCACAGGTGTCTATGCATAATTATCTATTTTTATTCTAATAACTCTTCTTTCCTCCCATCCCCAATTTGGCTTCCATTCTGGATGTTATATACATTCATCAAACCCCAACATCTCTATATTAATTACTGGCTTCTTAATCTCTCCACGAGAAATGTAGATAATTCAAGTCAGTGCTGATACCTCTCAGGCTATGCTTTTTTTGATTTTGGGTTTCTTTGGAGGTCTTTTGTACCTCTGAACCAGACCCACATTCAACTATTCATATTATCGGCCTCATTTAATGGGAAAAGGGATGCCATTTGCCCATGATATTCCTGAAAGCAGAGACCAAGCACAAATGTAAATACAAAGCAATAGTTTATTCTGTAGCTGCTCCTCTTAAAGCAGCAGATTCACAAAAGTGTATGTTGGGAGAAGAAGGTTTTCTATTTGGATATTCTTCTAAGTGGAGGAGTCACAGACAAAACAAAATTAGAACTTAGCAGTAATCTTGTGCAATCATGGACTCTGCTACTGATTTCCTATGGGATCTTGGGCAAGTTCCTCCCTCTCTCTGTCTGTTTTCCCATCTATTAAATGAAAGATTGGACTAATTTGTTATTGAGGTGTCTTCCAGAATAACTTTCACCAAGTGAAAAACAAGAAACTAATTGATTCTTCAACCACATGTGTGAACATCGAAGTGTTTCCTATCATTAAGTTACCTTGTTCCTCTGGAGATATGGGCATACCAGAAGGAGGTTAAGGGATAAAAACATATTTCTTAGTGATCTTTCATTGTGGTGACTTCCCTACATAAAAGGACATCACTTGTCTCTCTCTCTCTCTTTTCTTTCTCTGATATCTTAAGACCACTTAGAGGTGATTTAGGCTGAAGGAGCAGTTTGTGTGAGGAAAAGAACTACTGACCTACTTTTAAAAAATCATACAGGTCACCCTTGAGCAACACAGATGTCGGGGCGCCAACCCCTGGCAGAGCTGAAAAGCCACATACAACTTCTAACTCCCCAAAACTTAACTACTATTAGTCTATTGTTGATTGGAAGCCTTACCAATAACAAAGTTAGTTAACACATACTTTGTATATTACATGTATTGTATGCTCTATTCTCACAATAAATAGTAAGCTAGAGAAAAGAAAATGTTCTTTCAAGTTGTTGCAAGTCTCCAAAAATATTTCCAATATATACTGAAAAAAATATGCATATAAGCATACCCACGCAGTTCAGACCACCCAGTTCAAAACCTTGTTCAAGAGTCAACTGTACTTAGTTTGGAGAAGAGTTTCAAAAAACAACTAATCTTATACTCTGCAGATGGGAGTATATTTTGTTATGGCTTTCCTAGAGGACGATTTTACAATACGTAAGTCTTAAAATGTGTAGCTCTCTGACTCACTAATTTCATGTCTTTATCCTAAGACTCCTCTGTGTTCACAAAAATTTTTGCAGAAGAATTATATTGTTCATAGTTGGAAAAGGTTGGAAACAAACATCCGACATTAGGTTAAATTATGATTCATCCAGAACAAAATGCTATAATGCCCCTTGCAAAAATGTATCTATTGAAATGCAAATATATTTGTGATTGATCAGTGGAAAAATCTGGTTAAAAACACTGTGAGACACTGTCTAACCCCATACACAAAAGTCAACTCAAAATGGATCAAAGACCTGAATGTAAGTCATAAAACCATAAAACTCTTAGAAAAAAACATAGGCAAAAATCTCTTGGACATAAACATGAGTGACTTCTTCATGAACATATCTCCCCGGGCAAGGGAAACAAAAGCAAAAATGAACAAGTGGGACTATATCAAGCTGAAAAGCTTCTGTACAGCAAAGGACACCATCAGTAGAACAAAAAGACATCCTACAGTATGGGAGAATATATTCATAAATGACGTATCTGATAAGGGGTTGACATCCAAAATATATAAAGAACTCATGCACCTTAACAAACAAAAAGCAAATAATCCAATTAAGAAATGGGCAGAGGACATGAATAGACACTTCTCCAAAGAAGAAATTCAGATGGCCAACAGGCACATGAAAAGATGCTCCACATCGCTAATCATCAGAGAAATGCAGATTAAAACCACAATGAGATATCACCTCACACCAGTGAGGATGACCAACATCCAAAACACAAACAACAACAAATGTTGGCGAGGATGTGGAGAAAAGGGAACCCTCCTACACTGCTGGTGGGACTGCAAATTAGTTCAATCATTGTGGAAAGCAGTATGGAGGTTCCTCAAAAAACTCAAAATAGAAATACCATTTGACCCAGGAATTCCACTCCTAGGAATTTACCCTAAGAATGCAGCAGCCCAATTTGAAAAAGACAGATGCACCCCTATGTTTATCGCAGCACCATTTACAATAGCCAAGAAATGGAAGCAACCTAAGTGTCCATCAGTAGATGAATGGATAAAGAAGAGGTGGTACCTATACACAATGGAATATTATTCAGCCATAAGAAGAAAACAAATCCTACCATTTGCAACAACATGGATGGAGCTAGAGGGTATTATGCTCAGTGAAATAAGCCAAGCCGAAAAAGACAAGTATCAAATGATTTCACTAATATGTGGAGTATAAGAACAAAGAAAAAAACTGAAGGAACAAAACAGCAGCAGACTCATAGAACCCAAGAACGGACTAATAGTTACCAAAGGGAAAGGGACTGGGGAGGATGGGTGGGAAGGGAGGGACAAGGGGGAAAAAGGGACATTACGACTAGCAGATGTAATGTTGGGGGGGCACGGGGAGGGCTTTACAACTCAGAGAAGACAACTAGTGATTCTATAGCATCTCACTACGCTGATGGACAGTGACTGTAATGGGGTTGGTCGGGGGAACCTGATGAAGAGAGTAGTTTAATAACCATAATATTGCACATGTAATTGTAGATTAAGGATACCAAAATAAATTTTTTTTAATTCCATATAAAAAAAACACTGTGAGACAAAAACATTACAAGAAAATAGAGCTACAGACCAAAATCCTTCATGAACATAGATGTAAAAATTCAAAACAAAATTTCAGCAAATGAATTTCAACAAAATATTAAAAGGATAATACAACATGACCAAGTGTGATTTACCCCAGGAATACAGAGTTGGTTTAATATTTGAAAATCAATGTAATCCACCATATTAACAAATTAAAAAAGGTAAAATAGTGATCATCTCAGTAGGCACAGAAATCATTTGGCAAAATTCAATGTTATTCCTAATATAAAAATTACCAGCAACTAAAAACAGAAGAGAGCTTCAACAACTGGCATCTTGAAAAACCTACAGCTAACATCATACTTGATGGGGAAAGACTTAATGCTTTCTTTATAAGATCAGAAACAAAACAGAGATGTCCATTCTATTCAGCATTGTGCCAGATGTCTAGACAGTGAAGTCAGACAAGAAAAAGACATATAAATCATCCAGATTGGAACTGAAGAAGTAAAACTGTCTATATATGAAGATGACATGAAAATCAATGTAGAAAATCCAGTGCAATCTACACAAAGCTACACTAATTAAGTTCACAAAGCTTCAGGATACAAGGTCAAGATACAAAACCCAGTTGCATTTCTCTATACTCTCTGAGAAAAAACAAATTGAAATTATAATAACATGAAAAATATACAATAATTTGGGATAATATGAAACATCTGTACACTAAAGAATGTAATATATTGCTAAAAGAAATTAAGATCCAAGTAACTGGAGAAATACATGTTGTTAATGGCTTGGAAGACTCATTATGGTTAAGATGTCAATTCTCACAAAATTCAGCAGGATTTCTTTTAATATATAAGTTGACAAGTTGATTTCTAAAAGTCATATGGCAATGCAAAGGACCTAGAAATAGCCTAAATATCTTTGAAAAAGAAGAACAAAGTTGGAAGGGCAACACTGCTTTCAAGAATTATAACAAAGCTACAGTAATCAAAATGGCACAGTGATGGTACCAAGATAGACAAACGGACCAGAATACAGAGTCCAGAAATAAACTCTACCCACATGTGGATAACTGATTTTTGACAAATGTGCAGAGGCAAAGTAGTGGAGAAAGAATCACCTTTTCAAGAAATGATGCTGCAAAAGTTGGATATCCTTATCCAAAAAGAAAAAAAACTAGGATCCATACTTTATATCATATTCAAAAAAAATCAATTCAAAATAGACCTAAAAGTAAAACTTAAAACTAGGAAACTTTTAGAAGAAAACAGGACAAAAATTTTAGGTTAGGTAAAATTTCTTAGATACACCACAAAAAGTACAATCCATAAAAGAAGAAAGTGCTGAAGTGGATGCATCAAAATTAAAACCTTTGTTCTTCAAAGGCACTGTGAAGAGGACAGAAGGAAAAGCCACAGTCTGGGAGAAAATCTTTATGAAATTTGTATCTTATGAAAGGTTCATATCCAGAATTCATAAAGAACTCTCAAAGCACAATAAGAAAACAACCTAATTTTTTAAATAGGTAAAGATTTGAATAGACCCTTCACCAAAGAAATATGGATGGTAAATAAGCATATGAGAATACATTCAACAGCATTAGTAATTAGGGAAATACAAATTAAAAATATGATGAGATACTACCATACACCTATTAGAATGGCTAAAATTTTTAAAAACTGACCATACTAGTGTGGGCAGGGATGTAGAGGAACTGGAACTCCCATATGCTGCTATCATGAATGAAAAATGATGCAACCACTTAGATAAACATCTTGGTAGTCTCTTAAGTTCAACATATACCTACCAGAGGATCCAACTATTCCACTCCAATATATTTACCTGGAAAAAAAGTAAATGTATACCTGTAAAAAGACTTGTACACAAATGTTCATAGTAACCTTATTTGTAATAGCAAAAACTGGGAAACAACCCAAATGTCCATCAACAGGTGAATGAAAAAACAAACAGTGGAAAACAACTCAGCAGCAAATAGGAAAAAATTGCTGATACATGCACAATATCATGCATGAATCTCAAAATAATTAGTTGAGTGTATTGAATTATTTTGAGTATACTGAATCCAGACCAAAAAGAAGAGTGCAAATTGTATGATTCTATTTATATAAAAGCCCAGAAAAAGCTGCCTAATCTGTTGGGACATAAAGCAAATCTGGTTGCTTGAAGGTCAGAAGAGCAAGAGGGAGGTATTAAAGGGACATAAGGAAACTTCTGGAAATGATAAATAATATGTTCACTATTTTAATTGTTTCCCAAATGTATTATTTCAAAACTTGCAAATTATATACTTTAAACATGTACAGTTTATTATATATACAATAAATACATATACCTCAATAAAGCTATTAAAAAGAGAAGGTGAGACATAATTTTGGTTCTTTTTAAAAAGCAGTCATATGCATATAGTCAAATAATTTTGAAGAGTATGCAGAACATAAAGTGGTATAGGAATTTTCTCCAAGTGGGTTGAATTGTAAGTGAAATTTTGTGCTGTTTTTCTTTTTTGCTTGTTTGTGGTGTTGCTTTTTTAACAGTAATATATTGATTTTATAACCAAAGAAACTACATATGAGGAGAAAAGTTAATGATGATTTCACTCTAATGGAAACACCATTTTTAATAGACCTTTTTATTGTGATCTATAACACCCATATGGAAAGGTATGTAAAGCACAAATCTACAGTAAAATAAATATTTTTAGGTAACATCGTTTTTCAACCTCACCTTCTACCACTAGATGATTGATATTATGGCTTGAATAACAAGAATTCCAGCTGGAGATAGCAGAGTTCTCATTCATCATTTATTTACCAATGGCTGGATGTCAAATAACTCTTGGAGGAGATGGGAAATAGCTATGAAGGAGAGGGAAGTAGAGAGGAGCATCCTATCATCAGATAAGAAAGCTATAAACCAATAATAAAATTTTTGCTCTTTTGGGACCCAGACCATGGCTTGGAGAAGATTAGGACTTGAGAAATATATGGAAGCCCTCATAGAATATAGAGGAATAAAATGCAGGTAAGACAGTGCTTTGTGACTTTTGAGGGGGCATACACCTTGTTGAGATTTTAATGGAAACTATGTATCCTCCTTTCATAAAATTTACATATATGCATACATGCTAAATTTTACATGCATTTCAGGAACAAGCACAAACTTCATGAAGTTAATAGATGCTGGGTTGCAAAAGAACATCTGGAAAAAGGAATGCAAGAATTTCTGCTTCTCAAAGCACTGAACAGTCTGCAGATGGTAGATAGCACTAAGATTTGAATGCAGAATAGGGCAATATGCAAAATCAGATTAGGGAGGTATGCTACCAGACAAGGAAACTCAGGCCATTGTGTGACTTACAAAACACACTTTCTGATTGCAGCCAGCACTTTTAAGATCACTGACACAACCTAGATTCGTCATTTCAGTTTGGCAATGTGGCCCAAAGTCTCTCCTGCCATGTACTTCTCTGGCAAAACTACTTCTGGTAGTTGAGAGGTATTTGGGGGGATACAGAGGATGTAGGGTAATTCCTGACCCCCAGGACATTCAGAATCAGTTCTCATTGCGTTTCTCAGTTAGACAAATAGGATCTGTCTTAACATGATGGAGCTGGACTATGGTTGGGGCATAGAGGGGAATAAATGAAAAATCATCTTAAGGGGAGGCTGGGTTTAGACTTCAACAAATCCACTGAAAGAAAGAGGATGAGAGTCGGGATTGCTGCAGAACCCCAGCGGAGACTGTTGAGCGACACAGGCCCTGATGCTGGCGGTGGGGGGGCCCAGAGGTCACTCCCGTGGAGCAGAGGCAGTGAGAATCGGCTACTGAGTGGGTGCAAGGAACGCAAGTGCAGTGGTTCATGGACCACCATGTCCCCGGGAAGGAAACTGACAGGCAGCTCCCTGGGGATCTATAAGGCTTGTTACTAGCAAACAATACCAGGCTGTGCCTGACAAACCACATAGAGGCCCCTCAAGCAGTTCCCTGGTCTGAGTTCAGAGGTCAATAAAAGAGGAGCCAGACCTCCTCCTGTCATGCCAACACCATTTGGAACTGAAATTGTGGTGATACGGCTCTCTTCAGGGACAATTTTCAGGTGGACTCAATCTTAGGAATTTGGATTGCTGGTCAGGAAGACTCTTGCGCGAACCACAAGGCCTTGGGTGATCTGGTCCCTCCCCACGTCTCCAGCCTCTTCTTGCACCAATAGCACTTTTTCCTTCCAGCCACATGGGCCCTTGTCCTGTTTCCCAAAAGCACCATGCTCCCCCTTACTATTCCATAGGGCCTCCGCATATACTATTCCATTTGGAACTCTGTCTCCCTCTCTGTACCTACTTAATGCCTAGTTATTTTTCAGATCTCAGCTATCACCTCCTCAGGAAAACCCTCTCTGACTTCATCTGCTGACCCAGATTCTGCATTGCCCGTTAAGCCTCTATTTTGTAACACATCACAGTTGTGGTATTTATTTGCATAAATGCTTGCCTTCCTGTTCTAAAGTTACACGACAGCAAGCTCATATCCTCTTTTCCGCCCACAAAATGGAAACTTCAACAATATATTTTTACGACTTTTTTGATGCAATTTTATTAACTTTGGGTACCTTAAGTAAACCAGAATAAAAAATTAACTGGTCCTTCACACCTAAAGATAACAATCCAACGAATTCCCATAATTTCAGGTTATACATACTTCAAGTTAATGAACTAGATTTATAAGAGATATAAAAAACATTTCACAGGCTTGGGAGGATGTGGTTGTGAGAGCAAGAGAAACTCCATTTTTAAAAGAGAAAGCCATCTTGAGGAAGAGGCCTCAGTCCAGGCCTAGTTCTGAGAAAACTTTGTTCCAGCCATGAGAAAAAAACCACCCATTGTTCTAGTAACTTCTCCCTTAGATGGCTCCCTGGCTACAATCTCAAGGACCAGACCTCAAGGTCCAGACACATCTGCTCCTTAAAGATAACATACCTTACATGTTACATCAGCCGGCAGCTAGGCGCCAGCCAGACTTAACCCATGGAAAATGTCCAGGTTAGAGCCCCCCTCTCCCTGCACCTTGTAATGCATAAAAGCCTAGCCTACCCTGAGCTCGGAGCTCTCACTTTGGAACCGCTGCGTTGGTGACAGGTGTGAGCCCTAGCTCGAGCCTGAATAAACGACCCTTGTGTGCTTGCATCGGAATAGGCTCCTTGGTGGTCTTTCGGGGTCTCGCGACTTGGGCACAACAGTGGTCATGAGATTTCACTCAAAGATGGGTATAGGATATGTTAGAGATTTTCAAACCTACACAGGACATTTCAAAATTTAAACTGTTAATATGTTCTTGCTTAATCAACATTTTATCTTCATTCATCAGAAGCCTTAAGTAAGGTGGCTTTCTTCTTATACTTGCTTCTAAGCTCTCTAACATTTTCCAAGAGATCTTCAGATGTGTATTCTTCATACTCCATCAGCTTTAGCCATGTGCTCTTCAAGATGTTTCTCCACAAGACCCCGCATGTGTGGCAACCACCTCTGGAAGACACTGTGTGAGTTATTTCCCACTTTTCATCTTGCTTCAGTTGTGATCTGAACAACTAGTTGGCGCCCACTAAATGGCATCTGATTGACTCAGAGCTGCACTGAGGCCCTTCTCAGCACTCTCCAGCAAACACTTGTGTTTCTCTAGCTCATTAGCCCATGTTTTGTCCCCTTCCTCAGTTTCCTTATTTGTTTTTTTCCTAGTTATTTTTCAGATCTTTTTTTGTTGGTGGTGGTGGTGAAGTTTTTGAACTTCTTTCAGAGTTCTTACACTCCTGCTTTCTGTTACCATTGCATTTAATTGTCCTAAAGGACCCTCTTACTCTGTTTTTAATTCAGGGCTTTGTTAATTTCTTCTTCAGCTCAGTTCAAGAGTTCCTTGAGTGGTACATAAACTTGAACTCTGTATGCAACAAAGCAATTGGCACCAGCTTCAGGAGGCTTAGTTTCAACCTTTGTAATTCTCAGCACTCCTAGGGATAAGTTTTAATTTTCCAGCTAACTTGTGATACTCTACTAATCGTGTTTCGGGTGCCCCTGTGCCTCTGGCATATTTTAGCTCCTCATTCTACAACTGCTGCTGCTCAGCCTCCAGGTCCTCAGTTCGTTTATTAGTAGTCTGCTGCAATTTCTTTCTTTTATGATTTATTCTCTCAATATACGTAATCGAGTACTACCAGTTATCAACAATGTTCTGTAGTCAAGTATTCTCCTGTTTCATTGTTTCATATTCTCTGCTCTAGAAATTTCTTCATGGAGGCCATTCAGTTTCTGGCCAAGAATGGCTGCATGAGACTCCAGATTGCTCATTTTTGAACACCTGCTTGTAAGGAAACTTTCGGATTTTCCAATGTCTCCAGATAATTAAATTGTTTTTTTCTTTCTTGTCCCAAACTTAGTCTGTTCTTTCAATGCTTTGGGGTTTTTTGCTGCTAATGATTCCAGCTTGGAAGCACCTACATTAAATAAATCCTTCATCGGGCAAATAGTGACTCTTTGGCATCTTACTACACTGATGGACAGTGACTGCAATGGGGTGTGTGGGGGGGACTCGATAATATGAGTGAATGTAGTAACCACATTGTTTTTCATGTGAAACCTTCATAAGAGTGTATATCAATAATACCTTAATAAAATAAATGTATTTAAAAAAAGCAAAATAAATCCTTCATCACTGACTACAACTCTGCATTCATCTCTTTAAAGCTGTCAGCACCACTCATGAAGCTTTCATAGCATTTTATGGTACAGTCCAAAAACAACTTATTACACATAATTCCATCTTCAGTTTCTACTCCAAAGGCTGTTCTCATCAAATAAAGGTGAGCTTTCTTTCATGGTAGTATGTAACTTAATGCAGTCTGTTAGCCAAACTATGTGAGACCACATATGAGGAGTCCCCACGGTATACATGGAGCTCTGCGATAATACAAAAGGAGTCCCAAGATCCTGAAAGATTCTTGGAACCTCTTCTTCAAACTTTGTGCCAGGAACTTCATATGAAGGGCCCAGGAAGCCATAAAGAAAAGTGAAGGTCTTTAGGAAGCCTTTAACAAGGGCTCATAGATTTCATGGATACACTATTGCATAACTATATTTTCTAAAATAACTCATGGAGTTCCCAAATACACTGATGAATGAATGCTTTGTCATGAAGTGGTTTGGGGTCCTTGATTTTTCCAGAACTGAAAAATATACCAAATTGACTATTCCAGGATTGTTGTCTACTAGTTCTTTTACCAAATATAGAGACTTTTCTTTCAGATGTGGGTTTGTTTACATTCAACTCTCCAAAGGCTGGTTTTTCTTTGGTTTGAGGGATATGGAGGTCTTGTTTATTGACGTCCTGGGGCATTAAACCCCAGAGGTGGCCAACACCGCTGGCAGAAACTGGACTGCTCTTCATGGTTATGGCCTTTCTTCCTGATTCCTGACACCACCCTGAGCAACTGCCCGCACGACAGGACAGCAGCCACCGAAACACCAACTCCTTCCTCCACAGCTTTTTATTTTGAAAAAACTTTAAAGTGGCATAAATAATACAGTGAGTTCCCAATATACCCTTCCCCTAGCTTTCACTAATGTTAGCATCTTACCTAATCCATAGCACGATTATCAAAATCAAGTCATTCACAGTAGTGAAATCCTATTTCTGGTCTCTTTTCTAATCCAGCATCCAATCCAAGATCTCACAATTCTTTATTCTCTTCCAATCTGTGACTGTTCCTCAGTCTGTCTTTTATTACTCAGGGCCCTGACCCTTCTGAAAAATACTGGCCATTTTGTGTTTCTCTCCATTTGGGTTTGTCTGATCTCTTCTCATGATCAGATTGAAATTGCCCGTTTTGGACAATCCCTTGTGCCTTTATCAATGCTTCACATCAGGAGGTGCATGATATGAATATGTCTTATTACTGATGATGTTGACTTTGATCACCTGCTTAAGGTGGTGCCTGTCAGGTTTCTCCACTATAAAGTGGGAAACTTTTATCCCCTTTGTAATTAGTATCTTGTAAGGAAGTATCTCAAGACCTGTTTCTCCTCATACCTTTTTCTTTATCCAATAATTTAAGCATCCAGAGATGGTTCTTCCCTCCAACAATGAGTACAATGTTGTTTGCCGAATGGGGATTTTTTTCCCATTTCCATCATCCTTCTACATTTGATTGGGATTCTATTGTGTATGGACTCATGATGTTTATTTTTCTTCAGTGGGTTATAACCCATTATTGTCATTTATTTTCTTGCTCAAATTGTTCAAGATTTGTCCATTGAGAGGCCCTTCAAGCTGGTTCCTGTGTCCTTTCAATATGCCCCCACGCTCACTTTGTCCACAATACATTCACTTATTTTCTCAATCCTAACATACTTTCAGAATTGCTAACCCCCACTCCTGTGAGAAACGAATTGACTAACTAGAGTACAGTGTTTGTGTGTGGTTCCTTTTGTCTTTAGCTTTATAGTTTCTCATCAAAACAGTGTAACTTATTTTTCTTCTCCACCCGTCAATGTGGTTGTATTACTCACATGAAATACAATTTTTTTGTTACTGTTTGTATTCCAAATTTAATTTACCTCATCTTCTGTTTGATTTTTATGTTTTGAGTACGAGGAACATTATTGTGGTTCTAGGAGTCAGAGTTATACAGAAAGGTACTCGAAAGTGTCCCACGACCTTCGTCCTTTATACCCTGTAATCATATCCCCCTTCTTTCCACTTTATTACCTACCCTCTGTAAATAACCAATCTCATTCATTTCTGGCTCTTCTTTCCTTTTTTTGTACAAATGAACAGAAACATATCTTTTCTTATAACCCCCTTCTTTCTTACATGAAAATAGCACATTATACTTTTTGTACTTTGTCTTTTGCATTCAACAGTACATTCTGGGAATAATTCTTTATATCGATTCAGAGCTCTTCATAGCTCAGTAGTACTCTGTATGGCTATACCATGGTTTGTTCAGTCACTTCCTTATATGAGGACATTTACATTGTTTCCAGTATTTGTAATCACCATGTCGCAATGAATAACCTGGTGCATATGTATCTTCGCACTGTTGGAGGGGTATCCCCAGCGGTGGAAGGGCTGGGTCTCGGGGAAGGACTTTTGTTATGTGCCGACAGAGTGCCCTCAAAACGGGTTGTACCGCTTTGCATTTCCCCGGCTATGTATGAGTGCCTCGTTCCCTACAGCCTTGCCTCGCACACAGTGTTGCACTTGTGTTTTTCACCAAATTGAGGGGTGGTATCATTTCAGTATTGTTTCAGTGTACTTTTCTTTAATCATGGGTGAATTGGAACATTCTTCATGTTTAAGGGCCATTTTTATATCTTTGCATGAGTTTGTGTGTGTGAGAGAGAGCACTGCCTATTCACGTCTTTTTCCAATTTTTCTATAAGGTTTTTTTTGGTCCTTTGTCCCTTACATCTTTAATTCTTTATATAGTATTATATAAAATTAATTCTTTAATTCTTTGTCTGTGATATGTGCTGCAAATTTTCCTTCCAGTCTTTGACTTTATGGTGTTTCTTGCCCAGCAATTTTTGTAAATTTTATGTCATCAAATGTATCAATCTTTCATTGCTTCTGGATTTTTTGCCCACATTTTCTTTTAGTATTTGTATGATTTCCTTTGTTTTACATTTAGACCCTGGATCCATTTGGAGTTTATTCTTGCATATGGTGTGAAGTATGGATCTGATTTCAACTTTTTCACAATGGTTTCCCAGTTGGCTTGGCACCATTTATTAACAAGATACTTTACCCTGTGATTTGAGATCCCTCATCACCCTCCCCTCCGAGACCTGGAGGAGCATTTGACCCAAGAACATGGCATGGCATAAAAAGATTAACTGAGCTAGTAAGATTCCATTCAAGGATGTGAACCAAATAACTATGAAACAAGGCCAAAAGACCCAGGGGAGGAAGAAAGGCTGGGCAGGTCATGCTGTGGCGAGAAAGTAAAAGAGTAAACCAAGGCACCTAGCTGGCGATAAGGCAGAATGAAGTAGATGTGATATGCAGCTCAAGGAATAGAAAGAGACGAGCTGGGCCCTGGAATTGCCGCAGTTTGTCTGAAACAGCCCCCCAAACAAGCTTCTAAAGAGCGCAAACTGTGATCAATGAAAAAACATATAGCCAAGACAAAGGAGGAATTCTCAGCAAGCTAAAAAGATTTATTGCCATTCCAGGAAAAGAGGCCAGAAGCCTGGGGCTGGTCCGTGGGTCAGTAAGTCGTCACAGAGGACAGCACGATGGACAAACCCAGGCACCTGACATGAGCCCACCTTTCCTCACTGGATCCCTGCTCCACAGAGCAGCTGCTGGTGGGGCCACCTCTGCAGCCCTGCCCCATGCACTCTGCGGCACCCCAAGGCTGGGGCGGGCAGTCCAGCGACCCCTGGAGCTCACAGCTCGGAGGGGCTGCCTCCACCCACCCCACACTGGAAGTGCCTGTGCTTGGATCAGACACTGTGTATTTGGCCCTTTGGAAGGAGAAACAGTGCCACGGTTGTCTCAGGACTGAACGGACAAAACATGCATGTCCCTCTATCAGAGGGTGCCAACTGGCTACCCTTGAGCCAGGTTTCTCTACTGCCAAGTCTGTTTGGCACTTCTGGCCCACTCAGTTGTTTTAAAAAATAATTAGTTGCTACTATTTAAAAATTGTAAGATTTCATATAAAAGTCTGGATTTCTGGTTTCTCTAGGGAAAAAATTTGAGAATATTTGGCAACACTGGGCCCATAACATTCTCGTGTGGCACCAACTGGCTATATCCAAACAGCAGTTGCCCTTTCCAACTTGCCCCAGTCCCCACCATCCCTGATTATATCCCCAATTCGAGTCTGGGAATCAGCTGCCCCATATCAACACATAGGTGCTGTTATAAAAAGGAAAAAGGGAAGACATGCCAGGAAGCAATGTGTTCCGTGGTGCTCACCACTTCTGGGTCTAGTGCTGGGCCCTGAAGGCCCCTGAGCTTGTGATGTAGCTCAAACATACAGGGCCTTCTTAAAGCTCTCTCCCAGTGAAGCCCCCCACCACATGCCCTGTCTCTCCAGGCCATCTTTAGGAAGGCTCTGTGGTGATGTTAACTGGGCAATTCTAGAAAAGAATACTAAGTTAATCATAGAAGTTAATGGAGGACTCAACTACTTCAGACTCTTCATTGCAAAGGAGAGCTGGAGTAAAATCAAAAGGTTAATATTTTCATTCTGCTTTTAAGTCAGTGACCAAAAAAAAAAAAAAAAAAAGAGAGAAAATCATAAAGTCCTTCAGGGGACAAGATTGGGTCCGTCTGAACTTGGGAATCATAAAACATGTTGGTCCCACTCCTTGACTATTTAGAAAATGAGTCAAACTCTTAAAGAGAAAGCCACAGAGTCAAGAGGAAAATGAAGTGGCCGGCTTGGCAGATGTCCTGGGCTCTCAGGACCCACCAAGCTCACCCTTCCCTAGGCTGGGCAGCTTGTCCACGTTGAAAACGCAAGTGGCACGCCAGATTTTAAGCGAGGGTAGTGGCATCACTGTAGAAAGGGGCATTCAGCAGGACAGAGAGATGAAATTTGGCCTTGGCAAATGCAAGACAAGGGGGAAAGGGATGTGCCCCTCATACCCCTCTGTCTGCCATGGCTGGTGCCACATCATTTGCCTTTCAGAGAGGCAGCGATCCTGACACAGCCCAGATGCTTCCCGCTGCTGCTCAGGATGCTCTCGATGCGATAGGTCCCGCTGGTGAGCCAGCTGGGCAGCTCCGGGATGGGCAGGGTGAAATCACTCTTGGGCAGTGAATAGGTGCCCTGTGGGGAAGCCAGGGCAGCACAGGTTAGAGGGATATACTGAGGGGACTCTCTCCTGGAGCCACCTCCAGGGCTGCAGCCATGAGGCCCCTCTTCCAGCGCTTCAAACAGCCATACAAGATTAGATATTGCCACAGCCCTGTACAGCAAGGGATGTTATGGCTCAATGGCACTGCAGGTCCCCTCAAAGTTCAAAGCTCCCATTTCACAGACGGGTACACTGAGGCCCCCCTAAAATAAGCCATTCAGGGTAGATCACACCAATTTATATCCACAGACATCCAGATCTATGGGAAGAGAATGCAAGGACTCTCCTCTGCAAACCCCATGTCTTCACTCTAGCCGTGGGGATAATGCTTCCCTCCCTAAGTACTTACTTCTTTGATGGGACAGTGGCAGGGAAGCCCATAGGTGCGCAGGGGCTCTGGACAGGGCTCCCCAGGGGGAATTAAGTTGTCAAGTATATCACAGATGTCTTTGTAGGTACAGCTGCCAATTTGGTCAAAACATGGGATTTTGATCCAGAGGCCAGCCACTTCCTTCTCCACAGTTAATTCCACCTGGTGAGAACGAGTTTGAAAAAGGGTAAATTCCAAGGCAAACATATCAGTCTTCTGCCTCTTTAAAAGGTCAGCATTTTATTTCAATCACAGACTGCTTAATTGGATGGGATTTTGGTGATATTTTGATCAACAAATGACAATGAGAAGATCTACCTCGTGCTTCACACCTCTAACACTGGCATGATTCTGCTCCTGTTCTGGAGGTTGGAGCTGACCCAGAAGTGGCCAGGACTTCAAGGCAGACGGTCACAGTTGTGCCTGGCATGTGCTAAGCATTCACTAAGTATCACCGATCTAGGAACCAACTGAGTTGTCCCTAGGACCATGCTCACAGCCCCAGAAAAGTATCAAGGAAAAATTGCAAGGAAAGGGCAGGAGAAACTTAGCTCCCTTGAGCATCTGATCCCTTGTGGGTGTTACAGCAGGAAACCACATTCCCAGGATCCCTCTGGGCTCTGACATTCCAGCACTCTATGAACCCCAACCTCCATGCTCACTTGACTGGGGCTTTTGTTTCTAAGAGACAAATCCTGGATGGGCGTGTATCCCCCCAGAGCCTGCTGGTCTCAGGCTGACAACCAGGCTGTGGACTCAGTCTTCCAACTTCCCCAGACGTCAGGATCCAGGCCCAGGAGGAAAGGGGGAGCTGGCTGACACACACCATCCTCACCCCCAGTCATGCACATTCCCTCCCAGCCCACCACCCCTCTTCTGCCAAGCCTACTCCAACTCCTTAGCCTGGGAAGAGCCAGGAGGCCTGGGCTAGAATGCGGCTTCTGCCGCCTCCCAGTGTTGTACCCTTGGGGGAACCACGTCTCTCAGTCTCCATGCCCTCATTTCCCCAAGTGGGATGTTTAGAGTGCCTCCCTCTCCCACAAGGTCCTACTGAGTGAGAAAATGCCTGTAAAACACTTAGCACAGTGCAGAAGCCTACACAGTACCTCCCACCTTCTCCCTTAGCCGATATCCTCCCCCCTTATTTCACCAATCTCCCAGTTATGTTTGGGCCAGTTATGCTCTAAACTAGAACACCCAGCTGAGGGGACCAGTGAGGGCCAAGTCCTGCCTGGGATCCTCCCAGCGGAAGGAGCTGTGCCTGACCCCCAGGACAAACACAGCACAGGAGATGCTCGGTGCGAGTGCAGTGGACTTCAGGCAACACACGCTTCTGAAGCAACAGCCATACCTACCATTTGGAGATCACAAACCATGGCTCATTTCCCAGGCCCTGTTCTCAGTCTACTTGCTTGAATGGCTCAGGAAGGCAAGCGCAGCTGGGTAATAAGGTACCATCAACCTCTCTGGTCCAGGACTTCCCATAGTTCAACCTAAATAAACTATATTCAGCTTATGGGACCTGTCTCAACAAGAGACAAACAGGCACTGATCATAACGGAGTCAGGATCCCTGCACACCGGGGCCCACGGGCAAGTCCTTTCCCCTCTCAGGCCTCTGCTCCTCCATCTTGACTGTGGAGCATTTGGATCTCAGATCTCAAAGAGCCCTACCAGTTCTGACATGCTAAGAGTCAAGAGTTTCTTGCAGGTTGGAAAAAAACGACTCCTCTTAGCCTCTAACACACAAACGTTCTAGACAACAGACCCACTGCTAGCCACTGACTTGAAGGGGAGCCATGTGATAAGACCGCAGAGGGGGCGGTTATAATAGTCACAAGCCTCAGGCCGTGACGCTGCTGGTACACTTTGTTGGGAGGGGCAAAAAGCAAACCATCAGGCCTGAACATCACACGCCTGAAGGCCCAAACTAAGGGTCTGCCAAATACAGCGGCAATTTTCCACTCCTGAGGATGGGAACACCAGGGCACCAGAGGCTGAAGCTTGAGTGAAGACTTACAGAAGAGAGTCATAAATAATGCCAAATTCTGTGGAGCACGTCAAAACAAGAAAAGGGGGCCCCTGAGCAGGCCCCAATCTTGTCCATGGCTCACAGAATCTGGAGCATCCAACTTCTAAAAATTGCAGCTGGGGTTAAGTCCACCCAGGTCCAAATTGGGACTTACGACTGAAGAAATTTCACTTCAACAAGGTCAGAGGAAAAGAGCATGTATGGGCTCTCCTGCTAACAGGCTGCGTGGGCCTGAACCAGTCACTCTCCTCTCAGGGTTTCAGTATCAAGGGGTGGAAGCCATGGACCTCCACTGCCCTCCTGGAGTCTGGGCAGCTCTCCTAAGGGGATCTTTGCTGGGCAAGGGGAAAGTTCTGGAGCACTCCCCTGCAAACACACCAAGCACTAAGTCCACCCCCCTGCCAGAAAGGGCTCCAGAAGAGGAAACCTAAGGGAAGGACGCCAGCCTTGCATGCGTTAATGACTATGATCTGGGACAAGCTGCAGCCTTCTCTGAGCCCCAGTGTCCCTTCTCTGTAAAACGAAGCTAATCATCTTTCTCCTGAACAAGTGGTGAGAGGCGTTCACTTAATAGCTGATATGCACATACCCTAGAAAGATAAAGGAAGCAAACAAAAAATATATACATTTATAGGGGGACGGGAAGGGGCAGAGGGAGTCTGAGTACTATTTTTACAAAGTACAGTGGCCCAAATTTATGACATAATTAAGTAATAGAAAAGGTCCTATGATAGAACAATTCACGCATTTGAATGGCCTGGGAAGAAGCCAGGAACACCAGCTGGGAGGCAGAAGAAGTTTGCCAGTTTTTTCCTCCAAAATCAGCTGCACAGCATTATCATTCTTGGAGCTGCCAGAGGTTTGTGTAATGATGGCAGGATAGCAAACGTGGTGTCCGGCCTGCCAAAGAGCCCTGCCCTCCAGAACCAGCAGCAAGAGCACGGAAATGACACGTGTGTGACCCTTTAGAACAGCTAAAGAAAATGCAATGACCTATCCTGGAGAAGACTTGAAAGGAGGTGCCAAGGACAGCAGGGCCTGAGAGCTGTCTGCATATACAGCACCTTTGTCTGGGTCAGAGGGGCCACAGGAAAGACTGGTACTCTCTGAAATATTAACAAGAGCTAACATGTCCTGGGTAGGTCTTGCGTACCAGCCCCTGTGCAAAGTACTCTTCAAGTTATTGACTTAGTATTGCTCACAAGAATGAGGCAGAGGCTGTGATTAGACCAGGTCAAAGGGTAGTTACAGGGACACAGATTTCAAATAGGAAAGCTTTTAAAGAATCAGAACAAAACTGGTGCCAGTACAGATCTGCATCAAGCATATAAGAATATGGTATAAAAATAGGGCATATAAGAATATGGTAGAAAGGTAGCAATTCAAACTAGTGAGAAAAGGACTATAATATATGGTGCTTCAATTTGTATATAAAAAGCCTTTACTGTTCTGTAAGAAAATGTGAACATATCCACCCCCAAAATAGGAAATAGATGTGAATGAACTGGTTATTGAGAGTAATACAAAAGGCAAATAAATTTATTAAAGGACATTTCACTAGGGATGACATAAAAGACAGGAAAAATTTAGAAAATGCTTAGAATCACCAAAGGTATGGAAAAAGGCAAATATGTTGTTGCTAGCTGGAGGATAAATGGGTTCAAACATTTGAGGCACTTGGTAATACGTATGAAAAGACCTAGAAAGTCTGTGTCTATATAAGCAGAAATGTATAAAAGAAATTGCATTACAAAGATAATTTCTGCAAAGGTGTTTATAATAGCCAAAAACAAACAAAATTAGCCAACCAAATGAAAAACTATGCTAGAAACAAACTAAATGTCTGACAAGAGATTGTTAACAAATTATGACAGATTCTACAACCAAATATTTATACCATTAAAAATAACTAGGCAGCTTCTGTACAGCAAAGGACACCAGCAGTAGAACAAAAAGGCATCCTACAATATGGAAGAATATATTCATAAATGACATATCCAATAAGGGGTTGATATCCAAAATATATAAAGAGCTCACGTGCCTCAACAAACGAAAAGCAAATAATCCAATTAAAAAATGGGCAGACGATCTGAACAGACACTTCTCCAGAGAAGAAATTCAGATGACCAACAGGCACATGAAAAAAATGCTCCACATTGCTAATCATCAGAGAAATGCAAATTAAAACCACAATGAGATATCACCTCACACCAGTGAGGATGGCCAACATTCAAAAGAGAAACAACAACAAATGTTGGCGAGGATGTGGAGAAAGGGGAACCCTCCCACACTGCTGGTGGGAATGCAGATTAGTTCAACCATTGTGGAAAGCAGTATGGAGGTTCCCAAAAAAACTCAAAATAGAAATACCATTTGACCCAGGAATTCCACTCCTAGGAATTTACCCTAAGAATGCAGCAGCCCAATTTGAAAAGGACAGATGCACCCCTATGTTTATTGCAGCACTATTTACAATAGCCAAGAAATGGAAGCAACCTAAGTGTCCATCAGTAGATGAATGGATAAAGAAGATGTGGTACATATACACAATGGAATATTATTCAGCCATAAGAAGAAAACAAATCCTACCATTTGCAACAACATGGATGGAGCTAAAGGGTATTATGCTCAGTGAAATAAGCCAAGTGGAAAAAGACAAGTATCAAATGATTTCACTCATATGTGGAGCATAAGAGCAAAGAAAAAAACAGCAGCAAACTCATAGAACCGAAGAACGGACTAATAGTTACCAAAGGGAAAGGGACTGGGGAAGATGGGTGGGAAGGGAGGGATGAGAGGGAAAAAGGGGCATTACGATTAGCAGATGTAATGTTGGGGGGGCACGGGGAGGGCTGTATAACTCAGAGAAGACAAGTAGTGATTCTATAGCATCTCACTATGCTGATGGACAGTGACTGTAATGGGGTTGGTGGGGGGACCTGATGAAGGGGGTAGTTTAATAACCATAATATTGCACATGTAATTGTAGATTAGTGATACCAAAATAAATTTTTTTTTAATTAAAACACTTAATAAACTAGGAAAAAAAAATCTCTTGAACATAAGCATGAGCAATTTAAGCCTCAGGCGAAGGAAACAAAATAAAAAATGAGCCAAGCCGAAAAAGACAAGTATCCAATGATTTCACTCATCTGTGGAGCATAAGAACAAAGAAAAAAACTGAAGGAACAAAACAGCAGCAGACTCACAGAACCCAAGAACGGACTAACAGTTACCAAAGGGAAAGGGACTGGGGAGGATGGGTGGGAAGGGAGGGATAAGAGGGAAAAAGGGGCATTACGATTAGCAGGCGTAATGTAGGGTGGGCACGGGGAGGGCAGTATAACACAGAGAAGACAAGTATATATATTGACAAATGTAGAAAAAATTCTGACAGGACATATAAATAGCTAAGGATGACTATCTTGTAAGAAGAAGATTGCAGGAGGACATTTACAAGGAGCACTGCTTATTTATATATATATATAAACAAAATATACACTTGTATATTATACAAATGTATATAATGTATATATGTATATACACATTTGAAATTAATTTGTGTGTTATATATGGTTGTACAGGGGAAGTTCCAAAGATCAGCCTATGGAAGGTTAAATGTGCTTATCCCTTATTACTAGGGACTGAGACTTCAGGAGATTTCTTTTATTCCCCCCCCCACCCCCACTTTTGGACCATTTGCTTTTTCCAAAGTGACTAAGTGACAAATCTGGTTTATAATTAACACCACCACCCCCAAAAACAAATTGCCCAACTAGAGCTGTCAGACGATCTACAAATCTATGCATCCTTTGTTGCTCTGGAATTCCAGGATTCCAAACTTCCTCCAGTTGCCTGAGTAAACAACAGTCAGGACCCCAGTCAGGACCCCAGCTGGCGGCCATAGCAGCCTTCCCTCCAGCACCTCCCTGATCCCACCCAGCCCAGGCTCACCTTCTGAGGAGCAGTGAGGGGGACGCTGGTCTTGACCTCCACACTGACAGTCACCTCCCCGGGAATGGTAATAGGGTCAGGTTCCAGAGTCAGGCTTTTGATTACTGCAGGGTCCTTCCCCTCATCACAGTTGTCCCAGGAAAAGCTACTGAGCTGGGATGGCCAGGGATAATCAGGCCGCAAGAAAAGAAGAAAAAAGTTAAGCTGATAGAAGGAACTCTCACAGGTCTGAAGAATGAACAGGATAGGCTACTGAGGTGTGACCTTGGGCAAGGCACCTCCTCTTAAGCTTCGTCTGCAACGCCACTACTGTGAGTCTGGGATGACACCTGTCCTGCCCATTTCACTAGCAAGATTAAAAGACTCAAAAGGCAATCTCCCAAAAGTGTGCTGCAAACTAGAAAGCACAATATATGAGCTCTTGAACTTCAAAATAGGAGACAAACCATATCCCTTTGGCAGGAACCCTCTCTGATCTCCCATCTCCCTACTCCCCACTCCTCTCCAGCCAAGGTTGGCAGCTCTTTAGAGGAAAGCTCCTAGAGGATTCACCTTTGCAGCCCATGCCCAGGACCTTATTCAAGGTATATTCCATGCCCAATCCAGGGCCAGGAACACTACGAAACACAGAACAGTGGGAAACGTTAACAGCATCCAAAACCCTGCCACCAAGGGGTGTGCATTTAATGCAAGGAGAGCATCGGACACTCACAGAAAGATCCCCAGTGGGTCACTTGTGGATGAATAACCCCAGTGAACAACTTCCCCAATCCAAACCAGTGCTTTCTTTCTTACTCCCATCCCATGTCTCATGCCCTGCCCCAACTTGAGTCAGCCCTTCTCCCCTCTGCTGAAGAGGAAGAGCCACTTCCTCTGATCCCACCATCTTCTCCAATTACACATGACCACTGGCCCCCTCTCCTACAGAACCCCATGTGCTTGTCCTATACGGTGCAGACTCTGTCCACCCACTCACACCTTTCCTGGGCCAGTGGCCACCCACCGGAGACTTTCAGCACTCCCGCCACACACATCCCATCTTAGAAGAAACCCCTGCAAGTCCCACACCCACAAGTCAACCCCCACTGGCAACACACCCACAGCTGAGTAGGCTAAAAGGGAACACCTACGCTGAGCTAGGCCGACAGATTCTCTCTACGACCAATTTGCGAATTGAGATGGAGGTAAAGTCACTCAGAGCACTTTGGGCTTGGTGTTGTCATTGGGTTCCAGCTTTGGGATAGAGCCAGAGACCTGTGACCCAGGAGCAAACTGCAGGGACAAGAACTGAGGGCTCTGCTGGTCTATAGGAAAGAAAACACATGGAGTCCTCCCACCCTATCTACACAGGTGCTACGAGGTAGCACTGCATGGCAGGGCTCTGGAGTGAGATCTGGGGTAAAGCGGGGCTAAAGTCAACAGGCATGGGTTGAAACGACAGCTTGGCCACCACATCATGTGGTTCTATAGGCCAGTTTTCCCTGCGGAGCCCCAGCTGCCACAGCTTTAAGTGGGGGCATTCATACTTTCCTCTCAGGGCTGGGAGCTCATGTATGTAAAGCTCATAAGCCAATGCCAGGCCCAAAGCATGAGCTGGCTCCCTAACAGCCATTTGACAGCCCAGCCTCCACTTCCTGCCATTAGTTCATTCAGTTCCTTGTACACCTGGAATAAACTTCCCTTCACTTGAGCTTCTTGGAATGGGTTTCTGTCCCATAGGAATAAAACATCATCTCATGACTAAGAAAGGCAAAACAGGGTCTGATTCATGCCTGCATTTCCCATGGCCCCTTACAGGGTAGGTGCCAATAAATGTTTCCTTCAACATTCATTCCACAAACATTTGTAGAGCAATAATCACAGGCCCTCAGCTAAGTGCTGTATTAATAGTGATAAACAATTAGAAATGTTCCTGCCCTGTTTTGAGGAGCGTACAGTCTAATGGAAATAACTATTACCCACTATGATTTCTGAGTGCCAAAAAGGAAACAAAGTAATATTGAGAGTCACAAAGGATTTACTTAAATTGGGTGGTGAGGAAATGATACTTAAGCTGGATAAGGAGTCAGCCATATAAGTACAGAGAGAATGTTCAGGCAGAGCCAATATGGGCAAAGGCCCTGTGGTAGGAAGAAGCTTAGCTGCTCTGGGCAGGACAAGAAGACCAAGTGGTCTAGATGCAGTGGCTACACAACCCAAATGATGTGAGAGGGGTGAGAGAATGACTACTTAGGGCTGGACCTCATAGGTCAGAGTCAGGACCCTGGATTTATAGTATGTGAATGGAACACCATTGCAGGGGAGTACCATGCTCTGGTTTATGGTTGAAAATGATTGGAAAAGGACAAGTTTGGAAGGGGTAGACCAGTCGGGAGGCCACTGTTAGATGAAAGAACACTTGGAATTAAGATTGGGGTTGCAGGGTAGGTAGGAGGACTAGCCATTTTCTGGGGCTGCTTTCACAGATTCTAAGGCACCTGATTCACAGAGAAAATCGACTCCAGACTGGGGCAGGTGTACAGAGTACCCTGCTGGAGCTAAACAATTCCCTGCCTCTCCTAAGTTCCCCATTTCCCAAGACCCTAGAGGAGACATAATAAGGTAGTTTCCCAATGACGAGAGGCTTCTGTGGCAATGAATTCTTCAGCTCAGTCTGGCCTTATCTGGAAAAGGAGGCATGACAAGTTAGCAACGCCCACTAAGAGCCAGGCCTGGTACCAGATCCAGCAGTCTCCCTTATCAGCAGGGGATACATTTCAAGACCCCCAGTGGATGCCTGATACTGCAGATAGTACCAAGCCTTATATATACTGTTTTTTCCTATACAAATATACCTATGATAGAGTTTAATTTCTTAATTAGGCACAGTAAGATAACCACAATAACAAAAAGATAGAAAAATTATAAAAGGTAGGTGAATGTGGTCTCTCTCATTCTCCAACTATTTTACTGTACTGTACTCACCCTTTTTGTGATGATGTGAGATGATACAATGTGTATGTGGTGAGGTGAAGAGCAGTGAATGACTTAGGCATTGTGACATGACGTTAGACTACGGCTGACTTTCTGACAGTATGTCAGGAGGATCATCTGCTGCCAGACCAAGGCTGACTCCAGAAAACTAATGCTGTGTAAAGCAGAGCTGCTGCTAAGTGGGGACGACTGTATTTACTGCCCCCAGTACAGGCCAGTAAGTGGGAAGAGGCAATATAGGGCAGAAGGGAAAGGCACAGTTCTGAAGGCAGAACTATGGGTATATATTACAGACCTGGGTTACGGTCATACTCAGCCACTCACATTCCCTGAGCCCATGGGCAAGTTAACCCCTCTTGAGATTCAATTTCCTCATCTATTAAATAGCCATAATGGTATGTTCTCATAGGGCTCACAGGAGAGGGAGAAGTTTATATACAGAAAGTACAGGTCCCAGCTCCTCAAGACTGTCAAACCCATGAAAACACAGGGCTAAGAAACTGTCAGGGACCAGAGGAGACTGGAGATGTGACAACAAATGCAACAGGGCGCTCTGGTCTGGGTCCTGGAACAGAAAGAGGACATTCATAGGAAAACTGTTAAAATCCAAATAAAGTCTAGGGTTTAGCTAATGGTAATATACTTAATGTTGGTTTCTCAGTTTTGACAAATGCACAGTGGTGATATAAAAGGTTAATATTAGGGAAAGCTGGGTGAGGTGTATATGGGAAATCTCTGTACTAACTTTGCAACTTTTCTGTAAACGTACAATTATTCCCCCAAAAAAGTTTATTAGAAAAAAAGGCACATGGCTCCACACACAGCACATAGTCTGAGCATAATAAGTGACAGTCATTATACAGTCTCAGAGTCTATTAAGCACATACTTTATGTCCAGCACAGGGCTAGACATTCTCCTGCTATCTAATGCCCATCACAGCCTAGCATCAGGAGACTGGTTAATCCTAGAAGAGGAAATGGAACCAGGGTCCCCGGATGCTCAAACACTTCCTATCACCCCACCGCCTTCATCTGGCCCATGGTCTGGGGGTCAGGGCTCTGGACCACATGAGCCCAAGAAAATTTGCATGATAGCATACTAGGATCAAAAGTGCCGCTTGCTATGTAATCTTGGGTGAGTTCCCTATGTGCCGTGGGCCTGTGTGAGGTGGGTGAACCCTGTGATGTCTCAGGGCCACTCCAAAACTGCTGATCTAAAACCCTCTGGTCTGGGATGGCAACCATAGCCGAGACATACAGGAGACTGGGGATGGAGGGCAAGCTAGAGCCTTAGCCAGACTCCACCTCACAGTAGTCAGCCCTAGAGCCAAGAGAAATGTTCTCAACGTACACTCAAAGACAAACTGAATCCTGCATGCAAGTAAGGCCAAGTGGTCCTTACGCCTTCACTCAACAGGCAAAATAGATTTTCTGGACCTGCGGCAGGGTAAGTCTGAGCCCATCGGTTTATATCGTTGTACTTGCTTAGGATTTTAACGCCTTTCCACCCATAAAAGCATTTCCTTTCACCCACAGGCATCTGAGAAAGGCAGATGAGGTTGGCAGCATCAGGCACATTTTGCAGGTGAGAAGACCAAGGCTTAAGGAGCCTAATCTTTATGCCCAGGGATTAGAGACAAAGGGGAGATTAGAAGCCAAGGCTCCCAGCTCTCAGTCCTTTTCCACTTGCCCTGCACCGCACTGTTCCTCTTCTTACTATAAAGCAAGTATTTCCACAGTGATTGGAGGGAGGGGATCTAGGCTGGGCCACTCTGATTGCTGCCAGAGATAATAAGTGTTTGTCCCCAGCAATGCAGCAAAGAGGCAATGAAACTAGGCTTCCCTAGGTCTCAGGATGATAGACTTCCCTTTCCCAAGGGTCTGGAGCACGGGTGAGTGAGAAGTGAAGGGGGAAGCTTGGAAGCTGGGGCTTCTCTGAAGCTCACAGTCAGAAGTAGTGGGTCACAGGGCTGAATCTTTGACACCAGAAGAAAAGTCTCGTCCTTCTGGCCTCTCAAACCCACCTTTCAGGATAAGATGAGGCACAGAGCAGTACAGAAGGGGAAGGGATGGGGGCCAGGCCTTCCTGTGAGGGGCGGGAGCTGGAAGGCAGGTAAACAGTGCTGAGTCTCTGGGCCTGGGCGCGGTACCTTAGTTTTGTTGTTCTGCAAAATTTCACTCAGACTTTTGGAAAGAGGGCAGGAGAGGGCAGACGTAAGAAGTGAGGTTAACCCTTCCAAAAAAGTCTGGGGCAGCAAGGCCTTATAGCCCACCTAACTGTACAGACTGGAAACTGAAATTCGCAGAGAGGAAAGCACCCACTAGAGTCCCACATAGTGACTTTGGGAGGCAGGGAAGAAACACACACACACACACCACACACACATCCCCCGCCCGTATCCCACCCGACCCGCACATCCCAAGCTGGGCGGGATGCTGGCAGCAGCCCCCTAAAAGAGTGGGCGCTCACCTGTTTCAGGACGAGTGCATGGGTTGCAGGGCCGGCGAGAAGCAAGCCCAGGGCGATCAGGTGCGGAGGCTGCACCACAGGGATCATTGCAAACCGTGGGTCCGAGTGGGACTAACGACAAGGTGGCGGCGGCGCCTTTAAAGGCCTGCCAGTCCTCGTCACGCAAAGGTAAGTGCTGCTACCCGAAGGGGAGCTGGCGCCTTCCAGGTTCTCGGCGATGAGATCAGGGATTTAAAGGCCCGCAGTTGGACGGCTCTTTCCGGACTCCGCCCTGCAAAAGCGCCTCCTTGAGCCCCTCCCTCCCGGCGTGGGCGTCAAGCCCCACCTTCTGAGCGGCAGAGGCGGAGCCGGAGGAGGCCGGCCGCGGGGCTAAGCGCGGGGCCCGGGGAGGAGGGCTGAGTGCGAGGGAGGGGCGGGGCTGTCGCCTCGGAAATCACTCTGTGATGGTCGCTGCCGGAGCAAGCTTGTTTTCACACCCGAATCGGGCTGGTCAAGCTCCTGTTGGTACTACACTCCCCCATATCTGTTAGAAATCACTGTCTTCTTACTAATAATTACAATCACAATAATACTAACATTTAGTAAGTGCTCTGATGCGTACCAAGCACTGTTAAGTACTTAGGAGGGAATCCATTGCTTTACTCCATCTTACCACTAAGGAAACTGATACGCTGTGACGTTGGCTATGCCAAAGTTACACAGCTAGGAAGTGACAGGCGAGGATTCTGCTTATATGCCCATCAGTCAAGATTTTGTTAAGCTATTGACACAGTGACCATGGGCTTTGGACAGAGTAGGGTGAGGGCCTCTGGGAAAAAACAAAGCAAGATAATCCATTGTGGGATTTGCTTTGGCCTGCTGGGGGGCCGAGCTTATTTTTTAACTATATCCATGTGCGGCTTTTCTTCCTCCAGCCCTAAACTAATGATTTGTTGCAACTTACGCAACGTAGTAAGCGAGCCCAAACAACATAGTAAAACAGGAAGGATTCCATCTTTTTTTTTTGGTACCATTAATCTACAATTACATGTGCAATATTATGGTTATTAAACTACCCCCTTCATCAGGTCCCCCCCACCAACCCCATTACAGTCACTGTCCATCAGCGTAGTGAGATGCTATAGAATCACTACTTGTCTTCTCTGAGTTGTACAGCCCTCCCCATGCCCCCCCAACATTACATCTGCTAATCGTATTGCCCCTTTTTCCCTCTTATCCCTCCCTTCCCGCCCATTTTCCCCAGTCCCTTTCCCTTTGGTAACTATTAGTCCGTTCTTGGGTTCTGTGAGTCTGCTGCTGTTTTGTTCCTTCAGTTTTTTTCTTTGTTCTTATACTCCACATATGAGTGAAATCATTTGATACTTGTCTTTTTCGGCTTGGCTTATTTCACTGAGCATAATACCCTCTAGCTCCATCCATGTTGTTGCAAATGGTAGGATTTGTTTTCTTCTTATGGCTGAATAATATTCCATTGTGTATATGTACCACATCTTCTTTATCCATTCATCTACTGATGGACACTTAGGTTGCTTCCATTTCTTGGCTATTGTAAATAGTGCTGCAATAAACATAGGGGTGCATCTGTCCTTTTCAAATTAGCTGCTGCATTCTTAGGGTAAATTCCTAGTAGTGGAATTCCTGGGTCAAATGGTATTTATTTGAGTTTTTTGAGGACCCTCCATACTGCTTTCCACAATGGTTGAACTAATTTGCAGTCCCACCAGCAGTGTAGGGAGTGGTTCCCTTTTCTCCACATCTCGCCAACATTTGTTGCTGTTTTTGATGCTGGGCTATCCTCACTGGTGTGAGGTGATATCTCATTGTGGTTTTAATCTGCATTTCTCTGATGATTACGATGTGGAGCATCTTTTCATGTGCCTGTTGGCCATCTGAATTTCTTCTTTGGAGAAGTGTCTATTCATGTCCTCTGCCCATTTCTTAATTGGATTATTTGCTTTCTGTTTGTTAAGGTGCATGAGTTCTTTATATATTTTCGATGTCAACCCTTTATCAGATACGTTTTTTATGAATATATTCTCCCATACTGTAGATGTCTTTTTGTTCTACTGATGGTGTCCTTTGCTGTACAGAAGCTTTTCAGCTTGATATAGTCCCACTTGTTCATTTTTGCTTTTGTTTCCCTTGCCCGGGGAGATATGTTCATTAAGAAGTCACTCATGTTTATGTCCAAGAGATTTTTGCCTATGTATTTTTCTAAGAGTTTTATGGTTTCATGACTTACATTCAAGTCTTTGATCCACCTTGAGTTTGGCCTTTTGTGTATGGGGCTGTGACAGTAGTCCAGTTTCATTCTCTTTACATGTAGCTGTCCAGTTTTCCAATAATGTACCAGCTGCTGAAGAGGCTCTCATCTCCCATTGTATATCCAAGGCACTTTTATCAAATATTAATTGACTGTATATGTTTGGTTAATGTTTGATTTTCTATTCTGTTCCACTGGTCTGTGGGTTCTTGCCAATACCAAATTGTCTTGATTACTGTGGCTTTGTAGTAGAGCTTGAAGTCAGGGAGTGTAATTCCCCTGTTTTATTCCTCCTTCTCAGGATTGCTTTGGCTATTCGGGGTCTTTTGTGGTTCCATATGAATTTTAGAATTATTTGTTCCAGTTCATTGAAGAAAGCTGTTGGTAGTTTGATAGGGATTGCATTTAATCTGTAGATTGCTTTAGGTAGTATAGCCATTTTGACAATATTGATTCTTCCTAGCCAAGAGCATGGGATGCATTTCCATTAGTTAGTGTCCTCTTTAATTTCTCTTAGGAGTGTCTTGTAGTTTTCAGAGTACAGGTCTTTCACTTCCTTGGTTAGGTTTATTCCTAGGTATTTTATTATTTTTGATGCAATGGTGAATGGAATTGTTTTTCTGATTTCTCTTTCTGTTAGTTCATCATTAGTGTATAGGAAAGCAACAGATTTCTGTGTGTTAATTTTGTATCCTGCAACTTTGCTGAATTCAGATATTAGTTCTAGTAGTTTTGGAATGGAATCTTTAGGGTTTTTTATGTACAGTATCATGTCATCTGCAAATAGTGACAATTTGACTTCTTCTTTACCAATCTGGATGCCTTGTATGTCTTTGTTTTGTCTGATTGCTGTGGCTAGGACCTCCAGTACTATGTTGAATAACAGTGGAGAGAGTGGGCATCCCTGTCTTGTTCCCGATCTTAGATGAAAAGCTTTCAGCGTCTCGCCATTAAGTATGATGTTAGCTGTGGGTTTGTCATATATAGCCTTTATGATGTTGCGGTACTTGCCGTCTGTACCCATTTTGTTGACAGTTTTAATCAGGAATGGATGCTGAATTTTGTCAAATGCTTTTTCAGCATCTATGGAGATGATCATGTGGTTTTTGTTCTTCTTTTGTTGATGTGGTGGATGATGTTGATGGATTTTCGAATGTTGTACCATCCTTGCATCCCTGGGATGAATCCCACTTGATCATGGTGTATGATCTTCTTGATGTATTTTTGAATTCGGTTTGCTAATATTTTGTTGAGTATTTTTGCATCTACGTTCATCAGGGATATTGGTCTGTAATTTTCTTTTTTGGTGAGGTCTTTGCCCGGTTTTGGTATTAGAGTGATGCTTGCTTCATAGAATGAGTTTGGAAGTATTCCCTCCTCTTCTATTTTTTGGAAAACTTTAAGGAGAATCGGTGTTATTTCTTCTCTATATGTCTGGTAGAATTCAGAGGTGAATCCATCAGGCCCGGGGGTTTTGTTCTTGGGTAGTTTTTTGATTACCAATTCGATTTCATCGCTGGTGATTGGTCTGTTTAGTTTTTCTGTTTCTTGCTTGGTCAGTCTTGGAAGGTTGTATTTTTCTAAGAAGTTGTCCATTTCTTCTATGTTTTCCAGCTTGTTAGCATATAGATTCTAATAATATTCTCTTATGATTCTTCGTATTTCTGTGGGGTCCGTCGTGATTTTTCCTTTCTCATTTCTGATTGTGTTTATGTGTGTAGAATCTCTTTTTCTCTTAATGAGTCTGGCTAGGGGTTTATCTATTTTGTTTATTTTTTCAAAGAACCAGCTCTTGGTTTCATTGATTTTTTTCTATTGTTTTATTCTTCTCAATTTTATTTATTTCTTCTCTAATCTTTATTATGTCCCTCCTTCTGGTGACTTTGGGCCTCATTTGTTCTTCTTTTTCCAATTTCAGTAATTGTGTCTTTAGACTATTCATTTGGGAATGTTCTTCCTTCTTTAAATAGGCCTGGATTGCAATATACTTTCCTCTTAGAACTGCCTTTGCTGCGTCCCACAGAAGTTGTGGCTTTGTGTTGTTGTTGTCATTAGTCTCCATATAGTCTTTGATTTCTGTTTTGATGTGGTCGTTAACCCATTGATTAATTAGGAGAGTGTTGTTAAGTCTCCATGTATTTGTGAGCCTTTTTGATTTCTTTCTAAAATTTATTTCTAGTTTTATACCTTGGTGATCTGAGTTGCTTGGTAGGATTTCAATATTTTTGAATTTACTGAGGTTCTTTTTGTGGCCTAGTATGTGGTCTGTTCTGAAAAATGTTCCAATTGCCCTTGAGAAGAATGTGTATCCTGTTGCTTTTGGGTGTAGAGTTCTGTAGATGTCTGTTAGGTCCATCTGTTCTAGTGTGTTGTTCAGTGCCTCTGTGTCTTTACTTATTTTCTGTCTGGTTGATCTGTCCTCTGGCGTGAGTGGTGTGTTGAAGTCTTCTAAGATGAATGCATTGCTGTCTATTTCCTCCTTTAATTCTGTTAGTATTTGTCTCACATATGCTGACGCTCCTGTGTTGGGTGCATATATATTTATAATGGTTATATCTTCTTGTTGGACTGACCCCTTTATCATTATGTAATGTCCTTCTTTATCTCTTGCTACTTTCTTCGTTTTGAAGTCTATTTTGTCTGATACAAGTACTGCAACACCTGCTTTTTCTCTTTGTTGTTTGCATGAAATATCTTTTTCCATCCCTTCACTTTTAGTCTGTGTATATCTTTGGGTTTGAGGTGAGTTTCTTGTAGGCAGCATATAGATGGGTCTTGCTTTTTATCCATTCTGTTACTCTGTGTCTTTTGATTGGTGCATTCAGTCCATTTACATTTAGGGTGATTATTGATAGGTATGTACTTATTGCCATTGCTGTCTTTAGATTCGTGGTTACCAAGGGTTGAAGGGTTGCTTCTTTACTATCTAACAATCTAACTTAACTTTCTTGTTAAGTTATTGTAAACACAGTCTGATGTTTCTTTGTTTCTCTCCCTTCTTATTCCTCCTCCTCCATTCTTTCTATAATAGGTGTTTTATTCTTTGCCTTAGTTTGTATTTGAATGGTCTGCTTTCTTTGCTATGATTTTATTTTCTCTGGTGACATCTTTTTAGCCTTAGGTGTGCTTCCATCTAGAGCAGTCCATTTAAGATATCCTGTAGTTGGTTTATGAGAGGCAAACTCTCTCAACTTTCGTTTATCTGGAAATTGTTTAATCCCTTCATCATATTTAAATGATAATCGTGCTGGATACAATATTCTTGGTTTGAGGCCCTTCTGTTTCATAACGTTAAATATATCATGCCATTCTTTTCTGGCCTGTAAGGTTTCTGTTGAGAAGTCTGATGATAGTCTGATGGGTTTTCCTTTGTAGGTGATCTTTTTCTCTCTCTAGCTGCCTTTAATACCCTGTCTTTGTCTTTGATCTTTGCCATCTTAATTATTATGTGTCTTGGTGTTGTCTTCCTTGGGTCCCTTGTGTTGGGAGATCTGTGAGCTTCGGTGGACTGCGAGACTACTTCCTTCCCCAGCAAGGGAAAGTTTTCAGCAATTATTTCTTCAAAGACACTTTCTATCCCTTTTTCTCTCTCTTCTTCCTCTGGTACTCCTATAATGCAAATATTGTTCCGTTTGGATTGGTCACACAGTTCTCTTAATATTCTTTCATTCCTAGAAATCCTTTTATCTGTCTCTGCCTCAGCTGCTCTGTACTCCTGTTCTCTGTTTTCTATTCCATTAACAGTCTCTTGCATCTCATCCATTCTGCTGTTAAGCCCATTGATCGCTTGTCTGATTTCTGCATTGTCTTTCCTCAGTTCCCTCACTTCCTCCCTCAGCTCTTGCACATTTCTCTGTAGATCCATCAGCATGGTTATGACTTTATTCTGAATTCTTTGTCAGGAAGACTGTGCATTTCCATCCCTTCAGACTCCCTCTCTGGGGTTGTCTGGTTGATTTTGGTCTGAACCATATTTCTCTGTCTTTTCATGGCTATAGAATTGGTCACTGATAGTTGCCACGTATGTCAGCTGGGCTCTTTAAGACTTTAAAAAGAGAAGAAAAAAAAAGAAAAAAGAAGAAAGAAAGAAAAAAAAGAAAAGAAAGAAAAGAAAAAACAAAAACAAAAACAAAAAAAAACGCCCACCGGACGTAGATTCTGTGGGAATGCTGTAGGTGGCGCTATTGCCCCACTATTCCACAGCTGTGGCTGCGCCGCTCCGCAGGGCCCTTTATCGCTCTGGCAGGGGTGGGAATGAATAGGAGGCTGTTGATCTCAGTGAGAAGTGTAAGTATGGCTACGCTTCCTCAGTCGCCAGCTAAGGCTTCTGAAACTCCCCAGGACTCCCAGCCTGCTGGGCTGAGTGTGCTAGGGCTATCCGGCTCCTCTGCTGGGCTCCTGTCTCTTTAAGACCACTGAAGAAAGCGCGCGCTTTTTTTTTTTCCTTCCCAGGAGCCGGCTGCAAGCACCCTGGCGCGTTCCCCGCTCAGATCCTGCCCCTCTGTCTCTCCAATCTCTGCTGCACTGCGCAATGTGGGTCAGCGCTCCCCGCGCAGATCACCGGGGCTGGCTACTTCGCGGGGTGTACTTCCACTCCCTCCCGGCTCTGAATCCTCTCCTCCCGCCGGTGCGCTGGGTTGGGGGAGTGCTCGGGTCCCTCCAGGTTGCGGCTCCGTATCTTACCCGCCTCTTGGGGTGCCGAGTGCTCTCGGGTGTTGCTGCACGCTGTGCACTTTCCTGTGTATTCTCGTCTCTCTTTTAGGAATAGATGTATTTGCTGTGTTTTCGTAGATAAATATAGTGTTGGGAGGAGATTTCTGCCGCCCTGCTCACACCGCCATCTTACCGGAAGTCCCTCAGAAATTTTTAGTTTTAAATGCTTATGTTAGAAAAAAACATTTAAAATCAATGATCTAAGTTTCTAAGAAATTAGAAAAAGTGAAAGCAAAAAAAGTAGAAAAAAGGAAATAATAAAGAGCAGAGTGGAACTCAATATATAAAATAGACAAATAATCAAAATTGCAATCAAAAGCAAACTAGCTTTGAAAAGATAAAATAGATAAGCTTTTAACTAAGATGATCAAAAAAGAGAAAAGACATACATTTCCAGTGTCCAGAATGAAAAAGCAACCTCTTAGCAGCATATTCCTTACAGTAAAATGATTGAAGCAATCAATACATCCATCATCTGATAAATGGGTAAATGTTGTATATAAAAATGTGACATGCAAAAAAATGGAATATTGCTGGCAACAAGAAGGAACAAACTATTGATGCATGTAGCCACATGGGTGATTCACAAAAGCATCATGCAGGGTGAAAGAAGCCATATGTAAAAGACTACATACTCTATGTTCCCTTTATGTGAAGGTCTAGAAAAGGCAGAGTTATCAGGGTTGCCTGGGATGGCAGTAGTCATTGAGAAAGGGTACCACGTGACTGGGGGAAACATTCTGAAAATTGATTGTGGTAATAGTTGCATGACTGTACTTTATCAAACTGAATGAAATATGTATTTAACATGGTGGATTTTATTACATGGAAATAATACTTCAGTAAAACTTAAAAAATTGTAACATTTTGGCAAGAAATACTCTGAAGTAAAAAGAGGGAAAAGTAGTTGTTACATAGGATACTGTATACAGAAGGTTAATGTCATATAAATTGGGAAGAGAGATTCCTTAACAAGAGGAAATACACATAACTATTCAAAAATAATACAGTCTTGCCAATAAAAGGGAGTTAAAACCAAAGTTCAGTACCATTTTGACTTAGAAAATTAGCTAAAGCTTTAAAATTTTTTTTCAGTATTTTTAAGGGTTCTAGTATGAGCAGTATTTAGCACAGTAGGACTATATTTTAGTGAAAAATATTTTTAGCCAGTTTTTTAAATTAAGGTATAATTTTATACAGTAAAACACACAAGTTTTCAGAATACAGCTTGTTGAGTTTTTACATAAGTATACATTTGTTTAACCACCAGCAAGATCAAAATGTAGACCATTTCCATTCCCCTGAAGCTTCCCTCATACACCTTCCAGTTTTTATGACTTCTATAATTACTGGTTAGTTTAGTATGTCCTTGAAATTCATATAAATAAATCATATTTTGTGTACTCTTCCAGGCCTAGCCTTAGCTCGCTAGAATGTTTGAAATTCATGTACATTGTTGCATGTACCGACAGTATTGAATACCATATAGTATTCAATTTCCCCAATAAAATTACAAAAGATCTCACATGGGTTAATGAGAGGCAACATGAATCTTAACATTTGAGCATATTTACTGTATTTTTTATTTTACAGTCTCATACGTGGCATTTATATTTGTAATTTTATAGGGGATAAATTAAATAATTTAAAGACTAACTCTTAGGTATGAAAGGAAGTTGGGAAAAGAGATCAAAGGCTTTGACAACTGTGGATAAAATGAGAGTTCCTGTGGCCAGAATTCTTACCTGGCCCTGGTTGATTAGCTCACTGCACACCTGTGGGAAATACATGCCTGTTGACTCTATATAAAGAGCTCCACCCAGTGCCCTGTGTGCGATACAGTGGTATGGCTGCAAGGCTGCAGGAGAGCAGAGCAGAGGCTGGAGTCGTGGCAGCACTGAGGACAGAGGCCCTGAGGATGGCTGTGCGGGACGACTGTGCAGAGAGGCCCAGAGGACGGCTGTGTGGGACAACTGTGCAGAGAGACCCAGAGGACAGCTGTGCGGGATGACTGCAGAGAAGCCCAGAGGATGGCTGTGTGGGACAACTGTGCAGACAGAGGAGCCCAGAGGCAGAGACCAGCTTGCTGCATACAGACTCTCTCTGAGTGAATGGGATTTTAGTGACTGACCTGCCACTGTGAGAATAAAGTTGGGTATAACCCTTTCACCCCAAGAACGTTTTGCTGTCAATTTCTTTGGTCACATTGAATCCATAGTGAACTTGCCTGGGGCTCAAACCCATTGGCAAGACAATAGGTGAAAGTTGGCAGGGTTCATTGTTGACCAAGGAAAAAGACAGGCTGCCCTTATGGGAGGGGTGCTTCAGCGGGCTGCCCCTGTGAATGGGGAGACAGTGGATTGTCCCCCAGTGGTATGTGGTCTGAGGTGGCTTGCCTCCTAGAGGACTGGGGCCGACCCCAGGACTGGAGGCAAGTAGAGCTGACACCTGAGGCTGTAGGGGAGACCCTTGGTATAGTAAGCAGATCCTTTGAGAAGCAGAGTGCCCGTGAGGCAGCAGGGACTGTGGGTTGGCTGCTTCTCACAGTATTAAAAAAGTCTACAGAAGAGACCCAAGAAATGGCAGCATGAGAACGCGAGCTGCAAACTTCTGTGGATTCCCTGAGGAAGAAGATGGCATTGATGCGAGAGGAGGCAGCCCGGTGTCATTGGAGACAGACGGCAGCACTGCCAGGTGCTCTGAAGGAGGAAGAGGCCATCAAGGAAAAAGACAAACTCCTGAGGAAAGCACAGACAGAGGTGGCACGAGAATGTCAGCTGTGAAGCATTGAGGGGAAGGTAAGAGAGCTTCTGAAGACTGAGGTAGCATTGCTGTGAGGCACTGTAACAGAGGAGGCACTTGGGGGAGTGGAGAGAGAGGTGCTATCAGCCCCAGAAATACAGGAACTGGGGAAGGATGAAGGGGTGGTGCCGGAGGCACTGGCCCCTCCTGTATTGAAAGCACGCCCAGTGGTTGTAAAGAAAATTAAGACCCAGCAGCTGAAAGTTCCCCAAGGAGAAGAGCAGCCCCCTCCCCAGGTCCTGGAGCACTCTATGGTCTGCCCCTACACTCAGGCTGAGCCGGTGGCTGTGGGACTTAGGGGTGGATGGAATTGTTCTTTCTGGATCAGAGATGGGAAAGCTGTCTTTCCTGACAGTGCAGCCCGCCTTGAGGCAGCGAACACAAAATGCGAGGTGACATGTACAGTAGCTGAAGCAACGAGAACCTGGAAAGAAATAAGACCTGTGACTCACAGGAGGAATTTGAGGAGCCCCGGGAGGGTTACGAGGACCCAGATGTGGGTTGATTTGATACGGACAGGAGTAGATAGAAGAAAATTAGACTGGAAGCCAAATAGGATCTTACTGGAGCTATGGCAACAACTGAAACCAGTGCAGCAGTTCAAGCCATCAAGACTCAAGAGGCAGAGGTCACAGACAGAGCCAGGAGTCCGGCCTGTGTGTCTGCAAGACTTTTTGCTGGAGACGCTGGAGAACAATGTTTGAACTTCCTTGCACAGGGACCATTGCAGAGGACTAAGGACACATAGATTGAGGGGAGAGAATCCTGGAGGGGTGGAGTATGGATAGAATGAGAGTTCCTGTGGCCAGCATTCTCACCTGGCCTGGTTGATTAGCTCACTGCACACCTGTGGGCAGTACCTGGCTGTTGACTCTTTATAAAGAGCTCCGCCCAGTGTCCTGCGTGCGACACGGTGGTATGGCTGCAAAGCTGCAGGAGAGCAGAGCAGAGGCTGGAGTGGTGGCAGCACTGAGGACAGAGGCCCAGAGGACGGCTGTGCGGGATGACTGTGCAGAGAGGCCCAGAGGACGGCTGTGCAGACAGAGGAGCCCAGAGGCCGAGACTGGCTTGCTGCATACAGACTCGCTCTGAGTGAGCAGGATTTTAGTGACTGACCTGCTACTATGAGAATAAAGTTGGGTATAACCCTTTCACCCCAAGAACGTTTTGCTGTCAATTTCTTTGGTCACATTGAATCCATAGCGAACTTGCCTGGGGCTCAAACCCCTTGGCAAGACAACAGCCTATAGCTTTTGTTATCCTTTCCACAGCTTGTCCCGTCCTGCCCACTTATAACCATCTTGATTTTAACATCTGTATCCAAACCTGCTTAAAAAGCTATACCTGGACCTTTGGTCACTTAGTATCATTGAACAACAATTCTTGAGCACTTATTATATTTCTGGCCCTTTCTAGATTCTAGGTGACTAGATGTGTTAGTATAACTCAGTTCTGAAAATTCATGGAAATAATTTCCTGAAGGTTAGATCAAACAGTGCTTGTTTAACCTGGATATGCATCAGAATTACTAAGGCAATTAAAAAAAATACATATCGCAGAACCTACTAAATTAGACTCTCAGGGATTGGTGGTGAAGTTTGGCACTCTATAAATTTTAAAATCTTCTTGGGTAATTATGGACTAGCCAGATAATCTGGCACTGGTTTGAAGGAGACATTCAGGAGCTACTGAAATAGAGAATCAATCATAGGAAAGCAACCATTTGATTAATGCAGTTATCAAATATACAACTATAACCTTCATTTTTTGGTTTAGATATCAAATGCAGTTTTAATTTTATCTATGACTACTTAATTTAAAAGGCTCAGACCCAACTCAGAGCTTTGGAAAATGTCTACATTCCAGACTAGAAACATGGATAACATTATCAGAATTTATATTTAGTTACACCTTGAAGGTCTTTGGCCACGTATTTCAAAGGAGAAAAAAATCTAAAATAGTCGTCTACAAAATAAAGATGCTGCATTTTATTTCTCATAAAAAAAACCGTTTCACACTCTTTCAGAAGGATTGTTTTCACGTTTTATTTGCCGTCAACCTCTGCTGATCAGGTGTTTTGTACTTTTCTCAGACGCGGGAGTGCGTGGAGCAGTTACAGCTGGAAGACCGGGTGCTCTGCCTCCACAGTAGGTGGCGAATCCTTTACGCAGGACTGGCAAATGGCACTGTGGTTACCTTCAACATAAAGGTTAGTGGTTGGGACAGAAGGCTAATCCTTCTGCCGCTGAAAATAGTTTGAGTATATGTAGGAAGAAGTAGAAGGCATTCACTTTCCTGTTTTTTCATGTGAGAAATCAACAGAATTAGCTGCTACTTGAAAATCCTTATCTTCTGGTATAAGTGAAACAAAATCCTGTACCGTGACAGCTCAGGCCCAAGTGTGCCAGCACCAAAATGTAGATGTACTAAATTAAACCAAGCCTGGCAATTTCGAGCCAAAGAATGAGTCACAGGTTAAACTAGTCTAACTCATTTTAAGAATGACAGCATGAAAAAAGCTTGAATTTCTTTGAGTATGACATTGATGTGGTTTGGAACTGACTTGGGTTTTTCATTTGGGTAGCCCATTCGGTCAAGTGAACTAAGTCAAAGGTTTGCCTTCATGCCCATGTGGCCTCATTTTTTCCTATACCAAAGATAAATCCATTTGTTGAGCACACCTTTACTAAGCATCTGTTATGTGCTAGGCCCCAGGGTAAGGTATAGGAAATAAGTAGGGACCAGTTCTTGATGGCCTTATATGCTTTGCTAATGTAGTTGGACTTCATCTTGTAGGCTTTACAGTATGAGAGATGTGCTTCAGTTTGTATTTAAAAGAAGTCACCCTGGAGTGATGACATTGGGAAATACTGATCCTAGTAGAGGCAGGGAGACCTCTTCAGGAGGCCTCGTAATGGAAGCTGATGTGAAGGGTCAGTCTAAGGATGAAGGGAAGAGAGTGGATTAAAAATGTAATCTAAGAGGTACAATTGATAGTTTTGGTTACTAATTAGTTGTAGCACTATATACCAAGGTCATCTGACCATTTTTTTAAAGAGATATGGTTTATTATTTTTTTTATACTAAGTTTGCTTTAATTAAATTCTTAGCTGTACAAGCTAAAAGACCATTAAATCACACTAAATCCAGAGTTCGTATTTATTCTTCAGAGATTTCCAAATGCTAGCTTGAACATTAAAAGTTTTCTAGGTAATCAGTTTACATTTGGTGATTATAGTGCCCTTTTATTTTTTTTAATTCCCTGAGAGATTCTTTTTTATTATTATTATTTATTTTATTAAGGTATTATTGATATACAATATTATGAAGGTTTCACATGAGCAACATTGTGGTTACTACATCCACCCATATTATCAAGTCTCCCCAACCAACCTCCCATTACAGTCACTGTCCCTCAGCGTAGTGAGATGCTATAGAGTCACTACTTGTCTTCTCTGTGCTGTACTGCCTTCCCCGTGCCCCCCTACATTATGTGTGCTGATCATAATACCGCAGTCCTCTTTGCCCTCCCACCACACCCACCCTCTCTACCTTCTTTCCCTTTGGTAACCACTAGTCCTTGGTGTGAGGTGATACCTCATTGTGGTTTTAATTTGAATTTCCTTGATGATTAGTGATATGGAGCATCTTTTCATGTGCCTATTGGCCATTCAGATTTTTTCTTTGGAGAAGTTGCTCCTCTGCCCGTTTTTAATCAGGTTCTTTGTTTTTGGGGTGTTAAGGCATGTAAGTTCTTTATATATTTTGGATGTTAACCCTTTTTTGGATAAGTTGTTTACTAATATATTCTCCCATACTGTAGGATGCCTTTTTTTTTTTCTGCTGTTGGTATCCTTTGCTGTACAGAAGGCTTTTAGTTTGATGTAGTCCCATTTGTTCATTTTTGCTTTGGTTTCCCTTGCCTGAGGAGATATGTTCAGGAAAAAGTTGTTCATGTTTATATTCAGGAAGTTTTTGCCTATGTTTTCTTCTAAGAGTTTTATGGTTTCATGACTTACATCCAGGTGTTTGATCCATTTCAAGTTTACTTTTGTGTATGGAGTTAGACAGTAATCCAGTTTCATTCTCTTACATGTAGCTGTCCAGTTTTGCCAACACCAATTGTTGAAGAGGCTGTCATTTCCCCATTGTATATCCATGGCTCCTTTATTTGTATATTAATTGGCTATATATGTATGGGTTTATATCTGGGCTCTCTATTCTATTCCACTGGTCTGTGGGTCTGTTCTCGTGCCAGTACCAAAATTGTCTTGATTTGTAACAGAGCTTGAAATTGGAGAGTGTAATCCCCCAGCTTTATTCTTCCTTCTCAGGATTGCTTTGGCTATTTGGGGTCTTTTGTGGTTCCATATGAATTTTAGAGCTATTTGTTCTAGTTTGTTGAAGAATGCTGTTGGTATTTTGATAGGGATTGCATTGAATCTGTAGATTGCTTTAGGCAGGTTGGCCATTTTGACAATATTAATCCTTCCTATCCATGAGCATGGGATGTATTTCCATTTATTGGTGTTGTCTTTAATTTCTCTCATGAGTGTCTTGTAGTTTTCAGGGTATATGTCTTTCACCTCCTTGGTTAGGTTTATTCCTAGGTATTTTATTCTTTTTGATACAATTATAAATGGAATTGTTTTCCTGATTTCCCTTTCTGCTAGTTCATTATTAGTATATAGGAATGCAACAGATTTCTGTGTATTTGTTTTGTATCCTGCAACTTTGCTGAATTCAGTTATTAGTTCTAATAGTTTTGGGGTGGATTCTTTAGGGTTTTTTATGTACAATATCATGTCATCTGCAAACAGTGACAGTTTAACATCTTCCTTACCAATCTCATCTTATCATCTTTTAACAGCATGTTAGAATGTTTACTATGTTAAGTGTTAAGCCCAGTTACAATATCATTTGTGTATTTAAAGAGTACCTATCTCTCCTTCCACTTGCTAACTGGAACTACTTAAAAGGAATGCAATAAAATATGTCATGGTTTCTGCCTTTAAGAAGCTTAAAATCAAGTTAGAAAAATCTAGCATATATAAAACCAAGTACCAAGTTACTTGGTTCACTTGATATGAATAGATAACTGAAGGATAATTAGTAAAGGTTTTTTTACTCCAGATGCAAAATGCTAATAGCCTAGATTTGATTAGGGCAGTAGTAATGGAGAAGAAAAGATTTTTTAATGTTAAAGGATAAAACTTGATAATTACCTACTGAGTTACCTAGTAATTCTCTTTTGTGAGATTAATCTTATTAAAGGTAGAAGTTAGGACGAAGACTTCTGGGGCAAGATGTTAAGAAATTCAGATGGAAATGTTTTTTAAATGGTTGAAGTCCCAGAGAAGATGGACCCTGAGACAGAGATATGAGAATCTCTGCAGAGGTGTGAATTTTGAAGCCTTGTTAGGGCTGGGCCTTTTCTGTTTTCCCATATTCCTAGAATGCAGTGCTTCTGGGGTCTCAACCGAAAGCCAGGGCTGTTCACCAGTGCCTGTTCACCACTGGGCCCTGAATTCCGTCAGTCTCCCCAGCACCTCAAATTGGCTGAAGTTATTGCTTAGCTTTGTAGGCTCCCAGCTGCTGCTTTGTGCTTAGTTTCTAAGAGTCTTTCCCTACGCATGCACCTAAAGGACCTTTGAAGAGATTTGGGGGAAACTGAGAGACTATGAACAAGGTTGGTGTGGGATGAGGGAGAGCAAGTGAAATCTGAGGCAAAGGAACATTTGCAAATTCAGGATGTGACTGTGACACTCTGATATAAAGGTTTTTGTCATCCACTAAATGATGTCATCTGAGAAGACATAGAACCAGAAGTCAGAAGAACTTCAGAATAACAGAAAGTTGAAGCACGAGAGCCTTATCTGAAACTGCATAACAAAGTAGTTCTCAATAGAGAATTTTGGAAATACTGTAACAAATAAGCCACATAAATTTCGGATGACAAAAAGAAAAACCAAAAAAACAGTGAAAGAGTTCCTGGGTCTGGGGCATGGAAAATATATTAGAGCATGAAGAAAAGGTTGACCAAGTGAGAGAGGACATCAGAAGAGGACCAGGTTCTAACTGTGATCAGAATAGTGTGGGTTGAAGTTGAGTTTATGATATGAGAGTTCACTCCCCCTCAAATGGGGGAGGAGTGAGCCATGAACACACAGTGTCAGAGTGGGACTGACGGAGGTGGGAAGTTAAAGATAGGGAGAGGGGATAGGAGAACTTAAGCATAGGTAATAGAATCTAAGAGTGTGGATCCAGGTAGTGATTTTGGTTAATAGACTTTGAGGTTTACCAGCCAAGTTGCTTTTATGTCATACAATGTTGGCATATTTTTCAGAACAATAAACGGCTTGACATCTTCGAATGCCATGGTCCTCGGGCTGTCAGCTGTCTTGCCACAGCTCAAGAAGGTGCCAGAAAGCTGCTGGTGGTGGGGTCTTATGACTGTACCATCAGTGTACGGGATGCGCGGAATGGACTCCTCCTCAGAACGCTGGAGGGCCACAGCAAAACCATTCTTTGCATGAAGGCAAGTACAGTACAAGAGAATGGGAGTTAGTTCTGCAGCGCGAATGGAAGAGTTTGAAGGACGGTTCCCGTGTTGTCTGGTGCCTTATTTAGACCACAGTCATCTTGAAAAGAGCAAGCAGATTACAGTCCTTTCCTGTAGGCCTGGGTCACCAAGGGATGTAATTTTAACTGGGAAATACAAGTGTATTTTACTGTAAGATGTAGAAACACTCTAATGTCCTTCTAGCATACTTGATAATCATTCTGAAACCCAGGACTACATTGTCAGTTCATGAGAGTACCTACCTGGTGGTAGGACCTAAGTTTCAGGTCAAAAATTTTGTCTGAAAACTTATTGTTTATACCTAGTTCATGTTCATCTCGAAGTAGAATGGAAATTAGAATTTGCCAATGTGTATTCCAACTTACAGAGGTAACTGAGAACCTTATACCAAATGTAACCCATTGACTCTTTTTCTTTAAGGTGGTGAATGACCTTGTTTTCAGTGGCTCCAGCGATCAGTCAGTCCACGCCCACAACATTCATGTAAGCTGTGTTGCTGCTGAGTGAAGAAATCTTCACCAGAATGGTTAAAGCTTGAACCGTTCCTCAGACCTCTTGCACTTTAAATTAAGGCCTTTTTGCAGTAAAAAGCTTAATAATAATCCCTGTGCATAAGCTCTTGGGTAATATTGAGCCCCAGAATTTTCAGTGGGGGACAAACTCAGTTTATGTAAGGTTTAGTTCGAATGACTCATTTAAACTTGAGATAAATTGGGCATCTAAAGCTCTAAGAAAGTGGATATGGTATGTAGCTTAAAATAGAACAAATAAAAACAACCAAGAGATTGCCCAGGTCACAGAGACAGTAAAGTGAAAATACTTCAAAAGCTGTGAAATACATCTGGATGGGGCTGTGGCCCTGTCTTTATATGACACTAGGTTCTCTCCATCAGGATCCGTTTCATATGTTTTGTATATCTAAATAGCAGGTGCTCATGGGAGTATTTCATCTGTTGAAATTAGTACAGCTACCTGTGTACAAGTAGCCTCAGAGTAGTGACTCTTAGAATCACAGGATAATAAATCTCAAAAGTCAGAAGGAATCTTGAAAGTCAATCTTGTGACTCTTATTTCTCTTTTGATGCAGACTGGAGAGCTTGTGCGGATCTATAAAGGTCACAATCACGCAGTGACTGTGGTGAATATTCTAGGAAAAGTGATGGTCACTGCTTGTCTGGATAAATTTGTTCGTGTCTATGAATTACAGGTAGAATTTAAATCCAGTATTTTGTTTGAATGATTTGAGGAGATTGTTTGGGTTTGGTGTTGATTTTTTTTATGAAGTAAAGCTGGAGTGGGACCCAAGAATCCATTCTTCACAAGCATTCTCTATAATTAAAAAGCAGCTATCTGTGGACAACACTTTTAGAAACATTGCTCTGAGATAGGTGGTCAGGTTCACAGGTGTCAAAACTTTAAATGATTTCTGAATAGCAACTTTCGTCTCTAAAACCTGTCTAGTTCTCCTTGTGTGCAGTTTCAGGTTTGAGATTTGGTATTACATGGAGATTGGTTTTATTACTTCCAATTACCAGCTCCTCCCTTGAGGAAGAGGACTTATTAGAAAGATTGCTATTAGATTATATTTCTGTTAAAATGCCCCTGGTGCTTCAGCTTGGTGCCGTAGGTGTAGTTTTAAACCTGCCAGAGGCCTTCAGGCTCATGTTTCAGGCTATGCTTATTCAATACAAACAACCTTAATTCTCTTATTTTTTTCCTCCACCTAAGTCCCATGATCGACTGCAAGTTTATGGAGGACACAAAGACATGATAATGTGTATGACCATCCATAAAAGTATGGTGAGTATTATTTGCTATGCCACATATTTGCCTTTGAATGTCTTCACTAAAAAGTCTACAAACCAATAACCACGTTCCTACCTGCTGCTTCCTGAAATGACATGTGTCTGATCCGCCTCATCACATGCCTTTCTTTCTCAGCATATTCCTGAGAAGTGACCCAGTAACGTGGATGAAGATTCCATTTTCTATTAATAGCTAAAATAGTTACAATAAAAATCTAATACTGCCATTAAATAGAAAATAGATGTAAGATGTTAAAAAAAAAATTGGTGTTTTTTCCAGAGACATTGTGATATGAACAGAACATTGGAATAGTCAGGAGATTTGGCAGTGTGGCATAGTTAGAGCAGACCTAAAAGTAGAAGCTAACTCACTTAACCCTGCTAAGCCTTGATTTATTTTATTTTTAAATTACGGGGCTGAGCCATACTCCGAGGAACAGAACCCTTTGTTCCATTGACAATGCCCAACGCCATATAAAATGCCCGACAACCTGAGCTGCACCGGTTAAAGTATAAATGGGCACCTCTGAGCCCTGCCATTTTTGCTCCCAGTTAGGGTCTCAAGTGGTTCTCAAAGGAGTGTGGCTTCAAAGTGTCTAGACTAGAAGATCTAGGTCCCTTTGTAGTGCTCTAGGGCCAGTTTTGGTTTAAGTTCTTGTTTTCTTACAGCTAGCTAGTACAAGTAGCTTTTGAATCTTATTTTCAGGATGTTTAGTAGTTGATCTTTTTGGTGTATCATTTTGGTCTGAATGGTAAACCTCTTTTTCCAGATTTACACCGGCTGCTACGATGGCAGTATTCAGGCCGTGAGGCTCAATCTGATGCAGAATTACCGCTGCTGGGTAAGGGGTGAAACTGGTCTTGTCACCAGACTCAGGATTGCCCAACACTAGGCCAACCTACAGATCTTCACTATCACCAGTTAAGCATTTGAGCATCTATTTTATGCCTTCTACTGTAGGACAAGGAAACTTATTTTTTAAAACAGTGCATAAGGTGCTTTTGTACTTCTTCAATGTGTAGTTTATTTTAGGATGAGATATGAGGTATATTTAAATATTGTCCACTCAGAGGTTATCTCCTCGGTGGTTTTTGTTTTGTTTCACTGTAAAGTCAACACATGCTTACAAAAATATGAGCACAGAAGTATACGAAAAAGAAGTGGAAGTGCTTGTTTTCATGACCTGCCCGCTCTACTCTATACCCATTCCTCAGGGGTTATACAGGTTGATAGTTTGGTTTGTGTCCTCATTGATTTTCGAGGAATATGCAAATAAAAATTTGTATTCTTGAAGTTTTAAACTTCATTTCTCTAGGCTGAATTACATGGTTTTTATTTCAGGGTGAAGGCTAGTGATTAACCCTCAAAACTTTGACACTATTCCTTGTATGCCTTAGTTTGTTTCATCAGTTGTAAAGTCAAGTAGTAACCCAAGAGAAGTTTATGGCGCACTGTTTTCCCCAAACCCTAATAACTTCCTTTTAAGAGCTGATGGAATGGACTTGACACTCTCCTTCATAAGATTTAATTTGAGCCTCGTCCAAAGCCTAATTACTTTTCAGCTTTCACACATTACTACGTTTGCTTTTTAGTCTTCTCAGTGAAGGCAAGCAAAATTCAGTACAACAGGATCCAGACTGGATAGATAGTTGATTTATCTAGAGAAATGAGGGGAATACCATCTGGTTTTAAAGCTGGAGGGATGGAGTGCTAACAGGAAAAACTCAAATTTGCATTACTTTTTAGAAATGAATATAAGAGAACTAGAACCATAGATTTCTTATAAGCAAGCCTGTAAGGGAAAAGCCACGACAAAGAATCTTTATATATTCTTACTAACAAGTGAAATTGAGCCACATTTATAAGTAAAGATAGAGTTAAAAAATAAATAAATAGAAGAAAAAAATGGATAATTGCAAACTTGTGATTCAAGTGAGTAAAGTCAGGCTTGCATAGCAATATTGATTTGACCATCAGTATCTCCACAAATGTAGTTTTCTTTATTAGATATTTTTATTTTCAAGTTTATAAGTCAGCAGTTCTTAGACTTGTTAAAAACAACCTTTTCAATATTACACAAAGTCTGTTTGCCTTTTGAAATAAATGGACTAAGAAACTCATTTTATGGTGGCAAGATAAAGAGTAAGTGTGGTTTAAACTGAATTGTGTGGTAACTTACTTACCAGTATTTGCTAACCTCTTCCTTGTCTCTCTAATGATGTAACGATTACCTTAGTGCTTTGCCTTCTCAAAATACCAAAGTGTCAAGGACTTTCCCATCTTCTCAAGGTTCCTCATTATACTGATAATTAATTTGGTTGCTTCTGGCTTTGTTATATTTCTAGCCGGGAAAATTCTATTATAAAGAATAAGGGGTACTATGTTTCCATAGTACTGATGGGATACAAGTGAGGCATGTTCTATCTGCATGTTTCCTATAGTGTTTTTACCTCACCCTTCCCTTCTGTTTCTCACCAGTGGCATGGCTGCTCTCTGATATTTGGTGTAGTAGATCATTTAAAACAGCATTTGCTGACTGACCACACGAATCCAAACTTTCAAACCCTGAAATGTCGCTGGAAGAACTGTGATGCCTTTTTCACTGCTAGGAAAGGATCCAAACAGGTACGTGAGTAGGACTCGAGTCCCTGGGGTCATTCAGCCCCTCAGAGCAGGGCTCGGCAGACCTTTATTGCCTCATTGGAATGTTCAGAATTGGAATAAATAGGGAGAGTTTAGGGACTTGTCTTGTTATTCAGAGATTTGGGGATTAGCTTGATAAGGTTCCAGATGAAGAAGTATATAGTTTTTGAGAAAGAGCCTAAAGAGAATGTTTTCAAATGTTTAAAATCCAGTAACTAGAGGTTTATTATAGTGCTTTTGTGCTAAAACAAGAACTTACCTTTAAGTACATGGTTTCATTTTCATGTGAATTAGCAAAGTGCTAGATCCTAACCATCTTTCATGTATGGATCATAGAATGTACCCATGGAGTTGTCCTTGGCCTTGATTTTGTCTTGTCTAGCTACCAACTTTTCTCTCATGGGCCTTTTCCCTTCTTCCTAGGATGCTGCAGGACACATTGAACGACACGCTGAGGAAGACAGCAAAATTGATTCATGAAGTTTTTTGCCTCCCATGTTGGGAAGTCATTAGGTGAACTAATTTCACATCAGCCCCTCACACCGGCCACACTTTACCTGCCTCAGTGAAGCAGGGAAGGAGAAAGGGGTTACTAGCCAGGCTTACCACTAGCTTAAGTCTGGGCAGCTCTATGGAATGATAGGTTACAATTTAAGTTCTTGCTGGAGGTTTAAACATTTAAAGGAACCATCCTCCTCTGGGACAGCATGGCATGTAGTGATCTATGCTCCTAGTGTTCTCCAGATCTCCAGATGTTTATTAAAGATGCAGATCTTAATTGGTTACCCAGTTTGACACTAATCATACATATATTTTGTTGATTTCAGTTTGTGATTTTTAGTTTATGTTCTTATGATTGTGTAAACCTAGAGTCACGCTTTAAAGTACATGTTCAAATGCTAGATTTTTAGACTCAGTTTTAATTTCTTCAATTGTAATAACTGGGTATTTAAATTGGAAGCAAATAGTTTTCTTTCTGAACAATTATGTGTAGTATGTTTCAATATTCTCTTGCTTTGTAAATGGACAGAGCTGGCTTTAAATGCTGAAGGAACACACAGTAGGTTTTTAACAGCTAGAGTGACTGCTCTGTTGATTATATTTTAGGAACTCAGACAGCAAATCACATAATGACAAGTCTTCATAGGTAGCACTTCCTGTTGGACCTCTGTGCAAGTTTTGGTTGAGTGCCCAGTTTAAGGTAGTTCACAGCTCTAATATCTGCCTTGAAACTTTGCTTTACGACTTGGGTACTCACTGCTGCAGGCATTGTCAGGCTGTTTGAACTGGAGGCGCATCTTTTATCTCACTTTTCAGTTTCTGACTCTCCAATCCTGCAGTGCAACCTTTTTGTTTACTGCGTTGCCAACACCTATCTTTCCCACTCTCTAGACGTGCCTAGACTAATGGCAACCATCAAATACTTCCTCTGGGTTCCCAGGGTACTTCCCACCCACCTGCAGTACCCAAGATAGGGGAGTTAGGGTAAAGCATCTGAAGACAGTTTTTATGGCCTCAAACAGGCTTCTTAGAGACTGAAACCTTCCGAAACCCTTACCTCACCTTTACCTCTCTACTAACTGGGAAATAAGAGTGGAGTATGGTGAAGGTAAAGACTCTACTTGTCCATTGAGAGCCACCAAATTAACAAAGCCTAGTGAGACTGCTTTGTGTTTGGATTTTCTCTGGACTCTTAAGAAAATCTATTGAAGTGTTGCTTTCTACCCTTTTTCTGAATTCTCAAAACTCTGAAAGATTCTTTAGAGAGAGGGAGAAGGGAGAAGAGCCTCGTGCCACATACCAAGCTCCAGGATGTGACACCTCCTGTTTTCCAGGATTGCGGAGCACCCGGTTTGTTTCTACCCCTGTTAGTGCACATGTCTCCTTCAGGCTCTAGGCAGGGAGACTTCACTGAGGGTAGGTACATGGATGGGTTTCAAGAGAGTATGCAAAACCCCCTGAAATTGTTTGCAAGGCTAAGTATTTATTCTTTTTTTCCCTAATAAAGGCTCCAGTGGTTCATACTGGATCCAGAAAGCATTAAGAGCTAATCTAGGAGCTACTACTAGGTAATTAATGGCCCTACAAGCTATTTACTTCTGTCTTTATGAATGGGAAACTCCTTTGTTGACCACACTATTGAGATTTGCATGTTACTTGAGAGAGAACAGAGAGGATCTTATTGCATAAAGTGTATTTGTGCTATTTCTGTATGAGATTAAGAACCTTTCCCACTTCTCACCCCCATTTCCTGTAAGGGTGATCAGAAAAGCCACACTGTTCATTGGGCTTTCCCAGAAAAGTATATTTGGATTTACTGTTAAACCTGGCATTTTATTCTGGGCTTTAGTGAAGCCACATTTCCACATTGACTGGGCAGTGTGCTAAGAAAGTCTTGTGTGCACTGTTGCATAGGTGTCCTGTCCCAGGACAGGTCTGAAAAGATGGGAGTGGTGGAGCCTTTGTACAGCAGGAAGAGGGTATGTGAGGTGTTGGGCAATCATGGGGAACATTTGAAGGTATGAACAGACTGATAGAATCAGCAAGAACTGATTTGGGTTACACTTTGTTAGAATTGTACACAGTCTATCTGCCTCTTTGTGTGCAGGTATGAATGTTCCTTGTACGGGTGTGCGTGTGAGCACCTATGCTTGTAATTCTTCTTGTTTCACAAAAATTTCTTTGAAGCAATAGCAATAATGTCTTTATTTCGAGAATGTGTAAAATTTGTTTAACCCCAGGTTAGTGTGTTAACCTAAATGCACTGTTCTTGCCCTCTGTTTAGAAATAAAGGCGACATAAGCATCTTGTTTGCTTATGGTTGTGTGTTCATACTCTTAAGAGTATTGAAAATTAAGTAGAACTTTGGTTGTTTTTTAAGTCTTACAATGTCTCCCCTCAGAGAAGAGTTGTGGCTCAGGGATTTGCCTTAACTCTGGGATTTAGTACTTAAGGAAGGAAGGAAATGTTACACAACCTGACAAAACCCAACTCATTTATTATAGTGAGTTGGAGGCCATTTTTAGAATATTATTTTTAATTGCCTGTGCCTATTTCTGATGGCTAGAAGCCAGGAAAACTATACTATAGATCCTTTTGTGGGCATACGCTAGTATTCTAATGGCATTTGGTCCTGACAAAAATTTATCAGTCACTTCAAATTTTATCCTAAAATTTTTAATCAGGTTCAAAATGTATTTTGGTGTACTCTTCTATTCAGTTTTAAAACAGTTAAACACAATGCAAACAAAACTCGGAGCAAAGAATTATGTTGCCCTGATGTTACTTGAATTTTGAGAGAATGTCATTGCTACTACACTTCTGCTTTTGTGGGGAAAAGTTTTTTCAGCCTCAGAGCAGTTAGCAGTTGAGTCCTTAGCTCCCGACATACCTGTAATTTTTAGGCAATATTATTGCTGTCTAAGTGATAATTTGCCTAACAAAGGGTTTTTTTGGTTTTGGGGTAGATTAGGCAGTAGACAACTTTAGTGAGTAGGTATGTGGATGATTTGGTGGGACTAGGTGTATAACATTTAGTGGAATGGTATAATATATTTAATGGAAGAGAATTCATTGGAGGGGAGATCAAAGTTTATTGTGAAGTGGGATTTGAACAGCATGTACCCTCTGGTTTGCTCAAATAACTAGAATTCATATATGCCAACTTATAAAGTTTGTTCCTTTTATCTAAGGGAGAGCTCCTAGAACTGTTTTGAAGTCCATGCCTGCCACATTGATAAAATAGTGATTTCATCCCTGCCCCATATCATCATGATCCTCAGAATTTCAGAGAAGCCATGTAAAGGTTAGGAATGGAAGCTGTGGTGGAGGTGATTTAGGCTGTACTGAATTCCTGATGTACACCAGACCTAGTACTTACCAGACAATAACCTCTAACCTCACCTCCAACCCCCAAGTATGTGGCTCCACTGGGTCATATAGCAACTAAAGTTTCCCAGATCTGCTAATTAGTAGCCCAGTTGAATTGGGGGAGAAGAGAGTCAAGGAAGATCTTTCTCCTGCTTTAGAGAAGTAAGTGCCCTAGAGGTGTCCTAGCACCCTTGGTATCTGAATTTTTTTAATATTGAAATAAGGAGTAGAAGAAAGAAATCAGATGATATTTGACTGCAAAAGTGTTTATAAGCAAATAGCTTAGCCTTCTTACATTTTGGTATAAAGCTGTGAACTTCATGACTTTGTAAAGCAGGATATAAAGCAAATACAAGAAGAAAATAAAGTACTTTTATTAATTATTCACTTTTGCTACCTTATCTGCATATTTATAGCCAACCCCTTCTCTTCCATGCTGGTATAGGGAGCAAGAAGGAAATTGGGTGGAAAACACAAGATGGTTATAGACATGCCAGAGACCGTGGTCCAGATAAGTTTGGTAAACAGCTACATTTAAGGGCTTATCCAAAGTCTACAACAGGTTAATTAGTTAGTGGAGGAGCTAGGATTAAAAACTGTATCTCTGGGGTTCAAGATGGTGACATAGGAAGACCTTGAACTTACCTCTTCCCACAGGTAAGGCAAATTTACAGCTACATATAAAATAATTTTTCTCTGAAAAGGACCTGAGAACTAGATGAACAGCAACTCCACAACAGAAAATAAGAGATGGAACAGGTAGGAAAAGCAGAGACTTGGTCTCACCCAGGACCCTATTACAAGTGTGGTGATTCATGATCAGGAAGGGATCGCCAAAATATGGAACTTTACCCTAAAGAGTGAAGGAACTATGCACCAAGTCAGGGGTCTGGCAGCAGAAAAATGAGCCCCCAAAACACCTGATTTTGAAAATCAACAGGGATTAAGTTGAGGAAACCACAGAACTATAGGGAATGAAGAACCCACTCTTAAGGGGTTCACACTTGCCCTAAGATCCAGCACAAAAGCAACAGGTTGAAAGTCCCTAGGTTTTAGTTGCCAGGGCGAGACCCAATTACAAATCCTAAAGCTGCTACCAGAGAGGCAGGAACCTTCAGTGAACTCTTTCTGGGGACAGAGGTGCTGGTGGGTGCCATTTTTGTGATGCCATTCTGATTTGCTGGGGATGGAACTGGTGGGCGCCAGTCCAACTTTGGAGCCCTCCCTCTGTCCTGCTAGCGCTGGTGGGTGTGTTCCGTACCTCACCCATCTTGCACCCTGCCCACCTCATGTTGTAGCTCCACCACAACGGACTTGATAGATACATGGAAAGCATTCTATTCAAAAGCAGTAGGATACATATTCTTTTCAAGTGAACATGAAACATTCTACAGAGTATATCACATGTTGGGCGACAAAACAAGTCTCAATAAATTCAAGATGATTGAAGTCATCAACCATCTTTGGCCACACTGGTATGAAACTAGAAATCAATCACAAGAAGAAAACTGGAAAAACACAAAAGCATGGAGTGAACAACCTGGGTCATTGAAGATATAAAAGGAAAAATAGACAAATGAAAACAAATACAACATAGCAAACTCTGGGATACAGCAAAAGTGGTTCTAAGAGGGAAGTTCATAACAATATAGGCCTACCTCAAGAAACAAGAAAAGTCTCTAGAGAAAGAACAAACAGAGCCCAAAATTAGTAGAAGGAAGGAAATAACAAAGAGCAGAGCAGAAAAAAAATGAAATAGAGACTAAAGAAAACAATAGAAAAGATCAGTGAAATGAAGAACTGGTTCTTTGAAAAGATAGACAAATCTTCAGCTAGACTAACCAACAAAAAAGAGGACTCATCTGAAATGTAAGAAAAATTAAAACCATCACCACAAAAATAAAAGGATCATAAGGGACTACTATGAACAATTATGTGCCAGGAAATTGGGTAAATATTAAGAAATGGACAGATTACTAGAAATATAACAATCTTCCAAGACTGAATCAGGAAGAAAATAGAAAACCCAAATAGACCAATTACTAGTAAGGAGCTTGAATCAATAATCAAAAACCCAACAAGAGTCCAGGACCAAACAGATTCACTGGTGAGTTCTGCCAAACATTTAAAATTTTAACACCTATCCTTTTCAAACTCTGCCAAAAATAGAGGGGAAGGGAATGCTTCCAAACACAATTTACAAGGCCAGAATTACCCTGATACCAAAACCAGACAAGGACACTCAATAAATAAATTAATTAATTAAAATCAATAAAACAAAAAAATATATAAATAAAATTATAGGCTGATATCCTTGATATGAACATAGATGGAAAAATCCTCAACAAACTATTAGCAAACCAAATTTAACAATGCATTAAAAGGACATACACCATGATCAGGTGGGATTCATTCCAGGGATGCAAGGATGGCCTCAACATCCACAAATCAATGTGAAATGGCACATTAACAAAATGAAGGATAAAAATCATATGATCATCTCAATGGATGCAGAAAACACATTTGACAAAATTCAACATTGATTTATGATAAAAACTCAGCAAAGTGGGTATAGAGGAATGTACCTCATTATAATAAAAGCTATATATGGCAAACCCACAGCTAACATCATACTCAATGGGGAAAACCTGAAAAGCTTTTCCTCTAAGATCAGAAACAAGACAAGGATGCCTATCTCACCACTTACATTGAGCATAGTATTGGAAATTCTAGTGTAGCAGTCAGACAAGAAAATAAAATGCATTGAAATTGGAAAGGAAGAAGTAAAACTGCCACTACTTGCAAATGACATGACACTATATACAGACAATCCTAAAAACACCAAAAAAGGTGTTAGAACTAATAAATTAAGTAAGTGACATGATACAAAATCAATATACAGAAACCTATGGTGTTTCTATATACTAATAACAACTAACAGAGAAGTTAAAGAAATAACCCATTAACAACTGCATAAAAAAAATAGCTAGGAATAAATTTAACCAAAAAGGTGAAACACTTGGACACTGAAAACTATGACCCACTGATGAAAGATGCTGAAGAAGACACAAATAAATGGAAAAATGCTCATGGATTGAAAGAATTAGTATTGTTAAAATGTCCATACTATGCAATCTACAGATTCAGTGTAATCCCTATTAAAATTCCAAAGACATTTTTCACAGAACTAGAACATAAATCTAAAATTTGTATGGAACCACAAAAGACCCCAAATAGCCAAAGCAATACTGAGAACAATAAAGCTGGGGGTATTAAGCTCCCTGACTTCAAGCTATATTACAAAGCTTCAGTAATCAAAACACTATGGTACTGCTGCACACACACCTGCACACACACACAGATCAATGGAACAGAAATGAGAGCCCAGAAATAAACCTCTACAAATATATGGATAACTGATTTACAACAAAGTTGCCAAGAACATACAATGGAAAAAGGACAGTCTCTTTAATAAGTGGTGTTGGGAAAACTAGTCAACTACAGGCAAAAAAGTAAAATTAGACCATTGTCTTACACCATATAAAAAACTAAAACAGATTAAACACTTGAATGTAAGACTTGGAACCATAAAATTCCTAGAAGAAACATGGGTGGTAAGCTCCTTGACACTGGTCTTAGCGATGTTTTTGTGATAATTCTCCAAAGGCAAGGGAAACAAAAAAATAAACAACTGGGACTACTTCAAACTAAAAAGCTTCTGAACAGCAAAGAAAACATCAATGAAAAGGCAACCTACTGCTTGGGAGAAGATATTTCCAAATGATATGTCCAATAAGGGGTTCATATCCAAAATATATAAAGAATGCATACAACTCAACAACAAAAAACCCTGACTTAAAAAATGGGCAGAGGATCTGAATAGACATTTTCACAAAGAAGACCTACACATGTTCAACAAGTACATGAAAAGATGTTCAATATTACCATCAGGAAAATGAAAGTCAAAACCACTATGAGATACTCCCTCACATCTGTTAGAATGGCGATTATCAAAAAGACGTAAGTGTTGAAGAGGATGTTGTGAAAAGGGAACCCTCCTACACGGTTGGTGGGAATGTAAACTGGTGCAGCCACTAGGGAAAACAGTATGAAGAGTCCTTAAAAAATTAAATGTAGAACTGTATGATCCAGTGATTCCACTCCTGGGTATTTATCCAAAGAATACAAAAACACTAACTCAAAAAGATAAGTGCACTCCTAGGTTCATTGCAACATTATTTACAATAACCAAGATACGGAAACAACATAATGTCTGTCAATAAATGGGTGGTGAAAGAAGGTGTGGTATGTATCTGTGTATATATGTATATATATGTATACACACAATGAAGCCATAAAAAATGAAATCTTGCCATTTGCAAGAACATGGATAAACCTTGAGGGTATTATGCTAAGTGAAATAAGTCAGCAGGAGAAAAACAAATAGGATTTCACTCATTTATGGAATCAGGAAAAAAAGGAACAAAAACTCAGATACACAGATTGGGGTTACCAGAGGGGAGGGATTGGGAAGTGGATGAAAGTGGTGAAGGGGGTGACTTGTAGGGTGATGGGTGATAATTAGACTTTTGGGGCTATTATTTTACAGTGTACATAGATGTCAAATTATAGTAGTGTACACCCGAACTTATTTTAACTACATCTATATCTCTGCTCCATTATGCATATGTCAGGTGACTGACCCTCCAGTTATAGGTGACACACTAATTCTTGATGTTTTATACTCCAAAAGCTACTCCCTTTCCTTTCCTCATATATCTTGGAAAGTTATCTGAGTGATTCCTATGTTTGAGAAATAGCAATAGGCATGACTAATGTGGGTTTCAGTTATTTGTGTATGTATGTGCGTTTTCTGTTGTATTCTGGAAACGAGGGCTTTCTATATGTGATAGGTGAGTTGAAAGCTACTCAGCCCTGCTATGGCTGATATCTAGATGTGAGAAGACAAAACACAGTTGAGCCAGCCATACACATGCCTTTATTTAGATGAACTCTTTTTATAATGCAGCCACATTTATGAGTCAGACAACCCAAAGCATCCAGCCCTCTTCCACTGAGCTAGTCTACCCTGGAGCAGGTCCATCTTGAAACAGTCAGAACCACGTGTTAGTTCGGTTACTGTTCTGTGGTGGGAGGTCACAGAGGAGATAGAGGGCTCTAGCAAAAGGAGGTGCTGAGTGCCATTGGCAAATGCTTCTGTGGACTGCCTGGGGCAAGCAAAGGAGAACATGTGCTTCAGAGCTGAGGCCACTCAGTTTCTGAGCAAACCTCTTAGCTGGGCTGTAACTAGCTGAGGCAGACACTTGCCTCCATGTTGCAAAGGGACAAAGTTGTTGTCCCTATCTCGTTCCTTAATTAAAAATTCAGTGTGGGCATGACAGATGGACAGATGCCCTGGAGCCAAGTGGAGCATGAAGTAGAGGGGGAACAAGACCTATGAGGTGCCTGGAGGCCTGCTGGGGGTGCAGCTACCATGTCTTTTGAGGTACGTGGCTCTAGCTATACTGGGTGAAATTGAACTGCTGAGCGATCCTGCATGGTCTTAGATGAGGCCAGCTTGTTTCAGGCGTACATGGTGAGCTGCAGCCACTGAAAGAGGAAGTCCCAACATCAGAATGCAGACAAGAAAAGAGAGCCCAACCCTAAGGATCTTACAGGGCAAGGGAAAAGGGACACCCCTGCATTTCAGGCACTGGGGAGATTATTTTAAGAAGCAGCTGTTTATTGCATCTGTCCTCCAGATTTCCCCAAGAAAGGTGTGTTTTCCAGCATAAAGTCATTTTAGGAACTGAGGCCCCTGGGAGCCACATCCCCACGGAACTTCCCTTCGTGTTCCTTTCCTACCCCGTCCCTCCACCACACAGTTGGAAGTGAGCACACAGTGGGGCCGGTCTGCCTTGGACTCCACCTTGCATTTCAGGGTGCAGGGGGAGGGTACTGCTTCCATTAGCCTTTACCTCTAGAACGTTGAGCTTGATGATACCATCTCCGTCCTTGTCAAATGCATTAAAAGCTCCTGTGTGGAAGAATGCGCAGGCCAGTTACAGGCTCACCCCGGCTCCACCACTAACTTTTCCTAAGAGGACATGCTGAGTACTATCCTCCAGCACAGAAGTCTGCAGGCAGAGTGTCAGCAGCAATCAGCCTTTGCCAGCCCATCGGGAGCCTACACGGGGCCTGCGCCTTGGTTCAGCCTTGACAGCAGGTGAGAAGATCAGGCTGAGGTCCCCACTGCCCCCGCGGTCACTGAGGGAGGGGGGCAGGAAGGGCACAAGAGAGCAGAAGGGGAGCCCCCCGCTTACTGAACATGCCCTCCAGCCTGACGAAGCAGCAGATGAAGCTGTCAAAGTCGATGTTCATGTGTCTGTCCGCGTAGCGCATGGTTATGATGTCATAGAGCTGGCGGTTGAGGTGGAATCCTGTTGGGGGGCCCAGGAGGGGCACGGGAGTGGGCACCCCGAGGCCGGCATTGTTTTCCCTGCCTCTTGGCCACTCTGTGGCCTGGGCGGGGGAAGGAGAGAAACCCTTTCTCCCTTCCTCTGGGGCTGCCCTGGGGGCCTAGTCCCCCTCCTCCCCTTCCTGCCAACAGCAGCTCCAGTCCGCACCCTGGCCACCCCGTTTCCTCCCCAGTACCTGCATCATTGACTGCGTTTCTCATCTCGTAGCTGTTGATGGTGCCAGACTGGTCTGTGTCATAGTGTTTGAAGATTTTCTGGCAATAGAAAATTTGAAAACAGAGCTCATGCCCTGAACCCCTGCCATCAAGCCCCCCTCACTCCCACACTCCATTCTCTCTTCCCACCTGCCAGGCTTTGATCTTCTCCCAGAGGTGATGGAACTCCTGCAGGTTCAGCCTCCCAGAGCCATCTGTCTAGGGGGAGGTCAGGGCCACAGGGCGCTCAGAACAAAATCCCCTTGACTGGGAGGGGGAGGCAGCCCCCTAGGAAGGCTCCGCCCAGGACAGTCTACCTATTGGCCTGTCCCGGTGTTTAACACCCTTCTGTTCCTTCCCAGGCAAAGTCAGTGTCGCTCTGACCCAGAGAGCCTGTGTCCTCAGGACCACTTCCACTTGGGCAGGGCCCCAGGCGGAAGCCCAGCCCTGACGTAAGAGCAACGTCCTTCCCAACCGGCGCCTCCTCCAACAGCCCCTTCCAGACAAGCAGCCAGGGTGTTCTGACTCAAGACCTCCTCAGGTCTCCTTGGACATGAATTTGGTCCCCTCTACCTGACTGGGCACCCCTCATTGTTGCCCTGGTCCCCGTGGGCTGCACAGGGGCTGACGACAGGGTGGGGAAGGAGAGCAGAAAGGATACGTCCATGAGGGCGATCATGCTGCGGCAGGACTCCAGCGTGAATCCTTGTGTCTTCAGGTCCTTATCTGGGAGGTAAGAACACGAGTGAGGGGCTGCTTGCAGATAATGACACCATCCCTCACACCAGTTTGAACTCACGTTTGTTCATGACTGTGTTGAGGATATTCTTGAGCTCATCTGCACAGATCTCCATGTCCTGAGGAGGAGGGGAGTAGAGAGTCAGCTCGAGTATAGTAGCTGACGGAGCAGAGGCTTTGCAAAACAAATCTCAGCTGTCGGTGTCCACAAAGCCCTGTCAGGCTGTCCTGTCATGGGGAGGCTGGGGCTTCTCTGAGGAGGACACATGCTGCACCCTCGGCTGTCCAGACTGCTGTAGGCACCTCAGAGCTATGCACTTCAACCACCCGGTGGACGTGTTGGTCTAAAACTCAGGGACGTGACTTGTGGATTCCTGTGCTACACACATATATCCCACTTACACCAAAAGCCAAAATGCCCCATAGTGAACTGGTCATCTGAGCAGTTACTCAAGGAGAGGAGCATCCGGGAGAGTCTGGCTGGGAGGTACTCACGTCGCCTGCTATCTGCCTGAAAATGTTCTGGAATTGCCGTAGCTCCTCACTTTCTCGGTTGGTGTTGGCAGGCCGTGGCTGTGGAAGCACAAAGGAAAACTGGTTCACAGGGATCAGGGCATTGGACAGACCTAGGAGGAAAGTTCCTCTGGGCTGAAGGAGCCGGAGTGCCCACCGCGGCCTTAGGTGGCAGGTACAGGACCAGTGTTCTGTCTTAGTCAGACCCGGAGAGCTGGCGTGAGGATCACTCAAGCCCCAGTGATCCTTCACTCCACACCTTCCCAGCCTGGTCACCCAAGCCAGAGGAGACGTTAGCCCTGCAGACATGTGGACAGCCACCTTGGCTTGCTTCTCCCATCCCCACCAGCTAGAGCACTTTCCAGTCTTGAGTTCACCATCCCAAACAAATGAGCCCCAGCAGGACAAAGGGAGCTAGACCATTCTGATACCCCCAGCCACCTCCATCCTCAAGCCCTCAGAGGAGCCCCCTTCGTCCCCCACTCCACCGCGCAGGCACTCCAGGATAGAGAAGGCGGCTCTGGGTTTGCCTGCAGACTTTTGTCTCTTAGCCTCACCCCCATTAAGCATTATATGGCCGCCTCTCCCACTCCAATCCAACACCCTTCCCAAGCTCTGGAGGACTCCATTTCTGGTACCAGCTCCCTTTTCTGTACTATTCTTTATTCCTCTGTTGTCAAGAGCTTGAGGACACCAGGAAACAGGATTTGTGTCTCAGGCTTTGCCTGCCCACTCGCTCACTGTCCTGGCCGTGGGAGGCTGCAGCACGGAGGCTCAGCCTGGCCTTCCCGAAGCAAGGACTGGCTTCAGTGGCTGCCGACCCCCGAGACATCCACCCAGGCAGCACCCCAGATTTTAGGAGAACTTGAGAGAAAAGGTCAGTGGGACAAGTCCAAACTTCTGGATGTTAAAGGAACAACCCGCCCCTGTGGCCCCTCCACCCCTGAGCACCCAAGAGCATAGGAGGACCCCCGCTGCGTGCTAGCCACCCCATTCGTGTCACGTGCTCAGAAACCTGCGGGGATTTCTCTTGCTTATCAGGGCTTGTTTTGTCTTTGTCCTCCTCTGATTCCTGGTCCACACCCAGTTCCTTGTTGCTGTTTGCTCTGTCTGAAACGAAGATGATGGGCTGGAGAGAGGAGGGAAGTGGGGAAGGGGGCAGGAAAGAAGCAGAGATTACAGACTGGGCAGGCACTTGGAGGCAGCCTCTGTCCTGGGGCGCCTTTGGCCAGGGAAGAGGCAAAGCAGAATTAGGGGCTCTGGACCTCGGTTCCAGCTCTGTCTCTGCCACTCACAAGCTGTACGACTTGGGGAAAGATGCCAAGTCTCTGCACCTCAGTTCCTTATCTCCTTGCAGTAGAGTTGGGAAGGTTCGACAAGGCAATTAGTACAGGTGAGAAGCTGTGTGAGCTTGTGTACTGCTTTTCAGATATTTCGTAGACTTTCTCCCAAATGGGAAACTGTTCAAATTAAATTTCTCCAGAAGCCCAGTGTGCATGAAGTCATTAAAGACAGAGCTTCTCTGATGAAGACCTCTGCCCTCAGGGCAGCGGTCTCCCCCATATCACCATGACAGCTACTGGAGCAGTTCCAAGGAACCCCTAAGCCTCTGCGGGGGACAGATTGAAAAGAGGACTTAGGTTAGTGGCATGGTCAGTGGGGGAGAGGCCGGAACACTGGGCTGAAATCCCAGCGCTGCCCCTTACATATAAGAAGCATCCTCTCAGTCCTCAGTTCTCTCATCCAGTAACGCGGATGATAAAGCCTACTTTGCCCTTCCCGTAGGGCTCTTGGGTGTGGGGGGGCGGCCACATGAGACAGCTGAGTGTAAAATCATACTGCAAAAACATCCAAGATGTTCCACAAACATAAGGGATATTACCAAGACATGCTCATGCAAATGAAGAGGATACAGAAAGGGCAGAGAGCAGCTGCCATGCTAGGCCGATCCTGGCTGGTGCTATACACCCAGCAAAGAAGCCAGAGGAAGGCTAGACTGCAGGGGCTGGTGGCAGCAGTGCAGAGAGCAAAGGGGCAGTCGTCGTCCCTCAGAGTGGGAGAAGAGCCTGACTGGTCTCTGGGTCTTCATCTGCCTTTCCACGTTGTGTATCCAGGATAACATGAATAGGTCGACCTATGGCCCCAAAGGCCCCGACTTGCTCTGCCTTCCAAGCAAAGGATCTTGGGGTCCCAGAGCAAGTGCAGGCCACAGTCTGAGGGGGAATGTGTGCCCACAGACATAGTGTGGCCTTGGGGCACCCCTGCAAGGCGCACATCTTCCAGCCCAAGTGTGGGTCTGGACCACACAGGCCTTGGAGTGTAAGGGACCTGCACGAGAAAGGTGAGGGCAAGAAACACCGGTTTGGGGGCAGATACATATGATTTCTGGTTCACTGCCCCTACTCATTAACTGTGTCCTTGGGCAAGTCACTTCACTTCTCTGAATCTTTATCCTCACCTGTAAAAGTATAATAGTAACAACACCTACCTGTAGATACTGTTGTAACTGGAAACTGTGTTTCACCACTAGCACAGCCTAGTATGTGGAAGGTATTTGATGAATGTCAACTTATCTGCACCAGCACCGATACGTGGAGGACCCCCGTGCTGGATCCTTCCAGGTGCCACCGCACACACTAACATCTAACCTTGCCTAGTGGCCTGCGGCTGCTGGCCCAGCATTTGAGGATGCCCAAAGGCCAGTCATTTCTGGGTGGCACTCTGAGCGGTCAAACTAAAACTCTGAAACGGGCGGCCACTGTTGTAGGCATTACCGCCCTGGAGACTGTGGGGAGATCACAGGGTGCATGGAACAGCGATAGGGTAGGAGGGAGTTGAGTTGCTTAAACTGACTTTTCAAATTCCAAAACCATACCAAGGAAACAGCGGCCCTGGTCCCAGATGAAAGCTTTCCTCTGAGGCCGCTGAGATGCCCTTAACACACGCGGTCACCTTCAGCAAGGGTGTCTTTACAGCAGAGTGACTGTGACCAGGACACTGAGGAGAGGCCATTAGAAAAGAAGCCCTGGTCAACGAATGGAGGATGGCAACTCCCCGAGACGCCAGGAGGGGAAGCTGCCCAGAAAGCTCTCACTCCTTCCCCGTTCATCCAGGCAAGTTGAGTAACTCCTCCTCTGGGGCACGGACGGTGTCCGTTCTCTCCCCCTTCCCCTTTGCTGTCTGGGCACAGGCATCCTGGAGTCCAGCAGGGCCTAAGACCTAGAGGGGGCTGTGCTGGAGTGAGAGGTCACTGTCCAGAGGGGATTTGCAACAGTCCTCTCCCACCCCTCCGCCAGAAGGCTGAGAAGAAAGGAGGAGTGGGGAGCAGGCAGTGAAAAGAGGAGGGACAAGGGGCTGTTCTGTCTACAGAGCAGGCGGCTGGCAACGCAAGACCCTCACTCTCCGTGAAACCCTCACAGACCTCTCACCGAGCAGCAGAACCACCGGCATTCCCCACAAAGAATCAAGCCTTGTTTGGCGTAGCCAAACCCACTTCTGAGGAGAAAGGGGGTTCTCCTTTTGTTTTTTGCAGAAGCCCCATGTCGGGCCCATTCTCACTGCACGTCCCTCCTCTCCCTCCACCTGACGGCATGTGGTTCAGAGCACAGACCCTGGAGCAGATGCTTGACTCCACAGGCTGGCTCTGCCACTTTCTGGCTGTGTGGGCTTGGGAAAGTTGGTTATTTTGTACCTTTTCTTCCTCTGAAAACAGCATAAAAATAATGCTAATCTCACGGATTGGGTTTATCCGTGGAAAGCACCTAAGAGCGCCTGGCACTGTCCTCGCTCAGCAAGTGTTAGCTACCCGTGTCCCGCCCCGTGGCTGCAGCAGGGGCAGGGGGGGAAGAGGCGAGTCTGGTGCCGGGCACTTGCACCCCATGCGCGCACACGCCGTGCTGTCCACCACTCACCCTGTTATACCCACCTTTGTTTTTTTCTTTTTCTGCACAAGCAAAGGAAACAGTAAATGCAGAATAAGTAAAACACAAGTTCCCAGAAAACCTAGTGGCTTTTGGCTTCCCTGTGACCTTCTCCTCAGCCTGGGGTGTAACTCTGAGGCCCAGAGAGCCAGGTCACATGCAGCCGAAAGGGGCCTGGAAAGTGAAGGGAGAAGAGAATTCTCCAGGCCCAGAGCCCGGCGGCTGCTATGGCTTTGCTTTCAGAGTCCGCTGTTACCAGCCACGGCCAAGGGGAAGGGGTCTTCTGGCTAACATTTTCTATTTTTTTTTTTAATGAAGTTGGTTACTACAACACCCACAATTGACTCACACAGAACTGCCTGCCTGGAAATGATTTTTTTTCATTTTACAGAGTTTTTGTTTGTTTTTTAAGCAAATATTTAATCTGGGAAGATACTTAATATGGCAATCCAGGCGTGGGGCTGCTTCTGTGAAATGAGAAGCTCTGGCCGGCGGTGCAGGCCTGCAGCCTCCTATGGCAACAAGCCGGGCTGCTGGGGGCAGCTGCCCTCGGCGCCCTCCGGCTTGCCGGGTCACGGCCACCTAGTTGTCCCTCCGGCATCGAAGCCGAGCGTCAGTTGAGAACTACAGGCAAATATGGCTCGCAGAGATACCGAAACTCCGCCCCTGCCTGTACTGCCCAGTAGGTGAAATACCAAGCTCCATGAGCTTTTGAATTTGCAATTCCTGACAAATACACTGATTACAATGTCCAAAAGGTAAGAATGGAACCAAGTGCATTTCATACTAAAACCAATGTCTGTGATAATCCAGAAGCAGCCGGAGATCTGGCACTGGCCCAGGGTCAGCATTAGAACCATGAGGGTCACTACCCAGAAAACAATTGAGTGGGGGCATTTCTTGTTCTCTTATTGGCCCAAATCACACCCACAGGGCACAAGGGACTGTTTACTAACCAGGGCCCAAAACCCCAAGGCAGTCACAAGACTCCGCAACACGAGGAGACCCCCACATGCACCAGCTCTGTGCTTCGAACGTTGGGCCTCATGCCCCCAGGAACAGGTCCCAGCTTGGGGTCGGGGAGGAACCTGAGCCTGGGCTCTGAGGATCTGGCTGTGAGTTCCTCCCCTGCCACTTCCAAGCTCTGTGACTCAAGGGGGCCGTTTTGCCCTGCTGAGCGCCCACTTCCTTACTTAAAAACCAAGGATAAGAACCTTATCACAGCTCAGAAACCTTGCAGGCGTCAAGTGAGATACACATGTGAGAAGGACCTTGTAAGGCATGAAGCACGTGAACGATCATTCGAGGGCCTGTGCCGGCCAGACAGTCACATGCATGACCTCACTGACGCAAACTTCACAGAAGCCTTGCAGAGCACGTATTATTATCCCCATTTTACAGAGTAGGAAATTGAGTCCAAGGGGCTATACTTGTCCAGGTCACACCGGAAGGTGGAAGACCCAGGTTTTGATGCTGATTCCAGAGCTGGTGTGTGGCTTTTCTCCATGTGCGTCTGTGCCTCATAATCCGGTGCCAGCCACTGCCCTTGTCATCCTTTCCTATGGCCACTCCTCCCTCTAATTGTTCCAAATGGGTCTTCCTTCCAGGACTCCCTTCTGTACTCCCAGCCCCTAGACTAAACGGCCCCAGGACCCTAAGGCCCATCACCTCTCATCATGCCAAACAGAAGTTGCAGGCACATGGAATGGTTTGCCCTGCACCCCCCAGGCTCCTGTCTCCCTCTGCCAATACCCACCTCCCCTCAGCCACCTGCCTGTGCCCTGCCTGGATCAGAGAAGGTGGCCTTCTGGTGACCCATCTCTCTCACACGTGAGAGCTGAACCACTCACCACTGGCCGATCCACGGAGATGGTGTTTTCAGCTTCCCTGTGAGGAACACAAACAGGGAGGGGGGCACGTCTTAATGTCGCCAGGAACAAGTAGGAAGCACAGAGATGATCTGCTCTCAGAAGGTCACACAGCTTCTCAGAGCCGAGTTGGGAATGGCCTCAAGACAGCCCCAGGGACTAACATCCCCCACCCCAGAAAAACAACCCTGTGTAGCACCTTGCCCAGCACCAATTGTGGAAACATGGGTTCTTGTTGGCTTTGCCCAGAGCTCCCCAAAGGCATTACCCAGCCACCTCCCCACAGACCCTGTATTTCTTTCAGGGGTGGAGATCAGAGGGACCAGGCCTATGAACTTATCTGTGGTGGCCCGTGGCCTTGCTGGCTTCCCTGGCCACCCCACCTAAAAGTCCAATCACCTCAACCCCTATCCTCTCCCCTACTTTATTTTTTCTCCCTGTTAGTTATCTAACTCTAACATACTATCTTTTCGTACATATTGCTCTCTCATGCTAAAATGTTAAGCTCCATGAAGACAGGGATTTCTTTGTTTAATTCACAGCTCTATCCTGAGTGACTAGAAGAAGAGTGCCTGGGACATAGTTGGTGCTCAATAAATATCTGCAGGATGACTGACTGAATGAATGAATGAATGACTAAGTGAATGAATGAATGGGGGAGGCATGGCCAGTGGCTCAGGGGCAGCCTGGTCGACATACCCCAGGGCTCCTGGAGGAGACTGGTCCAGCTGCCTCCTGCCTCCAGTTTCTGGAATGGGCCATGTGGGCTTTTAGGGACAGGTGGGGCGACGGGCCAAGACTCACTCAGAGAGGTTCCTCTTTTCAGAGAAGACCCGGAGGATGAATTCTCCCTCCTGGTGGGGCTCGTAGGTGGAGGGCACAATGACGTACTCGCTGGGAGGCAGGCGGAAGCGCTGCGACACCTCCCGCATGTTGATGTAGGTCTTGCTCCGGGCCTTGGAGGCGTTGAACAGGAAGAAGTCCTTCTGCAGGTGCTGCCTGTTCCCGTGCATCTGAGGGAGAGGAGCGCCCGAGGCGCCTGAGCCCCGGGAGGCGCGCCCTCTCCCGGCCACAGCGCCTCTCCGGGGACCACTCCCGACTCCCTCGCCGCCCGGTCTCGGTCATGGCCTGCCTACTCCCCATTCCCAAGGCCTCGAGCAGCTCAGCCTCCCTGGGGCGCCCTGCCCCACTTCCTCTTCCTCCTCTGCTGTGATTCTGAAGCGAGGTCCAGTCCATCAACCTGCACTCATGGCCACTCACCACAGCTGCGGCTGGGCAGCTCTGAATCACCCCCAGGCTGGGGAAAGACCCCAAGGAGGCCAGAGGGGCCTTGGCTGGGGTCTGAGGGAGGGGATCCCTCCATCCTAGAGAGGGCAGTCACCTCACAATGTGTCTATGTGCCTATGCGTGTGGGTGTGTAATTGGGAGTGTGAGCAAGTGTGTGGGTGGGTGTGAACACGTATGAATGTGTGAACGCATGTGCGTGATGGTCCCTGGAGGGAAGGGAGGAAGGGCACATCGTGAGGGTAACAGGGTCCTGCAGGGCCCTGAAGCACCCGCTCTGGGGTTGAGTAACGCAGGCAAGACTCTCTCCACTCATAGCCCTGCCCACAAAAAGTCCACCAGGAAGGTTCCCAATGTGCCACAGATGGACCCAGGACCCCCAAGTCAGGCTGCACACAACGGCTGGCTGCTGTCCCTTCTGTACCTCTTTGGGAACCTTGAGGAGAAACAGAAAAAGAAAGCGCTCAGATTCCGTGGCTCTGGACCTGAGCAGGGAGGAAAAGCTTGCAGGAGCAGAGTGCTAGCCATTGTAAAGTGAACGCAGAAGTGTGACTCCCCACTTACCTACCCAGCTGGCCAGACCCCACTCCACCTCCCCCACCCCCCTGTCGGTTTTTCCCACTTGTTACAAATATTACAATTGTCACAAACAATTCCAGTTGGTACAGAGGTTCTGACAACAGTGGGCCGGATACCAGGGGTTCTGGAAGTCACTGAGCACTGGGGAAGCTGGAGGATCCCCCTGCAAGTCCCTCTTCCCTGGAAGGTATGTGTTCCCTGGGCTGAAGCTGCACACCTCGTAGATGGCGAAGCCGATGGTGAAGAGGTTGGCCCCCAGCTTCCGGTCCTTCCGTCGGTTCTTCTGCATCAGGGCCACCAGGAAGCTGCAGATCACCTCGGAGTCCTCGGGGTCGTCGTCCTCCTCCAGCAGCTTCAGACGGTACTGGGGGTTGGTCCAGAAAGTGTCTGTGCCACCCAGAGATGAAGCCCGCCATCAGATGTGCCTCTCAGAGAAGAGGCAGGAAGGGGGATGAGATGGAGGGAAACTATCTGTCTGTACTTCTACATGTCTTATCCACGTCACTTTGTAAGTGCCCCCACCAGCTGATGACACCTGAACTATAGATCCCAGCCCTGACCTGTCCTTTAACTCCCTCCCTCCTTCCGGTCCTCTCTCCCTTTTGTCTTTCTTTTCTTCCTTCCTTCCTTCTTTTCTGTCCCTCCTCTCTTTCCTCCTTCCACAGATATATATTGAGTTCTGATCATATAGCCAAGTACCATTCTAATCTGTTCATCCAATTCTCTAGTACACATCTTCACCTGGTTATTCTACAAGGGCCTCAAACTTCCCATGTCCCAAAGAGACTCCCTTCCCTGCAAGCCCACAACCAACCCACCAAAAACGAACACCACACCGATTTTCTTCTCCCAGGTATCTTATATTGTGACATTGACACTGCCCACTCAGGCCCCCAAACCGGTATCTTGAAGTCATTCTTCATTCTTCCTTCCCCACATCACCCAATATTCTCTCCCCGAAATCTGCCTCTTCCCCCACCTCTGCTGCTCCTGACATGGTTTGGCTTTCACCACCTCTGGCTTGGACTCTTGCAGCAGCTGCTAACTTGGTCCTCCAGTCCCATCTGCAGCATTATGAACACAATATTGTTCTGACACAATATCCTGCTTAAAAGTGGACACTAGCTCTCTACTGCACACTCCGCAGCAAGGCGGCATCCTTCTCAGTAAAATGGGGAGGGTTTAATAAGAGAAAGTATGTCTGGAGCTTAGTACAGACTCAGGAAAGCAAATTAATATTCTTCTTCCTGGGGCTCATTCTGCTTGGACCCGTCCCCCATCCAGAGCATGGCCCACCTGGGAAGTTGCGGCAGCCACCGGCAGAGCAGCCCCTCACCCAGCGGCCCTCGTTCACAGACACTATCCAGGTCTGAAGCTTGTCTGACTCCAGGGCATCGGCTGTGAGGTTGCAGATCTCCAACTTTGTGAAGTGATAGATGAAATCGTCATATGACATCCTGAGAGGTTGGAAAAAGAGAGATCCATATGGGAGGCCGGGAAAGGTAAGAGTCCAGGGCTCACACAGCACAATAAAACAGTTCAGAGGAACTTGATCATGGCCCCAGAGAGGACCCTCTCCTTCCTTTTTTGGGTAAACACTGTCAGTTCTGATGTATCCACCCCAAACTACATCTCTTCCATAATGACTCAAACTTGTGTCCTTGATGGGAGAGCTCAGCGGCAGCTCAGTTTTCTGAACTGTTACCGTATGCTCCTCCACTGGACCACAGCACTGAGTTAGGCGCCGTGGAAAGAGAGTCTGGGGAAGGACAGACAACTAAGCAAGCAATTTTAAGGGTGATGAGTATCCCAAGTGAGTCCCGGGCCTGGGGAAGGCAGGGCGGTCCTGAACGCATCCCTTTAAGCTAAGACTTGGAGGCCAAGTAGAAATAATTTGAGTGAGAGTGTAGGTGGCATTGGGTGAGCCAAGTGGAGCTTCTAGGCTCAGAAGACAGCTCTGCAAAGGCCAGGGAGCAAGTGTCCGGAGTTGTGTGTGGGCAGAGGGACACAGGTGAGGCAGAAGCCACAGCAGGCTGGCTGGTTCCGGGCTCAGTCATAACTGTAGTCTGGCGGGCTGCTCTCAGGACCTCAGCCTTGCTAAGCCTTAGGCTGGAGAAGGAGAACAGGGCCCAGAGCTCCCAAAAGCTGAAATGTGACGACCTCTGCCTGGGAATGGAGATCCGAGACCTCTGCTCCCACCCCACCCTCCCCCTTGGGCTCTCCTGGGCCCCGGACTCACCAGAACTCTCCGTCCTCAGTGACCTGGTGCTGCAGACGGGCCTTCTCATCTTTGTCCACAAAACTCCAGTCCTTCCAACTGGAGGGAAAATGGAGGATTGTGGAAGGAGGAGGAGGAGGGGAAGGCCCAGTGTGGGTTGGGACAAGAAGTATCCAGACAAATAGGAAGTTGAACGAGTAGCCCATCTCCAAATGGAAGCCAGCGTGAGCCACCGAAACACAAATCTGATCTGATCCCCTCAGTGTGAGACCCAATAATTGCTTCCCACTATCCTCAGGATCAAGACCATGCTCCCCACAGGGGCTCATGAGGGCTCGCTCTTTCTCTGCTTGAATTTTCTACCCCTCCTCATACTTTAAAGGTTAAGAGTTGGGCTCCGAAATAGACAAATTGGGATTCCAATTTCGCACCAGCTACGCAACCTTGGCCTGTCCCCCACCGTCTCTCAGCTTCTGTTTTCTCAACTGTAAACTTACTCATGGGGCTGTGATGAGCAATAAATGACAAAGTACACCCAACCCTTGAAGGAGAGAGTTAGGGGCCCTGACCCCCTACACAGTCAAAAACCTGTGTATGATTTTTAACTCCCCCCAAACTTAACTAATAGCCTACGGTTGACCGGGCCTTACCGATAACAAAAACAGCTGATGAACGCCTGTTTTGTATACTATATGTATTATACACTGCATTCTTACAATAAAATAAGCTAGAGAAAAGAAGGTGTTCTTTTCAAACTGTTGCAAATCTGCAAAAAATTTTCCAATATATTTACCGAAAAAAAATCTGCATGTTAGTGGAGCCACACAGTTCAAACCTGTGTTGTTCAAGGGTCACTGGTACCTGCCAAACTTTGAGAAGGGTGCTCCTCATTTAATAAGTATCTGGCTCAGTTACTAAGAAAAAGACTAAGCGTGTAAACCTCTCCTTTCTCCTGCCCTCCCACCCCGCGGCCACCAGGAGCTCTGTGTTTCTAAAGGCCAGATGGTTTTACACACTCTCTGTCCTCCAGAGGGAGGAAATGTGTTCCAGGTACACTGAGAATGAAACTAAACTGGATTGTCCTTGAAAAGGTAAGGGACCGAGGAAGTGCTTGAAGTCAGGGAATGCTGGAGGGGAAATGGAGATTCCTGAGACCAAAGGAGGGACACAGGATAGGCAGGGGCCTTCTTGAGTGACCACGACATGGGCCTTACTTGTCAGCAGTCCCTGCAATGGAGGCATTGGTGGGGAATGGGTTAAGGGTGGACACCGAACTCTGAGGCTGGAGAACACAGTGAGGGTGACTCAGCCAGTGGACAACGGAGGGGGCCCTGGGGCCTTCCCAGAGCAGAGTTCAAATGTCACTCTGTCCAGGCAGCTTTTTTTCTACTCTTCCAGTCCCACCCAAACTAGGTGAGGGGCTCTGTCTTTGGGACGCTTACCGTAGCATTTATATCACTTTTTTTTTAATTAGTGTTTGTTTATCTGTCCTCTCCACTGGAACTGAAAGTGTACAGGGGCAAGGCCTGTGTCTGTATTCGTCTCTAAGCCCCCAGGCAGCAGCGTGGGATCCGTGGCACTGGTGAGGGAAGTGAGGCTGGCGGACGCTTGCCGGGGGCAGCGAGGAGGCAAGTCTGCATGCTGTCCCGGGCTATCCGGGGAGCTGCCTGCTCGCGGGATGTGCCCACCCCCTGCGCCTGGGCCTGCCATTCAGCCGGTGCCCAGTAAGTCCTCGCTAAGGGAATGAAGCAGTAATTCTAGCACCCTGGGAAGAGAGGTGAGTGGAGGTGAGCAGAGAGCTTCCAGGGCCTGCCATCTCCGCTCAGGAATGAAAGAGGAGCTTCAAGGGGCTACCCTCCATTCAGTGAGGCAGTCAGGAGAGAGAGACTGGGCTGTAAAGGCTTTGTACATCCTGGAACCTTCATAATAGCTTCCCCATTTTTGTTATTTTTGTACCCTAGTCCACTCCTCTCAGCAAGAAGCAATAAAGCTCTTTCAAAGGGCTTGTGCACCTTTTCATGGGGACAGGGAGGGGGAGGAAATCTCAGCGCTGACCCAGCACTCTCCACACATGATCATACCTGCTCCTCATAACAGCCCACCGACTAAGTGTTAATATTGTTCCCATTTTACAGATGAGCCAACAGAGACTCCAAGAAGGGGAGTTAGTCGTTCAGCCCAGAACCCTGCATTAAGGCTCTCCCCCTGCTTGGGCCTATCCCATGCTTCCTAGAGCCTTTCCTTTCTAGCCAATGGCCATCAGCAAGCCTCGGGATCGCTGGCTCCCCTGGCTGCTCGCCCAGCCCTTCCCCAGAACCCACATCCCCTCTTCTCCTCTGCAGATCATTGGTTTTGAGGACCCATACAGACCAAGCATTTGTAGTTCCGTGGTCCGGTACGCAGTCCAGCCTTCCCCAGGCCCTGTTATCCCCTTCTTGTGCGGCCTCCTCACCTACCCATCACTCCAGGAGCCGCTCCATTCCACCTGGCCCCAGGGGTTCCGCAGCCGCACCAGCTTCACTTTCTCATCCTTGAACACGGCCTTAAACAAAGAGAAACAGTTCTCTTGCTCTGGACCCTTTCTGGAAAGGGGGTCTTCTCTCTTACCCTGAGGGCTAGGATGGGGATAGAGAGAGAACCCCACCCGGTCAAGGAGACTGATCAGAAATGCCCTGTGGGATGGCAGGGTGAAGGGTTAGAAGCTTAGGGTGGAAACTGCAGAAGTAAGGGCTTGGCCTTTGCCTTGCCGTCTTCTAAAAAGTGATGTTCCCAGTGGATATCTGGCCACTACGAGCATTGGGGGAGGAGGCAGGGCATATACTGTAGGTCCCCTCTAGCACATTAAATGTCTCTTATGAATTAGAAAAAACACCCCCTGCTGGCTAAAGAACTACAGCAAATGTCACCATTAGGTGGACCAATCAGAAAAAGGTGACCCTTCCTCTAGTCCGCTGCATGGGCTGCTGCAGACAACTGCCCCTCTCTGCCCGTCCCTGTAACCAGGCCACAACCTGTCCAGCTGTGTGTAGCAGGCCTACAAGCTTCTGGCCTCTGACAGGAGACCCAGAAAAGGCCAGATGTGCCAGTGGGAGCAAAACTACAGGAGAACAAGAAACACAAGAGCCCATGAAATCAACTTCATAACCAAAGTGATTTCTATTTGTTTCCAGGAAATGCTGGGAAAATTGCCATCTTTAGCACTAAAAACGAAGATAAACTGAGCAGTGTCTCATGGCAAGACCCACTTCTACCAGTCCCAGCGGGCCCCTCCAGCACCAGGCATTCACTGAAACTTGAGTGGATCCCGACTGGAGGCAAGCTCTGCAGATCAGAAGTGGCACAGAAAGTGAACTGCTGACTTCAGGTTAACCTAAGTAGCCCTCAAGCCCCATCAGGCTCACCTCCTCCAGCCCAGTGACAGAGTAGGCATGGCCTTTCACTAGTCCGCAGGCCATTCTCGTCTCGTACTGAACTGGAACAACGGTCTGTGGAGCAAAAACCAGGCGACGTGTCAATGGTTGGGCACCAGAAGTTCTGCTGCCTGAGCCAAAGTTCACGTCGGCTCATTTTCTGGGTGCTGTGAGGGTGCTGTGAGCCCTGAAAGACTTTCATTGACCTTTAAGAGCATGAAGGAGACATGGCCCAGACAACTGATCACCCTGAACAGGTCTGTTCTGACCACTGAAGGGCGACATGGAGGCAGGGGCACAAGGTGGGTGAGAGCATTCCTGTCTCTCCTTTCTGGATTGCTTAGGGTCTTTTGAAGGAAGGAAGGGGGACAGATGGAGGCAGCCTTGGTCTCAGGGACCCCGTCCCCTGAGCCCACCCAGGGTTAACTATTCCTAGAAGAGAAAGGGGTTGAGAAAAGGGGTGAGGTGAAACATACAGGTCTAACTTTTCTCTTTCACATCCCCTCACCTCCTCCACACCCACCTAGAACGTGATATTCAAGAAACCAAGAGTCACAGTGCCCAGGGAGAGAATTCTAAGGAGGCTGGGGAGAGTCTGCTCAGATACGACTGTGCCTAAGGGTGTAGGCATAGCTCTTCATTTGTGGAGGCTGCAGCCACAGGAGATCCGTGACTGAGAGACAGGGTCACCAAAGCCCCGTGAGCCCGAGATGGGATCTCATGGCTTCACTCTGCCTGGCAGTGTACCAGCTTTAAGAGAAGCTTCCCTGAGCCATGCTGGGCTGCGGAATGCCTGCACCTTTTTCAAGCTGAGGGGTGTGAATGGGGCCTGGGCTCTCAGCCTCTTCCAGATCTCAGTCTTGCTGAGATCTGTCATCCTGAATACAGAGAGATGGGCAGGAAATTCATGCATCCCTCAAGTGCAGATCTGGGAAGCCACTTGAAATGACTCTTTCGGCGTTACTTATTCATACCTAGCGGTTCTGGCACGTCATCACAGATGTACGCAAAGATGTATCTATTAGGATATTCTTTATAGCATCAAAAAATAATAGCCAAAAAAGAAAAAGAAAACAATATGATCTTCCAATAATAAGATATGGGGTAAATAAATTGTAATATATCTGTATGTTGGCCTATTGTGCAGCCACTGAAAGTATTATAGAAGACACTTTAAGAATATAATTCATATTGGCACATCAAGAATATAAAGCTGACTGAAAAAAGCATACTGCGGAGAGATACATATGTATGGCAACACTTTTAAAATAAAAAATTGGATTAAGTGTATGCAAAGAAAACTCCTAGGACAGATACTAAATGTTAAGACTTATTACCTTTAGGTGGGGAAGGTAGAGGTTAATTTTTCCTCTGTGCTTTTCTGTATGGTTCAGTATTCTTCAGTGAGTACATGTCACTTCTGAAAGTACTAGACTATAAGCTCTAGAGGTGAGAGATTCTGTTTACAAGAGGGGAGAGAATTTTCTTTGTTTGCTAGAACAGTGCCTAGCACCTAGTAGGAGCTCAATAAATATGTGTTGAATGAATAAATGAATGAATTAGAAGAGGAGAAAATTTTTGAAATAAATGAAGTCTCTCGTATTTCGGCCTGTTAATGCATTATTAGAGAAACTGCCTGGGCCCTGGGGTATGAAGGAACTGCCACAGACTCCCTTCAAATCCTGTGTCTCCAGCCTTCTTCAGGTGCCTTGGAGCAGCCAAGTTACTCCAGCCCAGAGCCTTGGAAGGGCCCAGGTGGAGCTCTGTGTGCAAAGCACTGGCTGCTGAGGGGAGTCTGACACCAACCGGGCCGGGTCATGAAGGTTGGAGAGGTGGTCGGTTCTGGCGATTGGAGGTGTACCCACCCGCATCGGTCTGTCATCTGAGCCTCTGGGGAGGAGGTCTGAGTCCCTGAGCAGCGAGTTATCCATATTCCTCACCATCCGTGCAATCAATTCCCCCATTCTCAGCCCAGAAGGAGAGGTTCCGTAGGTCATGTTTGTGCCATCCTGAGGCCCAGCGGGGAGGGCGGGGGGCCATCCAGGAAAGGGGTCCAGAGGAAACAAAGGAGGGTAATGGAAAGGGGAGGAGACAGGGAGAAGGGAGGGGCGGGCGGAGGAAAAGAGGAGAGAGAAACAGCATGATTGGAGGAAAGATGGAGAAAAGTGGTTCAGAAAGAAAATGTTCATCTACAGGTGTTTTATGATAGCTGATCTTCAAGCTTTCCTACCCACTGGGAGTGCTGGGAGAGGAAGGAACAGGAATTCAGCTTGGGCTCCCTCCTCAGCAATGGAAAGCGCCAAGATACTATACACGGAGCCGCCCCCAGGGCAGATGTGTCTCCTGAGCCTCAGGAGGCCTGGCCAGTGGGCCATCTCCTTACCCTTGACCCCAGTCTCAGTTCACCCCACTTTGTTGCACTGAGAGGGGGCTGCAGGCAGAGCTTCTCAAAGATTGCAACACCAAGCCCATGGCCTGGTGAGAGATTCGATCAAAGCTTGATGAATGGGACGCTTTCTTAGGGAACTGGTGGGCTCAAGTCCGCCAAGTATGTGGCCAGCTTAATGGGGGCATGCTGGGGCTCAGCGGTCCCAGCCACAGAAGCCAGTAGTGACATAGGCCTCTTGACCAATTTCCACCTAAACCCCAGGGTTTCAAATATCTTCACCCAATCTCTTCACTGACAATCTCCAAGAACTCTTCTCCCTTGTGACATTTCCAGTTTTCAAAGTTGAGAGCCAGTTCCTGCTTCCTAAAATAAAACATCCACCCTGTCCCAGAGGAAAGCCCTGGGCTGTATTTACTGGGTAAAAGGCTTCCAGATAGTCGGCTCTCCCTGCCCCGCACCCACACCCAGACTTACATCGATGGAGCAGCCCATGAGGGAGCCTCTCTCGATGGCTTTCTTCATGATCTTGTACATGTCTCTGGGAGCATCCTTGATTTCAAAAAACTCTGTCACCCCTCCTGTGAAGTCTTCCATGGCCTCGGTAGTGTTTCCACCTTTCAGGGCCTCATAGGAGCCGTGGAGCCTTGGAGAGAGAACGGAGGCCAATCCGGGGTCACAGGGCCGCAGGGAACACGACCCAGGTGCCACAGCCACCGGAGCTTTGCTCTTGAGGCCTGTGATGCCGTCTTGTCTGACCGTCCAACGACCCTGTAAGATAACGGGCTAGATACTGTGATTCCTTCTCTTCACAGTGGGGAAACAGCTCCCAAGGCCCCGTGACTCACCAAAGGCCGCAGAGAGCAGGAACCCTGGGACTGGGACCCAGGCATTCCCACCTCCTGACAGTTCTCTTTCTACTATACCTGAACCCCGTGGCAGGGTTCCATTAAAGCCATTAATAGCTGGAGGTGGGGCTGCTAAGTGGAGAGACAGCATGGCTTTATTAATACACTGCGAGTTCACGGGGTTGAGCTAAGCAAGGCCCTGGGATCTGAGCTCCAGAAATATGGTGCTCGGATCCAAGACTTGCAACACCACTATGAAGACAGAATTAAAGGGCTCACTATGGGAGTTAAAGCTGAAGATTTCCTACACACACACACACACACACATGCCTCCTCCTGTGAGTGAGACCCCAGCTGGATTTTGCAGCCCACCCCCTCCCTTGCAGCCCTGCCTCGTATTCTAACATGTTGCCTTACTTAGCATAAGCCTTCTCCAGCAGAGCACTCCAGAACTCATTGCGGTGGTTGGATTTGGTGAAAACCAGTTGATTGTTGTAAGTTGGCAGGCAGTCATCAATAACCACGTCCACCCAGTCTCCATAGCGCCAGAACTGCACAGAGCATCAACCACAGAGTCATATCCTCAGTCACCACTGGAAATGAGTCCCCGTCCCACCTTCCTTAGGGGTCTCTGTGATCCCAAAGCTGCCCATTTCCTGAGCTCTGCATCTTGGTGCTTGGTCCTACTGTTCTGCGTTGGGGTGTGTGGATCATTCTCTAACTGGACTCTGACGTCCCGGAGGGCAGGAAGTTAGTGACAAACCCCTTCATTTTTTTCCACACAGTCCAACCCAGTACTGGGGATGGTAGATGCTCTGTGCATGTCTGAGGACCTGAGATGTTCATTCTCCTGCTCAGTAGATCTGGGGTGGGGCCTAGGCATCCGCATTTTTAGGTATTTTAGCTGATTCTAATGTGCAGCCAGGGTTGAGAACTACTAGTCCAGGTGAAGATGATGGATTAATTTATGTATTTCTTGATGACAGACAAGGCAGAAACTGCTGCTGGAGAAGGAATGACATGGAAGAGGAAAAGTGACTTGGAATAGACTCTGGTTGCAGCAAGACTGTGGTCCAATAATTTCAATTCTGGATGTTCTTTTTTGCACATATCAGTTTTAATTGAGGAAGGCCACGTGTAGTTTAAATTCCTTCTAATGATATTTTCTCCTTTATTGAAAAGAGGGCAAAAATCTGTCTGGTCTTTGTATTTATGGTCCTTTAAATGTAAATCCCTTTAAATGTCAGAGGGAAATTAGCAGGCGGATGTCACAAGGAAGACAAAATGAGGGCCCAGCGGCCTTGGCCATGTACAGAGGGCAGCAGGACGCTAAACCTGAAGCTGAAGAGAAGCGCTTTCTGAGGCCTCTGCTGATCCGAGGCACAAGATCAGCAGGTATATCAATGGCTGATTTGGGTCAGTCTCAGGGCATTAGTCTCAGGAGCCTGCAGGGCGGCAGACAGACCAGTATCTCAGAACCCTAGTATCTGAGGGATCCCCACATGTGAGAACTCAGTTTTGTTCTGGACCAGCACAGGGACTGGGCTCTCTGCCAGGACAATTTCAATCCAGAAAATCTCCAACAGCTAAATTGATTCTGGAACCAAAAGGCTCATTTCTGTGCCAGACCAGAAGCTTGGTCCCCAGGTTAACCAGACACCTCTTTCAGGGCCTACAAGAGATGAGGAAGACTTGGTACGGAACTGCTTCAAAGGGCAGCACGGAAAGGAGCAGCAGTGGGGCAGGGTTTCCCTGGCAACCTCAAGGGCCCTACGGATTCCCGGGGCTGATCTCCTAGGGACCTCTGTGAGAAGGGCTACCGGCAACGACAAGCAGCCAGCTGGACAGGCAAAAATAGACCCACAGGCCCGCAAACAGGATGTCCTCCTGCCTTTCTGGGGCAGAGCGGAAGGCAGGGGTTTGGCGGGGTGGGACACAGAGATAACAACTGCTTTCTCACCGGCTTGAGGCCTAAGGGAGTCACTGCCCACAGCGCCGGCGGGAGGGCGGGTGGAACCTTTCCTGAAGCCTTGGGAAGTCAAGGCCAGGAGACTAGTGCTGGGTAGCGGCAGCCGGCCCTCCTGACTGCACTCCTGAGACCTCACCTGGAAGTGGAAGATCCCCGCGTAGTTTTCAGTGAAACTCTGATCGTAGGGTATGACACGGAAGAGCAGGCGCTCATTCAGGGTCAGGCAAGCAATAGCTGCGAGAAACCAGCAGTCCCCTGCAGGCAAGCACGTGGCACAGGTCACGGAGGAGGCCTGGACCTCCAGGGAGGGAGAGAGTCCCGTCCCAGCCATCTGCTCCACTTCTCTGAAGAAGGGGGCTCCCTCGGTGCTCAGGGTCACACGTCCAGATCTGACCTTCTGGGGGTGTCAACCGGGGGAGTTTGACAGCATCTGTAGATGATGCGATCAGCAGGGTGACCTAGTCCCTCGTGTCTGCTTTTCTTGAAGGCTGTAGGCAGTTCCTCCATCTGCAATATAAGCTCCCTTCCTTTTTGGACCTCAGTGTGGACAGAGCAATAGGTCACGACTGGGTCAAATGCGATGTCAGCCCACTAACCCTTCTGACCTCGGTGGAGACTGAGCATCTGAGAGCCACCAGCCAAGCAGATTTGCATCGGAAGCAGAGGATTAATTAGCAACTGCCCTGGAACCAGCCGGTAGGCGGCACTAAGACACTGCTGGCATCGGCATGGGGCTGGTACACTGACAGTCATGGACCTGCCTGCTCGGGAGGATGGCGTAAGTTATACGAGGCCTTTGTTCTGCTGTGTGGATGTGAGAGCATCCTTGAAACTGCGGAGGGGAGCCAGAGCTGCCAGCAGCTCCCTCACTCCCCCCTGAAGCAGCCAGCCTCTCCTCTGAAACAGTGTATTCGTTAGAAGGTCCGGATTACTAGCTCGCTGGGACTCCACTAACAGCCTTACCTTGGGTACAGAACCCAGAGAGCCAAGCCTCTCAGCCTCTCCTTCTGGGGCCAGATCAGCCAAATTCCTTTCATTGCTCTTGGGTGGCTCCCCCCAAGTTTTAAATTGCTTCTGTTGACGTCCCTTCCAGCTTGACTTTACAGAGATTTCTCCCCATCTGCCCCAAAGGTAAGGCTTCCTGCCCAGGAGGCTGAGAGGGAGGGGGCCCAGCAGGACAGCCGCCCTGGCTGGCCAGACGGCACCGGGCGCTCACCCACACGGCGGGCGCCACCTTTGTGGAAAGATCCCCTTACTATGGAGCTGTTCTGGGGCAACTGAAACAAGACACTGAGTTACAGGGACACTCCGCATCCATTCTACACGGCCAGGGCACGTGCGGTAAGGACAGCTGGCAACTCGCTGTCTTTAAAGGAAGGTGACTGTAGGTAAAAGCTGGGCTTTGGTCTTGCTGAGTGGGGTGTGTAAGGTCCTTGAGAGTCTGGGCAAAGAACTAATGAGGAATGTGGGAGGAACAGAAATTAAATGAAGCGACCACCGGCACATAGATAAATGAACATAAAGCGGTGTTGTAAAATCACTCCTCCCCAAAATCCACCAAAAGCAAAACCAGATTACTGTCCCTTTACTTCCTGTAAAGGGATCACACCTCTTCAACACCTTTGATTGTTTGGCTGGCTATGACCCAAGGGACTTTCCTACCTAGCTCTCCTTGACAGATGTCAGTTCTATTGGCTCCGTCAATGATGAACCGAGGATTCTCACAAATTTCCTGTAAACAAAAAGGAAATAATAATAGTAGGTAGCTATTACTTATTGAGGTCCATTATGTAGTACTGGTATCACATATTAGGAGTTTTATACACACCACTCATTTAAGCCTCCAAAAACAGACTGAATTGGATGTCATCATTCTTATGTTTTAGATAAAGAAACCAAGGCTCAGAGAGGTTAAGAAACTTGCTCAAGTGACACACAGCTAGTAAGTGGAAGAATGCCTCCTTTTCTTATTGTTCCATGCTACTCCTTCTCAGTGACACACTGAGAAAGGATGCATCTTGAGAGCTCAGATGATGTCATTACTGCCACAGCTTTGGCAAAGAGACAACAGGAAAATATGACTCTTGCTTTTTTTTTTTTCCTACGCCAGGAAAATGGGTGCCAGAGGGAAAATAAGGCTTTTTCTCTCCAAGATGTGGTAATGACACAGGTGTTGGGATTATACAGCAGATAATTTAAAATAACTATTAATATGTTACAGGTCTAATGGAAAAGGAAGACAGCATGGAAGAAAAGATGGGTAATATAAGCAGAAATGGAAACTCTAAGAAAGAAGCAAAGGAAATGATGGAAATAAAAGATACTGTAACATGAATGTGATGGGCTCATCAGTAGACTGGACATCAAGGAAAAAAGTCTGTGACATTGAAGATGAGACAAGAGGAACTTCCCAAAGTGACATGCAAAGAGAAAAAATAATGAGCCAATAAAACAAAACTACACTTAGGCATATCACATTCAAACTGCAGATAAGCAAAGACACAGAAAAATATCTTGAAAGAAGCCAAGGGCAGAAGAAATACCTTTCCTACAGAGGAACAAAGAGAAGAACTGTAGCAGACTTCTCTACAGAAACCATGCAAGCAAGAAAGATTGGATTAAAATACATTTTTTCAGAAATAGATACATAATGATAAAGGAATCATTTATCCAAGAGAACATATAATCCTAAATGTATATGCACCTAACAACAGTGTCAAAAGACATGAGGCAAGAACTGATACATATGAAAGGAGAAATAGATGAGTCTAGTATTATAGTTGGAGACTTTAATACCCTTCTTTTAGTAATTAAAGATCAAGCAGGCAGAAAATCAGTTAGGACATACTAGTATGTCTTGGAGATACTGAGGGTTCAGTTCCAGACCACTGCAATAAAGTGAATGCTTCAATAAAGCAAGTTAAATGATTTTTTGGTTTCCCAATGCAGATAAAAGTTATATTTACACTATACTGTAGTCTGTTAAGTGTGCAATAACATTATGTCTAAAGATACAAGGTACATACCTTAACTTAAAAATACTTTATTTCTAAAAGATGCTAACCATCATGTGAGCTTTCAGTGAGTCATAATCATTGATCACAGAATATCATAAGAATTTAATAATAATGAAATAATTTGAAATACTATGAGAATTACCAAAATGTTCAGAGACACGAAATGAGCAAACACTGTTGGAAAAATGGTGTGCACAGACTTGCTTGAAGCAGAGTTGCCACCAACTTTCAATTTCTAAAAAATGCAATACCTGCAAATAAATCCATAAAGTGAAACACAATAAAACAAGGTATGCCTGTAGGAGACCTGAACAGTACTATAAACCAACTTGGTCTAATTGACATTTATAGAATACTCCATCCAGCAAGAGGAGAATACACGTTCTTCTCAAGATCACATGGAAGAATCACTAAGACTGACCATATTCTGGGCCGTAAAACACACTTCAGCAAATTTAAAAGAATATAAATCATGCAAAGTATGTTCTCAGACACCAATGGAATGAAACTAGAAATCAATAACAATAAGATAACTGGAAAATCCCAAATTATTTGGAAATCAAACAACACACTTCTAAATAACACATGGGTCCAAGAAGTTTCAAAAGAATTTTAAAAATATTTTTAACTAAATGAAATTGAAAATATCAAACTTCATGGGATGCAGTGCTTAGAAATTTATAGCATTAAATGCATATATTATAAAATAAAAAATATCTAATGTCAATACCAATATTTTACCTTAGGACACTAGAGAAAGAAGAAAAATTTAACCCCAAAAACAATCAGAAGAAAGAAGTGATAAAAAAAATTAGAGCAGAAACAATGAAACTGAAAACAGCAAAATAATAAAATCAATAAAATAAAATATCAGTTCTTTGAAAAGGTCAATGAAATTAATAAAACTCTAGCCATGCTAACCAAGAAAAAAAGAGAAGACACAAACTACCTATATCAAAAATGAGAGGTCATCACTATGGATCTTGTGGACATTAAAAGGATAATAAAAGAATACTACCTAGAGCTCCATGCCCACAATTTTGATAACAGATAAAATGGCTTCATTTTTTAAAAGACAAACTACCAAAACCCACACAAGGAGAAATAGATTATCTGAATATGGCTATACCTACTGAAGAAATTTAATCAATAATGAATAGTCCTCTAAAAAAGAAATAATTTTACTGGTGAATTCTATCATACATTCAAGGAAAAAATGATAACAATTCTCTTCAATAGGTTCCAGAAAATAGAAGCAGAGGGAATAATTTCTAACTTATTCTCTGAGGCCAGCATTACCCTAATACACAAACCAGATAAAGACATTGCAAGAAAAGAAAACTAAAGATCATTATCTTTTATGAACATAGAAGCAAAATCCTCAGCAACATATTAGGAACTCAAATACAGCAATGTTTAAATGGAATTATATACCACAACCAAGTGGGATTTATTCCAGGTATGCAGGCTGTTGCAACATTTGAAAATCAATCAGCTTAATCCACCACACCAAGTTAAGAAGAAAAATCATATGATCACATCAATCGATGCAGAAAAAGTATTTGACAAAATTCAACACCCATTTATGATAAAAACTCCGAGGCATAATGGGGAATGACCTCAGCCTGGTAATGAACTTTTTAAAACAACTGTGGCTATCTTCATATTTAATAGTGAGAAATTAGATGCTTTCCCTCTAAGATCAGGAACAAGTCAAAATGTCTCATTTTACATGTTTATTCAACATGCTACTGGAAGTCTTAACTAGTGCAATAAAACAAGAAAAGAAATAAAAATTATAAAGATTGTAAAGGAAGTAATAAACTGTTGTTCACAGATGATATTGTCTATGTAGAAAACCTGAAACAAATGACAAAAGAAAAAAATATCTTTCTGGAGCTGATAAGCAAGTATAGCACAGTCACAGGATAGAAGGTTAGTATATAAAAGTCAGTTGCTTTCCTATGTATATACAAGTAAGGAACAACTGGAATTTGATATTTTAAAAAATTGATTTACAATAGCACACACACATACACAAAGAAAAATAGTTTGGCATGAATCAGTATGAACTCATGTTCCACTTACTGTAGATACAGATAGTTCCATATAGAAATATTATAGGTATGTACATATAATGGGTTAGTACCCACATGTATTTCCTTTGTCTATCAACTGAGAGCGAAAATGACTATGCCACCCCTGGAGCACCTAGCTCCCCGATCTTGGTTTCTAATACTATTTTCCAATAAAAGGTACTAGGGCTCAGTGGGGAAATGGCTGATTCTAGGACTGGGGCAGAAAATACACAAGATGAGCCTGGAGCATCTTGCAGAAAGTAAGACAGTGATCAAAGCAAAAAACCCCACAACAATAAGGGCATATCAAAGAAACATAGGAACCAACTGAAAGAACTCCTAATGGCTAAAGCTGGAACAATTTGAACAACAAAATAAAGTAGAATTGGATTATAATATAAAATACAAAATTAATATCCATGAGTCTACACTGACAGAAATAAGTGACTGTATAAATGAATAAATGGAGAAAAACAGACAAAACTCCCATGCAGAATTCCTCAGACTTTATGTAGATACTCTGCCCTCTTGGTGTTAGAACATAATTCCCCACTTTTTAAGAGCAGACTTGTGTTGAGTGACTTGCTTTCAGAGTGTACAGCATGGACAAGGCAAAAAAAGTAACTTTATAGTAGAGAAAACTGACAAACCCTATTTTACCCAGCTTATCAAGGTCAATACTACTTCAGACAGGTTATCAAGATCAACAATGATAAGACATTTGATAGTCTACTCCTGATATACAATGTGATAAAAATGGCACTTTACCTCTGTGGTCTTCCTCTCCAAAACCCATGAGCCCAGTCTAATCAGGAGAACACTAGCAGAAAAGTGTCAGTTGAGGGATATTATACAAAATGCTTCATCAAGACCGTCCTCAAAACTGTCAAGTTCATCAAAAACAAGGGAAGCCTGAGAAACTGTCCCAGCCAAGGGGAGGCGAAGGAGACATTACTAGTAAATGTAATGTCATATCCTAGGTGGAGAATTGGAACAGAACATGGATATTAAGTAAAAAGTAAGGAAATCTGAATAAGGTATGGACTGACTTCAGGTAATAATAATGTATCAATTTTGGTTAATTAATTGGAACAAATGAACCAGAGTAATGTACGGTGTTAACAGTTGGGAAAAGTGGGTACAGGGTACTTGGGAACTCTGTGCTAGTGTCACAATTTTTCTGAAAATCTCAAATTGTTTTAAAATGAACAGTTTATTTAAAAAACAGACAGAACTAGTTCTAGTATTTTTTTCATATACTCCAATGGATCATCTTGTAGACCCACTGGGTTGCACATACCGCACCGGGGAGCCCACTGGTTTAGAATTCCTTGAATCCTCTAAATGCACTGAATGCTTTTGGAGTTTTGTTAAGTGCCTCCATGCAGGGAAACGGGCTTTGTCCAGGTACTTTGACCAATGTAGCTCAAACAAATGGCCTCCTCAGCTGCTGCACAGTAAGATATCCAAAACTGCTCCACCCTGTAAGGACTCTGGCTGGTCAGCACAGACCTTTCTCTTTAAACAGAAGTGACACATCACTAATGAGCCGGCCTTATGTAAAAGGTTTGTAAGGCAAGTCTCCAGCCTCCTGTTCCCTAACAGCTCACCACCTTCCAAAGGACACCTCTTGAAATGGTGAGCCTTGCCCTCCTGACCACTCTACGTTCCCACCCCAGAGTGCCTGCTCTCAAGAAGAGACATAAGAATCAACTATACACTACTATTTTACTATGAATTTTAGTCAGTGCATTAGGTCTTAAAAATATTTACAGTCTCAGGGACCTATAAGGTATTATAATAATCTTTAGTTCATGAATAGAAAATAACATCTCCAGTTTTAGGAGGAAGCAGGTCTTTTGGGGGTACATGGGAGGTTAACCCTGATAAGCCACTTGCTCAGAGCAGGATCTCTGGCCTCAGGCTCGGCCTGCTGTCCTCAGGAGCTGTCCCCTGAAGCCCGTCCCTCCCGTCCCTACCTCTGGCCTTTCCCACGTGACGGCCTTCATCTTGATTTTCTGGCTTAGCTCATGGGAGCCCAGTGCCTGAACACCTGCTGGGAACACACGGTCTTCAAACAGGCGCTTCTGAGCCAGGCACTGCTGTTGGAGAACAAAATCCTGCCCCTCCTACTTGAGTGGCTGTGAGATGGTGCCCTCTCCCTTCCTCCTTTCCCTCTCCCGGATCACACGGTCACGGAAGAAGCCTGGCAGCAGGTAGGGCATGGCGACTGCTCAGGCGAGGGAGCTGGGCCTTCCCTGCGGCTTCTCCCACTGCGCCCTCAGTCCAGTCCTAATCCTCCTCTGAATGGGCTGGAGCCTCTATAGCTCCTCCACCCTCGGTAGCGCGATGCAAATGAACACCGCCCAGAGAAAGCCCACGGTCAGAGTCAGCAGCTTTGGCTGGAGGCCCCTGAGCCCATGGTCAAGGGCAACACCATGGCAGTCAGAGAGGGAGCAAGAGAGCAGGGACAGCCCCGGGACAGGCCACAGTGGCCTGTAGACCTTTAGGGTACCTCCATGGGACTCACCTTTGAAAAGAAAAACTATAGCTAGAGTGGCTTACCTGCCTCAGCAAAAGGCATTCACCTGACCCTGGCCGCCAGTGGGGTGTAGCATGGGGCTTTCAGAACACGCTGTACAGGCGGCCGAACGCCTGGAAGGAATCCTCTCCAAGCCATTGTCTGAGTTTAATGAAGCCTTCATTCTCCTGACCTCGCTGCCCCATCCCCACGAAGACCTTGACTGGCCATACGGGGGGACCCTTAACATGTGAGAGGGACCCAGACGGTAGGTAACTCAACCTCAAATGAAAGTCTCTGTTAGAGAAAGGCCCAGTGACAGCGAACAGACACCACGGTGACAAATTCAAGACCTTTGAGGCAGGGAATGTGGTAGGTGGGGAAGAAGGAAAAATGTGGGTCTGAATTATATTCACAAGAAAGCTCTGCTTTTTCAAAGTTTCATCATGCTTAAATGGGCAACTTTCATGTAAGAGTGGGAAGCTGACGTGGGTGGAAACTCCATCTGGCAGCCTGCCCACTAGGAGGACGTCATCCCCCTGCCCACTCCTGTCGGCCTTCGTCTACTCTGTGCTTCTCAGGGGGCGGTCTTTGGGGTCCCGGCATCTGAATCACCTGCCGCGCCAGTTTAAAATCCAGATTCCCAGGGACCATCCCAGACCAAAGGAACCGAGTATTCCTGGTAAGGATCTGGGCTTCTGCAAGCACACCAGGGGGTTCCAATATCCACTAGAGTTTGCAACCATGATATCAGCCTTCCAGGGTACTGGAATAGCTCAAAATAGTTTTTGAAGTCACTTCTTTTAAGAATTATTTTTATTCAGTATATACATAAAAAAGTTTTAAAACACCAAACACGGCAAAAGATACATAGAGGAATAGCAGTCTCTTCTCAGCCAATCCCCTCCTCAGAGACAGCCGCTTTTAATTCTGTTAGCTCTTTCTTCTGGTATTTAGCTCTATATTTTCTAAGTAATATGTTCATATTATTACTTTTTAATTTATTATTTTTAGGAAGTATCCGTAGAGTTCCTATTTCGATGTGACTTAGTCTCTCACATTACTCTCTGCCCACCAGTGTCCCAAAATAGTTGTCATAAGTTTTGGTAAAATTAAAATTCAGTATTTACTTTAAGTATGATCAGGTAAAGGTTCACTCAGCTATTGTCACTAGCTAAGGAGTATGCTGTGGTACATTTCCTTTCTGTATAAATGTTTCTTTTCTCTTATTTTTTATAATTCTCTTATTATTTTTTTTTAATGCATCTATCAATGCTTTGCCCAGCAACAGTAATTTCAAATATTTAAACTCATCAGACATTTCCATCGCACCGCCACCAAGGCCCTTCTCTGCAGCCTCGTTCTCACGTAGAGTCAGGACTGGCTGCCCTCCAGGTCTGCAGCGGTGGCCTGCGACTGACCCTCGGGGTGGAATTGTGTTTCCCGGATCTTAACTTTTCTTTGGTTTACGCCTTGATTTTATCACCACACAACTGAGAGCTTCCTAAGAATAGGTGTGTGGAAAGTACATTGCCTGAATCCTTGCCAATCTAACTCTATCTCTTTTCTATCTTTACCCTGGATCAAGGATTTATTAGCTCGTTAGTTTAGATAGAAAACCAGTTTCCTTCAGAATTCTGAAGGTGGTGTTTCATTGCTCCAGGCATCAGGAACTCTTGAGAAGTGTTACACGATTTTGGTGAACATTCTTTGTATATAACCTGTTCGTTCCTTTGAAAACCTTTGGAATTTTCTCTCATTCTCCCATCACCTTCCCTTTTCCAAAAGCCACAATGATGAGCCTTAGCTTGAGGTGTTTTTTTTTAAATTATTTGTGTCGCGCACTCAGTGACTTCTTTCAATATAGAGACTTTCATTCTCAGTGAAGGATAATTTTATATTATTTACTTGACATTTCTCTCCTTTTCAATTATTTCCTTCCTTTTTTTGGAACTCCTTAAAGTCATATGTTAAACCTCCGTCAATTTTATCGTATTTTCCATTTGTTCGTTTGCTTGTTTGTTCTACATTCTAAATTCCCTTGATTTTATATTTTAACCCTGTTATTGAAATTTTAAATTTCAGCGATTACAGCTTTCTACTATTTTATTGTGAAAAATTTCAAACTTACAAAAAAGTTTGAAGAATGGACACCCATATAGCCTACATCTAGATTCAACAATTGTTAACATTTTGCCATCTTTGTTTTACCTCTCTATATATGTATATATAGATTTTATTTTTTTCCTGAACCATTTGAATGTTGTAGGTATCATGACACTTCAAACCTAAATACTTAGAGTATTCTTGGGATACAGCAGGTATCTCATAAGGACAAGAACACTCTCCTACTGACTGAATGCCATTATCGCTAAGAAAAGTATCTACTATTCCCTAATATTTTCCAAGATCCAAATCTATACACTAATTTCTTCTGTTTTTCTCCAAATGTCTTTTATAGCTGCCTTTATTTTTTGAACCAGAATCCAATTAATGTGCACACATTGAAATTTAATAATTCAATAATTGAATTAGGTGGTGTTGAAATGAGAATTAGTGAACTTGGAAGATATTTTAGAAGAAATCACCTCAAACATCACACAGAGACTCAAAGAGATGAGAAATATTTTTTAAAAGAAAGAAAAAAGTAGTTAAGTTATATGAGGGCTAGAGCAAGCTAAGTTCAGCATATATCTAATAGGAGTTCTAGAAGATAATAGAAAACATGGGAAAATTAATATTCTGAGAAATTTTCTACAACTCATCAACAACTCCAATCCTCAGATTCAGGAATCCCAGTGAATCCTAAGCAGGAAAGATATAAAGAAATAAATATTTAGATGAAACACAGTGATATTGCAGAACACCATAGACAAAGAGGAGATCTTAAAAGCAGTCAGGGAGAAAAAGCAGATGGCCCATTAAGAGACGCCGATTAGAATGATTGCTGATTTCAATAACAGTGTAAGCCAGATGACAGTACTGAGAATCAGCCCAGGACTGATTACTCAGGAAGACTATTTCAGTATGACAGCAAATTTCATACAAATAAAAACTGAGAATACCCCCTACAAATAGACCCTCACTAAAGGAACTTCTAAACAATGTACAAGGAAAAAGTAAAATTATTCTAGAAGGAAAAGTCTAAGGTTCAAGAAGAAACAGTAAACAAAGAAACTGGTAAATGTGTAAATTGTAACAGATATTGACTGTGGTAAAAAATATATTTTCTAATTTTTAAGGTTGAAAAATCAAGATAGAACTTAAATTCTGAATGATAATGGAGTGTTAGGAAAGGAGTCCTTGGAGTTAAAGTCCTCTATGGCCCATATTGTTTATGATGAAAATAAAGCTATTGATCACTTGCAAGAAAGGGAAATAATAAGCCAGTCTCACTAAAGATCATATAATGCAAAAACTTAAATAAGAGATTTACAAACCAAAATTCAGTGATGTATAGAAAAGCTAATATATTCTAAGTTTGGTTTATTCTAAAAATGCAAAGGGTCAACATTGGAAAACTATTCATGTAATTTTGCATATTAACTGTTTAAAGTAGGAAAATCACATGAGTTTCTCAACACATGCAGACAAAGTATTTGACAAAGTTCAACAAACCTGATTTTAAAAACAGACTCTTAGCAGAGCTGGAACACAGGGTAATTTTCTTAATGATAAATTGTATCTACAAATAAATCTATAGCAAATTTATTCAATAGTGAAACAATAAGAATATTCTCTTTAAACTTGGGAACCAGATGAAGATGATAGTTATCTCCTTTATTATTAACAGTATGCTGGGAGATTTAGTCAGTGCAATAAAACAAGAATTAGGCTGCTCAATTCAATTGTGCATAATGTACTGGGCAGCCCTGTTATTATTTGCAAATGACTGAATGACCTGACAAATAACCTAACTTTATCTACACAGAACCATAGAATCTACAAATAACTTAGGCTCTACAATCAAATTATTAGAACTACTAAGAGTTTCGTAAATCTGTTGACTATAGGATAAAAGTCAAATGCATGCTTATGCCTGACAAGTCAAATATAATTTTAAGAAAGATGCCATTTACAAAAATAATGAGATGCTTAGGAATAAATCTGATGAAAGATATTCAAGACTTTTATGGAGAAAATTATAAAAAACTTGATTGAAAGATACTAAAGGAGACCTAGTTAAATGGAGAGGCATCCCTGCTTCATGGATAGAAAGACTCAATATTGTCAAGATGTGCATTCTTCCCATACTGATTCAATGCAATCCTCATAAAATTTCCAACAGGATTTTTAATTTTTTTGTGGAACTCAGTACTCTGATTCTAACATTTAAATGGAAAGGCAAAGAGCCAGATACAGCTAAAACAATACTGAAGAAGAAAAACAAATTGAGAAACTTCTTTTATTGAATGTTAAGACTTATTGACACAAGGTGTGGGGTTGGCCACAGAGACAGACAAATAAATACAAATGCAATGCAATAGAGAATGCAGAAACAGAACTGCATGTTGACAGGCGTCTGATTTATTTAAAATGTGGCATTGCAAAACAGTGGAGAAATGGTTTTCTTTTTAACAAATTGTGCTGATACCTTTGAATATCCATATGGAAAAAAACCAAAATGTGATCCATATTTTACATGCAAAAATCATTTCTAGGTGGATTATAGACCCAAATATAAAGGCAGAAAAAATGTTTCTAAATGATAATGAAAATAAAGAAGAATGACTTTGGTTTAGGAAAAATTTTCTTAGCTGAACACAGAAGAACTAACCTTAAAGGAAGAAATAATGAATTAATTTAGAACTTTTAATTAGGAGCTTTTAATTAAGGATTTTTTAAATAAAAAATATCTTTCAGAGAATGAAAAGGCAAGTCACAAAGTGGGAGAAAATATTTCTAGCACATCTAGCTGATAAATTATTAGTATCTGGGGTATATAAAGAGTGCCTACAACGCAAGTTGAAAAAGACAAACAATAGAAAAACTAGCAAAAGACGTTAACAGGTATTTCATGGATAGCAAGATAATGAATGATCGAGAAATACATGAATGTAGGAAAAGATGCTCTGCCTCATTCATAATCCAGGAAACGCATCTTCTCACACGTCGCTTGGCTGTTTCTGTCCCTGTCCTTCCCATTTCCAGCATTGTACTGTTGAGTTATTTCAGCTTTTTCACCATGATATCTATTGACTATAGGATAAAAGTCAGAACTTTGTCTTCATCAGGACCCTCAGGAGGAGCTACTGTCTCACGGAATAGAATGGGAGGCAGTCCTAAAGTTATTTCTAGAATTGCCACTTTCACCAAAATTTATGCGCTGCCCACGCCGACGCCACCATGGCACTGCCATGGTTCTCTGCTGAGTGGAGAGAGGGCCGGCTCTCAACTGGGCACCTCGTTTTGCCTTTCAGTGACCATCACTGCTATTTGTCGACTCATTATGCTAAGCATGCCATATGCAATAGCTCATTTAATCCTTACCACAACTCTATGAAAAGCAGGAATTTTCATTTTCTTTTCACAGATGAGGAAACTGGGACCCCAGGAACGGCCAGTAAGTTGCCTGAGGTCACATGGGTAAGAGATGAAGCTGGGATTTGTATCAAGCTTTTCTGATTTTGAAGCCTGGGCACTTCATCTCTGTGTCACCCTCCTGTCCTTTGCCGCCTGTGCTAACAGTAATCGCTACCTAACCTTGAGCATTGCCTGGGGCTTTACAGATGCCAGCTCGGAACAGCCATATGATGAGAGTATCATTCTCCTCATTACAGAAGAGAAGAATGAAACTTAGAAGGTTGATGTGACTTGCTGATGGCAGAGCCGCGGTCCAGACCAGGTCAGTTTAAATCCAGCTGTCTTACCCGCTGTTACCCCCAGTTCTTCCTCTTTGTGGCTAGCCCAGTATCCCACTTCTCTCTAACCATCTGACAGAATATGACACTACAAAACTTATTTTAAGCAGACCTCCTGCCAAGCCAGGTTCACTGGAAAGAGAACTAAGATCCCTGAGAGAAGCTGCACAGTGGTGGGGCCCTGGGCCCTAGGAAGAGAGGTCCCACTCCGTTTGTGAGTTTCTTCTGTCGTTCTGCTCCCTCCCTCTCATTTCACACTCAGCATGAAGTAACTTTTATTTTGTACAACTCAGGATTTCTTCTTTCTCAGCATTGAGTAACACAGGTCAAGTGACGCCCTGGCAGTGAAGATGCACAGGGTGCAGTATTAATTACAGAGTTGTAGGGCATAGGGCAAAGGTCATTGGAGCAAGAGACCTCTGTGTCACCCTGTGTTGTTGGGAAGTTTCCAACTTCAGATTGCTGATGCAGTGGCCAGCCAGCCCCTACATGTCACCCTTTTACTTTAGATCCACCTCAGACTAAGAGGAGAGAGGCTCCTTGAAGAAATGATTCATTCCAAGTCTGGGGCAAGAAATGTACAAGATGAGCCTGGGAAATTTGGCTGTGGCCAGAAAACAAGGAAGATTAATGGGGTCATGTCACATGATACAGGCAACTTGTAGGGTGGGACAATTCGAACATCAAAAAGAATGATGACTATAAAGGATTAAAATATGCTGCAGTATTTCCTACTGATCACCCTCTTAATTGGGTATTATTTTAAGCTGTGATATTTAAGAATCCAGAGACCATAGGAAGCACAGTTGATTCCTGTTATTCATGGAAGTGACAATCTATAAAGTTGCTTTGAATGCAGAATCAGTGAATATTGAACCATCGCTCCTAGAGGAAATATAGGGTTAGATTCCTGTCAGTCTCTGATCACAACAGTTTCATCAACCTGCTGATACAAAACTTTATTTTAGGTGTGTTTCTGTTTAAAGACACCTTATTTATTATACATTATTGATTCATTAACGTTGAACTCACAGCCAAAAGCACTGTAACTCACACCTGAACGAAGCTTTTCTAACAAAAGTGTTTTCTCACCAAGGCACATCACCGCCTTCTTGCACTTAGGAGCACCAGACATTTCAGCCCTACACTCAGGGGGCACTCTAAGCGGAGAAATCACCAACAGGAAGTACAAAAACGTGGCACTAAACAGACAATGGAAAAGACCTTGTTTACAGTCTGAGAGCTGAAACAAGGAGGCAGTATTGCCTTGCTTGACTCAGCTGGGAATGTGCTCATGGGGCAACTCAAATTTTTCACTGCCCTACACATGGCCGCAGATGACCACAGAAGCCCCATGGGTATTGGTTTTGGGGTTATAAATACATTTTAGTGAGTAGAGGAACTCTATGAATAATGAGGACGGACTGTGTGTGGATCAGAGTCCTGACCTCTCCAGTGCGGGAATAATCACAACCTATGGGGTAAAGGAAGTTGATCTGAAGCAACTAAAGAAAGGATGACATTTTTCATCATGAATAGGGAGAATTACTGAAGAGAGGAAATCACTACCTCGATTTCACTGCGTTCTGCATCAGAGCCAGAGATAAAGTGCTGACACTGTGGCCTGAAGAGTTCTGGCTTCCAGGATGAACTTCCTGACTGTGAAAGGGATGAACTATAGGCTCTTGAGAAGATGGGGACATCTGTTTTCCCTTCAAAACCTTAACATCAGGAAAGAAACCCATCTACCTGTAACAGCTGGAAGTAGTTCCCAAACATTTTCAATCCTGTGATTTATAAGGAGTTTTTATACTGTATTCCTGGTGTTCCAGAGTATATAATAAAATTCTAAAAGTTCTGATGGTGATTATTTAAACTTGAAGGTTGGATGAAAATGGTCAAGTGTCAGCTTCTCTTAAGCAGAATACTTCCCAGGTGTTAGCTGGGGCATCACGGTTCCTTGCAGATCCCACCCCACTCCTGTCTCCGCAGAGCCTCCTCACCCGCACAGGTCAGTGGGTATAGAGAAAATGACAGTGCCTATGGCCAGCCTTCTCACCTGGCCCTGGTCGGCTGGCTCACTGCACACGTGTGGGCAATATGTTATTACTGATTCTATATAAAGAGCACTGCCCGATGCTCAGGGCTGCATGGCTGTAGGAGGGCAGAGATTGGAGTGGTGGCAGCACCGAGGGCAGAGACTGAGATGCTGCAGGGGCAGAGAGGCCCAGAGGCAGAGATGGGCTTGCTGCATGCAGACTCGCTCTGAGTGGACAGGATTCCAGCACTTGACTGGCCACTGTGGGAATAAAGTTGGGTATAAACCCTTTCACCCCAAGAACATTCCATTGTCATTTTTTGGTCTCACCAAATCAAGAGCGAACTTGCCCGGGTCTGAAACCCACTGGCGAGACAGTGGGTTCCTGACAGTCTCTTCTATATGCTCCTCCCTTTCCCCATTCCACGCTTCCCACACTCTGCCTTCTGGGTGGGTGGCCTCCTGCCCTGTTGCTTCCCCCATCCTGCTTTGGCTTCTGTCGTAGCTCACCTCCTTCTTGCAAGTAAACCAGCAATTTTGTTTGTTTTTTTCCCCATAGAAAACAATTATATCCACCCCCCAGAGGGAAATTACTCTCTCTGTAATTATAAGACTCTCCCTCATTTTTCCTTTTCAGTTTTCCTCTTGAAGAGAGAAGGTGAAGATTCTGCCATGCTAAGGATTCACATTTCTTAAGTATATTTGATTAATATTTGCAAAACATCAGAGATAATTTTGTAGTGGTAATAAGATGTAACCTTAAGAGTGTGATGATTGATCGATTGATTTTGGTGTGACAGCCTTGGGACAGGGAGAAGTTGGTTTTGCCTGGATGGTGAAGACTTGGGAGGGGGCAGGAGACCAGATGCTGTGCTTGGATCCTGCTGAAGGGTGGCACGGGAAAAAGAAATGGTTTGGGAGGAAAGGTAGGAAGGGGATGGCATAACTGTGAGTTACATGGGAGTGGGGCCTTATTTTTCCATTCTAAGGCACTCCCTGCCACCACACACACACATTTTAATTCTCAGAAATTATAATGCATCTTACATTAAAAAGCTTCCTTCAGTTGAATTCAGCTGGTGGTGGTCCTGACCTTCTGTGGACAACTGATAAGATTAAGAAAGTACCAACACCAAAATCTTCTAGACTTGGTGAATATGGTTCATGATAAATTGCAGCTTGAGAAATTTATCTAAACTCCATTCTTAAAGGGAGTCTAATTCAAAAGATTTCCAGGTATGGGATCTACAGAGAATAAAGTCACCTGTTTGGAGTATAAAGGGGCTGCTGTCTATCTGGGAAATAGCTTTCCTCAGGTCTGGGTGTTGGTAGAGGGACTAGCTGGTCCAAGGAACATACAAGGGCAGAGCCAAGAGCTAGGCCAGACCAACAGGGCAAAGCACAGCTGCTTGTAGGGCTGTGATAACAGTGACCGGTAAGAGGGAAGGCACACACCAGAGAAGTGTGGGTGAGGTTGAGACCCAGCTCTGAGCTAGCAAAGGGCGGAGGAGCCCTGATGAGATGGAGGGATGGGACAGGATTTGAAGGGAAGAGGTTGGTTAGGCAGCCCATGGTTGAAGGTCCAGTCTCTGCCAGCAAATGATAAAGCACTGAGTCTGGAGATAAGGGGAAGGCGGTCAATCTCACAACCCCCAACAGCCAATGGAAACAGAGAGCTGGGCAGAAAGTTGCTTAGAGGAAATGCAGAGTCCGAGCTCTCAGCACCAGGAGCTTGGAGGGCAGAAGAGGAAGGGAGAACAGATTTCCCAGGAAAAAGCTGGGGGCATAAGTTGGAGGTGGCCAAAAATCAATGAGGCAGTTTTGACTTCAACTCTGAGCTGTGAATTGGAGGCCTAAATAAGAAGCAACTCCTTCTGGCAGAGCCAAGAGACAGTGAGGCCATATCCATGGAGTGAAGTTTAACCTCAGTCTGGTTTAACCGGGCTCCCATACAGAGTGGACTCCTCCTCCACAGGCCTGATTAGGTGGGGCTGGAATGAGAAAGAATTTACAGAAAGGTGATCCACTTAGGGGCAGAGATAGGGGAGGCTCGGGGACATGCTGGGTCTCTGCTGTTGGAAGACTCAAAGGGAGAAATCCCCTCACAGGCCTCTGGCTTGATTCGTGGATTCCACGTCACCGAGGGTAAGGAGGGTACCAGACGCACAAGGCTTTGCAACTGGCCCCTCATTTCTCATCCCTCCAAAAGCAAAGGGGACCTGGGCTGCCCATGATTTTGAGAGTGATTGCCCCGGAGTATGGAGAAATCTGATATGCATGAAGCAAGTACAGGTGGGGAAAATGGAAGCATTTGCTCGCCCTCTTTTCTCTGTGGTCTTTTTAGCCAATCACTGAGGGAGTTGCCACGTTTCCCAGCCCAATGTGATCCGCCTTTATGTGGTCACTTTAATACTCAAATGTTCCTTGCATCTTCACACATTTTCTATTAGATGTGGGTGACTGAAAAAATGTCCCGAAAGGACAAGCAATTGCCTGCCCCAGGCAGGACACATGTATTTCTCATGTTCAGTTGGATCAATTCATTTAGATTAGGCACGAAGTATTCAAATATATCGCTGTGGTTAATCCCTTGGTTGGTCCTAGACCCAAATGAAGCTGGAAAGATGTTTATGATGTTGCCTCTTTTCAGAGGCTGCACGAGATGTAGGTGCTGATAAGAACATTCTGGGTTTATTGGGCACCCGTGGGCCAGGCGCTCTGTCAGCCTTCGGTGCCCATTAACTCACTTGTTCTTCACAACCACCTGATGAGATAAGTTCTTTTATTATGATTATTCCTCATTTTTTTCAGACGGGGAACTTGAGGCACAGAGGAAAGTACATGATCGAGATTTATGCAAGTGGTAGGCAGCAGGCCCAGGACCTGGACATGGATGAGGCTGGGCTCTTAGCCACCACGCCGTTCCGTCTCCAGCTCACAAAAGTTCTGCTTGCAGGGCGCAAACCCTCACACGTGGCTTGTGGAGGCACGACATGCGAGGCCTCATTTCTATGCCTGAGCTTTGAACCAATGCGGGAATAAGACAAAAATGTCTGGCAGTCCAAAATGCCACATTTGTTGTTAATAACTCTGATATTGGCATCTAAATCCCAGGATTAGGGAGATTTCATTATTAAGAGCTAGGATTCTAGAGCTGATTGCCTGCGTTCAAATCCCAGCTTCACCTTTTACTAACTGGGAGATCGGGAGCAGGTTATTTATTCCTCTGAGACTCAGTTTCCTCCTTTGTCAAGTGGAGACAATGATAGCCCTTCCCTCACGGGTTTGTTGTCAAGACTAAATGAGTTACTATATGGAAGCACTTAGAATAATGCAGTCATGTGGCAAGTTCTCAATCAAGATTAGCTGTTATCTATTAGCCAGTAGCAGCGGCAGGAGGCCCAGGACCTCTGCAGGACTCACCACGGGTGCCTGACAGTCCAACTTGCTGCAAGAAGCAGGCTCCCAGGAAGAAAAGGGCCGGGCTTCACAGGTCGGGTTCTCTTTACAAACTCCATCAGGGGAGGGGACCGAAGCCCCAGCCACATGGAATGAAACATGTTTCCCCTACACCCATCCCCTGTGATTTTGGGTAGGAGCCTATCAGTCTCCCGGAAGCCCTTTTCCAGGAGCCATCCTCTTATGCCCAGGAGTTTGCCATCAAGAAAACTTGGCTTCACAATTGGGAAGTATTGTTTGGATTGTTTGCCATCTGGTCCTAGAAACAGACCATGTAAGGAAAGACTAGAGGGATCAGATTGTTTGGCCTGGAGACTCAGTGTGTGCTGCCCCCTGCAGGAGGAGGAGAGGCAGCGGGGAAGCGCGGGTCAGGGGTCAGCATGTGAGAAGGGTACAGGGGAGCCGGGGGGCAGGGCCGGGGGTCTCTCCTTTCAGGCGGGAAAGGCTGGAAGTGCTGCCGCCTGCTGCCTGGCCTAGAAGCACAGCTGGCCACGAACGGTTCTCCCGCAGCCATCATCATCGCCTGGCCGCCGTGAGCAACACTTGACTGTGAAGGAGAATTCAGGTCGGTCTGCAGTGATTCCGTGCCTCGGACAGTAAAAGCAGGGAGGGCCTCTCCTGGGACATCCTCCTTTCCAGACTGCTCAAGCCTGGAAGAGGTCACAGCATCTATGGAGTGCATGGAAAACAGGTTCCCAAGAACTGCTTTACATTTCAGAAAGCTCTGGAGTCATGTCAGTGTTACAGTTTCAGTCAACTTGTGTGACTTTAGAGAAGTCATTTGCCCTTTCTGGACCTTAACCAATTCACCTGAATGTGAGGGGGCTGGACCACATCTCTAAGATTCATTCCAACTCTGACCATCTCCAAGTCTATATTCTAACTTATGCTAATGAACCCAAGAGGCAGTGTTCCCCCGATCTTAACCCCAGGGCAAATAGAGGCAGTTTAGCCAGGAGTGGGCTTTGCTCTCTGGACCTTTACGGATGGTACGAAATTCAGGATTTTTATTGTTGGCGGGAGCAAAATTTGGAGCAAACAGGTCTTCTGATGCTGCTCACGTCACAATGACACAGTGTTTTAGGGTCCATCTAGGGCCTACAGCATGAGAGACCCCTAAACCATTTTTATTAATATGCAAGTCTAGCTTTTAAGACGAAAATCCACCAATGATTTCACTAAAAACAGTATTTGTAAGGTTTTTGTTTTTTTCTCTGCAGTAATATTAGGAAAGGTTGTCTTAGGCACTCCCAGCCTGGGAATGTGGGGCTGTCCTTATCTGTTGGTGGTCAATGCCCTCAGATGTGGTTTTTTCATTTACCGCCAGCCCTTGAGTACTTATTGTGGGCCTGGCCCTTTGCTGGGATCGGGGTCCAAAGAGGAATCTAAGAGCAGGAATGGCCCCTGCTCTCAGCTGAGGAGGAGCAGACATGAGAAGGCCTGAAGGAAGTGACACGTTAGCAGAGTTCTGGAGAGCAGGTGAGAGGAATAAATCAGACAAAAACAAGAGGGCCTTTCAGACAGACGAACAGCACGAGCAAAGGCCTCGAGGTCTGAGAAGACTTGGAGCAACAGAGCAGCCGAATGTGTGTCAGGGTGAAGGGTGAAGACGGGATGCCCAGGCAGGCAGGGGCCAGCTTGAGAAGGACCTACATCTCAGGTGAAGGGTTTGGACTTACTCTGGAGTCCTGGGGAGAGGAGAGGCGGTGCCGCTGAAGCTATTTCAGCAGGGATGTGACATGTCCTCGTACTCTGGCAGCCAGGCTGCAACTAGGTTGGAGAATGAAGTTCCTTCCAGTTCTCTCGTCTAAACTGGGGGCTCTCAAGGGCAGCCACGGCCTTCCTGCACACTGTCCAGAGAGGAAAGGTGTCCTTGTGGAACCCACAGGGTGAGAACAGGGTTCTTGGGTATTTCATGCCCAGTGAAAAAGAGAAACATGGCTAATGAACAGCATTGGGCCTCAGGTTAGATGTTCCTCAGAGAGGGTCTCCTCCCCGTCTAGGTTACTCTCCTGGCCTTGTGATCCCATCGCGCCCAGAACACTGTCTCCTGACAGCATCACTCTTGCTCGATGCCTGTCTTCCCCTCAGGACGCTAGCCTCCAGGAGAGCAGGAAGTTTTGTCTTTTTTAATCACCACTGTCTCCCAGCTGATTGCCGGGTTTCTGGCTCTAGTAGACGCTCAGTAAATGTTACTTGAATTAAGAAGAGAAATACTGGAGTTAGGATCAGACATGGGAGCCGGGGGAATATGATTTTCCTCCTGGTACGTCACTATAAATGACACCCAGAGGCTGGAAGAGTTACCTAAAAGAGAAAGGTTTTAATCTGAGCTGTCCTGCTCTTGCTAGACATAGTTAGGTCTGGTGTCGCTTCCTGTCATTTGTGAGGTGAGGTGTATGGATAAAAACAATTGCTAAGGTTTCTCTTTCTAATCCTAACATTTTATGCATGAAAAAGTAGCCTTGCCTGCCACTCTCCTCTTTCCAGGGCTCCTGTGTTTCAGAAAGACACGGCTGCTGGCAAACTAAAGAACCACACCATGATTTTGGCCCGAGAAGCTGAAGGAATCTCATAAAGATGCCAGATATTTAAACAGAGAGGGTAGATCTGGATGGTCAGAAATTTGTTCTGGGAGAGGAATATTTACTTTCATAGATAGGGTGAATTCAACTGAGTTCCAATTATGAAAAGCAAGATTTTTTTCAGAGAGAGAGAAAAAGGGAGAGAGAGCAGGAGAGCGATCAGCCCTGCCGCACCGGCAGACAGAGGCCTTGGAGGGGCCGCCAGGACCCTCCCCCCAGCGCCCAGTGCTGCCGAGGAGCCAGGTGCCGGGTGGGAGGGCTCCTCTGGGGGGAAACCCAGCCAGCACCCAGCCAGCTACTCACCGGAGGTCTCTTCCACACAAACTGGATGGGGAACTTCTGGCTGTAAAAGAGAGAGGTTTCATCCGGTGGGAACTCGGGATCCAGATAAAGAACCTTCTTCTCTAGACATTTCTTGTGAAGATGCTCAAACTTCTTCTCTTTCACTCCGATAATGGGAAAATTGCGGCTGATGATGGCCGAATAGATGCCACTTGGGTTTCCGCCCCCAGCCTCGGTGGCCTTGCCCTGGGCTGGGCGGGGAATCGGCCCTGGGGACCTGGGCTCTGCCTCTGTCCGCGGGGCCACAGATGCGCTTACGACAGTTGGCATGGCAGGCAAATTCGGAAGGAAAAGGGTTTTAAAGAAAGCAAGACACAGCGACCGTCCAGGAAAGGAAGCAACTGCAAAGGGGAAGTTGGAGTGATTCTGTCATCTGAGAGAAAAACGTCCACAACCAAATTGAAAGTTTAAAGACCTTCAGAAGGTTGTCCAGCTTATATCCATCTTAAAAACTGAGCCGTGATCCTGAAGCCATTCGTTTTCTGAGGAAGGAGCGCGAAAGGGTTTCTGCAGCAGTTTCCCCTGGGGGCTGCTACCAGCCGCCTGCCTGCCGGAGCGCGAGGGAAGGAGAGGGAGCATCGAGTTTCGGTGGCCTGAAGAAGCCGGGGCCACAAAAGCTAAAAATAGACATGAAGAAAGATCAAGAGCACGAGCTCAGGAGAGAGAGGCGGAGAGAGAGGCGGAGAGAGAGGCGAGGGAGCCGCTCCACTGCCTGGTCGAGAGGGGAGGACCTGGCGAGGGACACTTCTGTGTGGTCAGGAAGGGCTGGTGTTGCCAGGAAATGAAAGGGGAATATTTGAGGAAGCTGAACACAGAAAATTAGCAAAGAACTGCTGGCTGGTATGTTACTGAATCAGCAGTTATTTCAGACTGTCAAACTATTGGCCATCAGATGAATGGAAAAGAATAGAGAAAAAATCTAGCAGGGTGAATGTGAGATATTGAGTTCTAGGAGAATATCCTAGGCGTTTTTGAGAACATGATTTTTTACTCTGTAAGACTCTAGGATGTCAGAACGTTATTCAGTTGGATTTGGCATCTGTTCTAGAATGTTCTGTATCAGCATTCAGTAGAACTGTCTGGGTGGAACATGCCATTCAGCAGCATCCTCATTTGAGAAAATCCCTGTCTCCTCTTGCCCACTTGACCTAGCCACCTCTTGTCTCTCTCCACCCTCAAACTAAACACTGGGACCAAGTCTACAAAAAGTGCACCTAAGCACAGATCATTCAGGCATGTCACAGGTGCCATCTGAGTCAGAAGTTGGAATTGGACACTGAACCAGGTTGGCCGTCAAGTCCCAGTATGTCATACTGAAAGAGCGGCTTTCAGGACCCTTGGATGAGAGGGCAAGTGGCTCTGGGGACAGCGTTGCCTGGCGGGCCTCTACCTGTCTTCTCCTCCCAGTAACTGCTACCCAGGCTATCAGGAGATGGCCACATCCCAAGTGTGGCCGAGTGGAGGCTTGTCCCAGACTGCAGCCCTGCCTTTTCCCCTTGTGACCAGTCTCATCAGCCCAAGGTTGGAGGCCCTGGGAGAAGGTGGGATATGACAGCTGAAACAGGGAATACCACCAGGCTTGTCATCCCTGGGGAGGCAGCTTTGGGAGCCCCTGTCTGGACCCATCAGCCTGCTCTCCTGCCCCTCTCAGGAAATGCCCACACATCTTTACTCTTGGACAGGCAGACTAGGGGAGGGCGCCCTCTGAAGGCTGGCTGCCTAGGTTCGAAGTCCGGGCCTGCAGCTCGCTGGCTGCACCTGGGTGACTTTAGGTGAGTTACTGCTTCTTTTCTTCTTATGTCTCAGTGTTCTCACCTATCAAATGGGTATGACAGTCATTCTGCTATTGAGTTGTAAAAATTAAATAATTTATGTAAAAAATTTAAAATAGTGCTCGGATCATCTTAAGCACCCAAAAAATGTTGCTGTTGTAGTTAAAGATGTTTATGTTGTTAGAGAGTTACTATTACTTTGGGGTTAGGTCAGGATGTATGGCAGCCATACGTTGGTGCAGATGACTCTATGAGCATTTCCTGACCATCTTCCACGGGTACAGCAAGGGAATGGATGTGAGCCTCCCTGGATCCCACGGTCACAGTGTCTCCAAGCAGAGGTGTGCCTGTCTGCCTGCCGTGAAGGAACTTTGAGAAAGACTGACTTCCACCCTCAAACTCACTAACGGCATGGAGAGCAGAGGGGAGAGTTTCCTTCCCCCACCGTCATGTGTTTGAGTCCCAGCCCAGGGCTCCATACCCCCTTGAAATTCACAGCACCGATCCCCATTTTACTGTTTCTGCTTATCGAGCTTGCCCGTGATATGGTAAGCTCGGTGAAGGTGGGAACTGAGTCTCCACCCTCAGGGTCGAGCATAGAAAGAGCTTTTAAAAAACTCGTGTTGTATGTCTGTTCGATGAAATGTCCCTATGTGAGGAGAGATGGCTTAGACTTACTGCTTTGCCAACGCAGTCAAAGTTTCTTGGCCGATTTGCCCCTGGGGGAGGTGCTGTCTCTGGGCCACACACATGCTGACCTTTCTTTCCATGGCTCAGCCAGCTCCATCTTTAGTAACTAAGATGCCTGTGTGGTAAGATGAGCCTCTCGTCATAGCAGGATGGAAATAACTAACACTCAGTGCAAGGCACTATTCAATTTGTCTACCAATTGTTGTGAATAAAATCCCCTGTAGATTAGCAGGTCCAAACTCAAGGTCTATTGCACAGCTGTAGAAACTCATGCTATCTGGGAGAAATCCAATCTGAACCAGTGAACAAAGTGCAGATAACGGGCACATAAACAGCTGCACATTTCAGTTCCCAGAAGCCTCTTCAAGGATAAAGAACTAGTTTTCAGAACATATGTCAGCTGATGTTAGGTAGTGTCGGTGGCTGGAATGGTTTCTGTTGTACCAACAAGGCCAATTAATAGTTTTGTATCACTCTCCTTCCCACCAATAAATATCTCTTTGATTCAACATTGTTGGAAGGAGTGTATTTGCTTGTTATAACGCCTACCATTCATTCAGTGCCTACTTGGACTAGCTACTTCACAGAGTTTTAAAAACTTTAATTTTAAAGTAATTTTTAGACTTACAAGAGTTGCAAAGATAGTAGAGTTCCCATATAGCCTTCACCCAGTTCCCCTTCACATTTACACAGTGTATGACCCTGGAAAGTGATCAAAACTAAGAGATTAATGGTAAAATGCTACTAACTAAACTATAAGACATTTTTTTACTTCTTCAGTGTTTCCCCTCATCTTTTCTCCTTCTGTCACAGGTTCCAGTCCAGGGTCCTGCACTGCCCTCCATTGCTCGGTCTCCTCCGTGTCCTCCAGCCTCTGAGGGTCCCACCGTCTTTGTCTCTCGTGACCTTGGAGCTTTGAACAGTACTTATTAAGGATGTCGTAAAATGTCCTTCAACTTGATTCTAATGTTTTTTTTTACATTAGTCTGAGGTTATGGATTTGGGAAAGAAAATCACGGAGGTGATGTGCCCTTCTCATCAGATTCTATCTGGGAGTATGTAAGATTGATGTATTTTATTACAGGTGATGTCAGCCTTGACCAGTTGGCCCAGGTGGAACTACCAGGTTTCTCCAAAGTAAAATTACTATTTTCTCCTTTCCATATACATAGAATATTTTTTTATTAAGCTATCATTGATATGCAATCTTATATAGGTTTCACATGAGCAACATTATGGTTTTAACATTCGCCCATATTATTAAGTGCCCCCCACCCCAGTGCAGTCACTGTCCATCAGCGTAGTAAGATGCTGTTGAGTCATTACTTGTCTTCTCTGTGCTGTACTGCCTCCCCCGTGACCTGTCTATATTGTGAGTGCTAATTAGGGGGCCCCTTAATCCCCTTCTCCCTCCCTCACCCCTCCCCTTTGGTAACAGCTAGTCTCTTCTTGGAGTCTGTGGGTCGGCTACTGTTTTGTTTCTTCAGTTTTGCTTCACTGTTATACTCCACAAATGAGGGAAATCATTTGGTACTTGTCTTTCTCCGCCTGGCTTATTTCACTGAGCATAATAATCTCCAGCTCCATCCATGTTGTTGCAAATGGTAAGTTTTGTTTTCTTATGGCTGAATAATATTCTATTGTGTTTATGTACCACATCTTCTTTATCCATTCATCTACTGATGGACACTTAGGTTGCTTCCATTTCTTGGCTATTGTAAATAGTGCTGCAATAAACATAGGGGTGCATCTGTCCTTTTCAAACTGGGCTGCTGCATTCTTAGGGTAAATTCCTAAGAGTGGAATTCCTGGGTCAAATGGTATTTCTATTTTGAGTTTTTTGAGGAACCTCCATACTGCTTTCCACAATGGTTGACTAATTTACATTCCCACCAGCAGTGTAGGAGGGTTCCCCTTTCTCTGCATCCTCACCAGCATTTGTTGTTCCTTGTCTTTTGGATGTTGACCATCCTAACTGGTGTGAGGTGATATCTCATTGTGGTTTTAATTTGCACTTCCCTGATAATTAGCATACATAGAATATTTTTAATCTGTATGACAACCCTGCAGGTTTGATTAATCCCACTTAACAATTAAGGCAACTTGAGATATCTGCTGTATTTTCACATTTAAGTCATGGAAAACTCACAGAATTTTAGCGATTATCTCTTTTCTTTAACCAATGAGGAAACCAAAGCCTTGAGAGATAAAATGCCATGGCCAGGATCACTTGGCCAGCTCACCACAGAACTAAAGTAGACCCCAGGTCTCTTGATTTTCAGGAAAGGAGTAAATGCAGGACTAAGACTCCAATAAAATTAATTAGGCATAAGCTCTCTGGATCCTTGCCTACAAATAGTTAGGGATTCCCTCCCTCTAGTTCTGATTGGAGGGAAATCTAACACCCCAGCCCTGCTGGAAACAGCTGTCAAGAAACAACTCTTATCCTGGCTGACCTTGCTGTGGCCCTGCAATCTTTAGCAAGGCTGGTCATAAGACAGGCAGATCTGATATCAGATGCCAATGTCTCCTTTATTTCTCCTAGTGTTCTGGTTACATGGCTTTCGTTGTCTGTGAGTAACACGGTAACCTTATTACCATATGGTGGTTGCCGTAGAGGAGGTGGGGATGGGTGAAATAGGTGAAGGGGAAAAAAATAAGAATGTTTGAAATCTTGATCTGGGTCCTGGTTGCCGGAGTGTATACACATGTCAAAGTGCATCAAACTGTACGTTAAGATGTATGCATTTTATTGTATGCACCTCAATTAAAATGATAATCTATTTCCAGTGGAGCTGCTGATGGCTTGCTATTCCTGAGCAAAAAACTTATTTTTGTTTAGAGTGACCCCCCCGCCCCCCGGAATTATGTGATGCATTCCAAGGGTTTGGTAGGTGGAAATCTTAAAAGCAGAGTGGAATGCTTGATGTTGCCATAGGAATTCCATTACTGGGAAGGCTTTCAGGTAGGATGGTCAATTATCAAAAAAACCATTAAGCTCCAGATATTTATGTGTTTGTGCTGCCTTTCATTTTGGTATCTTGATATTGAAAGGGAAGTGAAAAGGTAAAAGGAATTTTGCACACAGACCAAACTCCAGACTGCGGTCTCCCTACGACTATAGTGATCTGATTGGCTGCTTTTAGTTAACCAGGATCCATAACTTGGCACAACTTTAAGGCAAACTCATGGTGACGAGCTGTGCTTTTTGCTGTAGGGATCTGTTAGAATGGTTCCATCTGGGTGGGTCCTGGCCACCTTGGTACATGGGACATGAGCCTGGAGGTCACTTAGCTCTGAAGGGCGCTGTACCCCAGAAGATAGTCCGTAGGCCCATCTTAAATGGAACCAGATTCCTTGAGCAGGCCCTGTGTGGATACCTAGTGAAACCGGAGCCTACATCCTGGGACCCCTGCTGTCAGGAACTGACTGCCCCAGAGCCACCACAGCCAGGATCATCACGGCAGCGTAGGTCCGGGACAAGAAGGAAGTGACCAAACAGAACTTCCAAATGGACGAAGGACTTGCCCTGGCCGCTATTCAGGACCTCTGCCCTAAATAAATGCCTGCCATAAGCATGTATTCTATTCGTCAGGTGAATACCCTCCTGCAGTCAGACCAGACCTCTGTGGTGAAGCTACATAGAGTGCTGTCATGCCGTGGGTGGTAGAGGGTCAGCGGCTGCCGGCCTGGGGCTCAGAGGGTGGGATTCGTGTTCCCTGAAGTAGAGGGCTTAGGCTGGTCCAGCATTTCTCAGGTGAGGAGCAGCTGATCTCATGAAGATTCTGCAGTGGTTTGCAGTATCAGAAATAAAACTATGTTCTTATACTGGAGTTCATCATTAACTCCATTTGTTTCATCCTACTTTACCTGCCACACTTTATAAGCCTTTACAACAATAGAAACCAAACCTTTTAAAGGTATAGATATTAAAGAGGTATTAGATATGAAGGCACAGCCCCTTTTTTTGTTTTGTTTTTTTGTTCTATTAAATTATCATTAATATACAATCTTATGTTGGTTTCAAATGTATATCACAGTGGTTCAAGAGTCACCCATGATTAACTTATGTTGTGATTGTGAATTATTGGGCCCTTTTATCTCCCTGCACCTGCCCCAATCCCTCCCCTTGGTAATCACTAGTCACTTCTCAAGTGTCTGTGAGTCTACTGCTGTTTTGTTCCTTCTGTTTTACTTTGTTTTTATATTCCATAAATAAGTGAAGTCATATGGTATTTGTCTTTCTGTACCTGGCTTATTTTACTGGGTATATACCCTCTAGCTCCATCTACGCTGTTGCAAATGGTAGGATTTCTTTTCTTTTTATGGTTGAATAATATTCCATTGTGTATATGTGCCACATCTTTTTTATCCATTCATCTACTGATGGACACTTAGGTTGCTTCCATGTCTTGGCTATTGCAGATAGTGCATCAATAAACATAGGGGTGCATATGTCTTTTCACATCTGGGATTTTTTTTTCTCTGGGTAAAGTCCTAGGAGTGGAATTCCTGGGTCAAATGGTATTTATATTTTTAGTTTTTAGATGAACCTCTTTATTGTCTCCCACAATAGTTGAAGTAATTTACATTCTCACCAGCAGTGTAGGAGGGTTCCCCTTTCTCTGCATCCTCACCAGCATTTGTTGTTCCTTGTCTTTTGGTTGTTGGCCATCCTGACTGGTGGGAGGTGATATTTCATTGTGGTTTTAATTTGCATTTCCCTGATGCTAAGTGATGTGGAGCATCTTTTCATGCTGCCACTTTCATTTTTAAATGTTATTTTGAAATAGTTTAAAACTTATGAGGAAGTTGAAAATATAGTATAAAGAGTTCCTATCAGCAGGTGTTCTAATTGGAACATTTTAACACATTTTGCCTATTTGCTCTGTCTCTTCTTCTCAAATATAAATTTTTTGAGCCATTTGAAAGTCACAGATATGAGGCACATCATCCTTTAATACTTCAGCATTTCTTAAATACAAGGAAATTTTGTATAATCATAGTAAAACTCTCAAAATTAGGAAAAGTACCATGTAATCTAAAGATCCCCAATTTTTCCAATTCTCCCAATAATGTCCTTTAAAGGTTCAGAATCCAGCCCAGGATCACCCATTCGTTGTCATGTCTCCTTGGCCTTCCATCTGGAACAGTTCCTTAGATCCGTTTTCACAGCTTCCTCATTTTGAAGCGTATAGGATGTCCTTCAGTTTCTGTTTGTCTACTGTAACTTTTACTTCAATGAAATCCCTCGGAACCATTTCTGTGTTGATACATATGGATTGTTACTTTAGTGGTTGCCTAATATTCCACTGAATGAAAGGGCTGCATTCAACTAATCCCCTTTAAAAGGACATTTAGCTTATGTCTAGTTTTCCACTGTATAAACCACATTGCAATTAGTAGTTCTGAGCAACTTACCTGATTTTTATGAAGTGGAATTGTTGGGTTAAAGTGTGGAAATTTAAAATTTTGACACTATTGCCAGATAGCCATCCTGAAAGATTGTATTTATTTATAATTCCACTAATGATGCATGAGAATGCCTATTCCCCAAACCAACCAACATCAGCCTTGGACATTTTCACTCTTAAATCTTGGCCAATCAAGCAAAATAAAACAAAACAAAAAATCATTTCTTTGATTATTAATCAGGCTGAGCATCTTTCATGCTTATTTTGTCTGTTTGAATTTCTCTTCTGAGTTACCTTTGCCCATTTTTTTGTTGGGCAGTTTCACTTTTTAAAATGATTTGTCAGCTCATGCCTGGACATTTAAGTCTTGAAGGAAAGATTCATCATATATTCATTTTAGAGCTTTGTTTGAATCTCTGTCTTAATGATTCTAATTTCTTACAGAAAACCGAGTTTCCTGGGAAAATGTATCAAGAATCAGCCACAGCAAGGTAACCGAGCAACTGCAGGCCAGCTCACTGCCATGCCACCCTCTGGCACGTAGCTTCAGAAGTAGGAGGTGGGTAAAATGTGCGAAGTCATAAGAGCAGAGAACAATTAAAAACACCCAGACTGCATTTTTCCCACTCAGGGTCTCTAGTTAGTTTCAGTATAGTCCTGGGTCACCACAGAGCCGTTTCCCACTAACTTGCTCTATTAATCCTTGTTTCATTCCCTCCTTCAAAAGTATTTTGGACCTGATGAAGGGGTAGTTTAATAATCGTAATATTGCACATGTAATTGTAGATTAATGATAATAAAATAAATTATTAAAAAAAGAGTAAGTTAAACATTTCTAAAATTCTCATTTCTTTTATTAGAAAAAAATCCTGTTTTTTTTGTCTTGAATAAAAATATCTGGAAGATAAAAAAAAAGTATTTTGGATGGAAGAGTAGACATGCAATAAATGTTGATCTGAAGATAGGTCTTAATTACTCAGCTTTAACTGCATTAGCAACCGTCATTTACATTAGGTAAGAACACTCAGTTTTCAGCCCAGCCTTACTGTAGGTTGGCAAGGGAAATTTTTTTTTATTAAAGTATCATTGATATACAATCTTATGAAGGGTTCACATGAACAACATGTTTTCAACTACACCCCACTGTAGTCACTGTTTATCAGTGTAGTAATGATGCTATAGAGTCACTACCGTGAGGGAAATTTGAAGGTGGGAAATACTACTTCAGCTAATGTAGGTTTCTTCCTTTTTCCTTAATTCAAAACTTACAGAAATAGGAGCAAAGAATCTGCATATGTCTATATGAGCTTATTTTGGTGCAAAACTCAAATCTCAACTGATAAAATGAAATGCGTCCATGAGGAAATGCACAACGTTTACTACAGAGAAGAGTCCTAGTAAGAAAGGTAAATCAGAAGCAAATACATTCAATCCTCACTTTTTAATCAATCAAATCCATCATTTAAGCAATTACAAGCAATAGTTACTGAAAGCCAAGTACAATGGTGCTCAGGCAGATATAAGACAAATATGCTCTCAAGGAACGTACAGTCCAGTATGGGAACAACACAGACAAACCAGAGACATGAAGGGACCGTCCCTGAGAATGCTGAGTAGATCACACATTGTAAGTGGGGCAGCATTTCAGAGGGCAAAATCACTGCTCCTGGGTCCGAGGGGAGGTGGAAGGGCGAGCATTGTCAGAAAGGCTTCATGGAAAAGTGGGCCTGGGGCTGGGCCTGGAGGGATGGTAAAGTCTGCAGGGGTAAAGGGGAGGTGGCGGATACTGGGCCCAGGGAACGTAAGGCACGGAAGTGGCAGTTGCCAAGTGGAGGAAGCCTGATAAGGACTGTGCGTAGGGAGGGGGCTGAGGGCGGGACGCTGCCCAGCAGACGCTGTGGCTGAGAGCAGGGAGTCCCGGGGGTCCACAGCAGGGGGCGTCCTGAGGGACTGGGATGTCATAATGCTCTATCCCATGCCTAGCTGTACTGGACTTTGAAGCAAAAGGAAAACTTTGATCCTGTCTTTATTTAAAATTTTGCTATTTTGTTCACCATGGATTTTCTTTTGCATTAGTTTTGAATTTTAAAAATATTGCATAAAAAAAAATTTTTTTTGATTATTGCATTTTTAGCCTAGGTAGGTGCCTCACTTGCCTCACCCTGCCCCAGCCTCGTATTCTATTTCTGAGGGTTGGTGGTGGGCACATGGGTATTTGTTTTATTTTATTAAATATAGCTTACTCATGTTACAAATATTCTTTGGTTAGTAGAAAGTATTAAATAAAAACAAGGTAAAGGAACTAGAATTTTGAGAAGATTAATGTAGAACTTTGGAGCCCAAAAAAGCATGACAAGGAAAAGAATCCTTTGTGCTTCTGAATCAGTCTCCAGAATGACCCCCTTTTGCTGTGGTGTATGCAGTGCAAGCAGGAAGGGTTTTGCCCCCATGTAAGTGGGCAAAGGACACCCGGTGGGGGAGGGGCGGCAGTGCCAGAGGCTGCTGTCCACTTGGAGACAGGCCCAAGTAACTCAGCTGCGACAGCCAAAGTGACTCTGATGCGTGACCGGAGGCACGCTGCCCCAAACAGGCCACGCAAGGTGGGCTTGGCCCATGTCTCACGTGCAACAAACTCGTCCGGCCGGGCCCAGAGAGAAGCTGTTTCCGGGGCCACAGAGCTTACCACAGGGCCATGGCCCAAGAAGCAGTGGAAGATTTACAAACTCTGGAAATGTCTCAGGGCTACTTGTACCTAGGAATATAGGTGGCATTTGACACAAAGAGGATTACTTGTACAACTAAAAATGTAAAATCTGAAAAGTCTGAAGTCTATTGTTTGTTAGTAAGCTGGTAACTGATCAAAGACAGTTTTGAGCCAGAGAAGTTGATGAGCACGCGGCAGGGATCCCATGAGGGCCAAGGGGCAGGCCGCCCCCTATGCCCATCGCCGGGGCTCCGCCCAGTCACTTGATGTGGACTTCCCAGTCAGCGCCCACGTTCAGCGAGAGCTTCTCCAGGCTCAGGGCGGATGTTTTGGCACAGTATGTAAAAGCCACAGGTTGAGCTTTACCACCTAAATATCAGGACAATGAAAAAAGTCTGATGAGTATCTAGGAGAGAACAATCTTTCCTTTGAGTCCGAAATGTTTCTGACGATCATAAAACCTCATATCCCACTTACGAGAATCCAAATTAATAGCAATTTTGCCTGTGGGTTTCCATGAAGTTTTAAAACATGAAACATTCCATTGTTTTCAGCCCAAGATTGGTGGAAAAGAAACTGTAAGGAACAAAGTGATTTGTCCAAGAAATTCAGTAGGTAAGAAAGGATGTATCCCATCCTATTCCCTTTAAGAAACTCCATAACCATGAGTGGGATTCTCCAGGGCTTCAGATATCTACGGTTTAAAAAAATATTCAGAGAAGCTACACTATTACTTCAAGCCCCAAATAATTTCCCTTAGAAAAATATTAACAGCTTACAGAGCAGAAAGATCAGTTGCTAAGGAGAAGCAGGGTGGCCTCATTCCCCCTAGATACTAGCTTATTCGACCTCTATCAGGAAGTGCAGAGCCACTCGGCTTAAGCATATTATGCCCATTTCAAGAACAATCATCAGCTCTTCACTACAGACACTTCATTATTTACAAAAGCAAATGGTGTGTTTTCTCACCAGGTGAGTGGGTGGTCACAGCAGACGGCTGCTTCTTGAGGCCTAGGATAATGATCTTCTCCACCACATGCTTGCAGGGATAATGACCCCTCTCATCAGCACAACTGAAACAGATGCAAATGGCATTAGCAAAAGACAAACAGAGGTTTGGACTGGTTACCAGGTCGATATTCCTAGCCTTATGCACTCCCCTCCCATCTTTTCCTATGGAGGCACGAGCCATATAGTTGTCATATTTATTGGGATAAAGAGATAGAAAAGATGACTATGTGCTGAGGGCTAGCTAATCACTAGCCAAACTAATCTCTCTTCAACAAGACATTTGGAAAGAAACCACCTAAGGACCGTGAAGTCGTAAATGTGACTTGGACATTGCAATCAATTGTAAGAGATCAGATAATTGTTGAATAGATGAATAAATGGGATTAATGGGAACTTAAATAGAACTCTTCTTATTTTTTAGAGAGAGAAGAAAAGGAAAATGAAGACAATAAGGAAGGGAGGAGGGTCACGGAGTGATTGAAAAAAGACTCTAGTAGGACTCTGGACCAAAATGGCGACTAAAGAGGCGCCTGGATTTCCTTCCTCCCATGGATGCACTGGATGTAAAGCTAAAATTGGAGTGATTCTCTTTGAGAGAAATCCAGAAACTAGCTAAGTGACTCCTAGACATCCAGAATATGAGAAAATACCCACATCATGATGGGTAGGAAAGACTGAGACCCATTCTCATCATAACCCTCATCCTGTCATAGTGCCATGCAACTGAGAACGGATCCCTAACTCCTAGTTTCTCGTTGCAGAGTGAAGGGTTTGGACCACACTTTTAGCACTCCAAGTTTTAAGGCTCCCACCCAAGGGATGGGCCCCCAAATCACCTAGCTCTGATAGCCAACAGAGTTTGCATTCACAAGTCCGACAGGATGATAGCAAACAAAGAAGCAGTTGTTAATGGGGGTGATGCAGCTATCCCCCAGACTCGGAGCAGAGAGAGCAGGAAAAAGCACCCATCTCCCAGTTTTTCCCTGGAAGGGGTCTGACTACATAATTCCCAGTTACTGCCTGAGAGACAGCCTATATAACTAAGGGCTGACTGCAATCCTCCCCTTTGGGACACTGATGGGTCTTGGCACACCCTCAACAGCCAGGAGCCACTACAAGCAAAGATGACAGCATGGATAAACAACATGCTACTAAACAACCAATGGGTCAAAGGAGAAATAAAAACATACTGTGAGACCAATGAAAATGGAAATACAACATACCAAATCTATGGGATGCAGCAAAAGGAGTTGTAAAGGGATGTTCGTAGCAATAAACGCCTACCCTTAAGAAACAAGAAAAGTCTCAAACAAACAACCTAATTCACATCTCAAGGAGCTAGAAAAGAAGAACAAAGCCCAAAAATAGGAGGAGGAAGGAAATAACAAAGATCAAGTGGAAATAAATGAAATAGAGACTAAAAAGACAATATAAAAGATCAATGAAATAAGCTGATTTTTAAAAAAGATAAACAAAAATGGATAAACATTTAGCTAGACTCACCAAGAAAAAAAGACAGGACTCAAAGAAAGTCAGAAATAAAAGAGGATATGTTACATTTGATACCACAGAAATACTAAGGATCGTAAACTACTATGAACAGTTACACACCAGCAAATTGGATAAGCTAGAAAAAATGGATGAATTCCTAAATGAATCATGTAGAAACAAATACTGTTTCTGAATATTGAATCATTAAGAAACAAAATCTGAACAAATTACTAGGAAGGAGATATGGAATCAGTATCCAAACCTCCTAACAAAGAAAAGTCCAGGACAAGATGGCTTCACTGGTGAATTCTAACATTTAAAGAATTAATACCAATCCTTTTCAAATTCTTTAAAAAAGAAGAAGAGGAGGGAACATGTCCAAACTCATTTTACAAGGCCAGCATCACCCTGAAACCAAAGGACTCTGTTAGAAGATTACAGGCCAATACAGATGTAAAAATCCTCAACAAACTGTTAGCAAACTGATTTCAACAAGCCATTAAAAGCACCACACACTGTGATCAAGTAGGATTTATTCCTAGGAGGCAGAGATGGTTTAACGTAAGCAAACAAATAAATGTGATACATCACATTAACAACAGGAAGGATAAAAATCCTGTGATCATTTCAATAGATGCAGAAAAAGCATCTGACCAAATTTAACATCCATTTATGATTTAAAAAACTCTCAACAAATAATGGCAACATACTTCAACATGATAAAGACCATATATGGCAAACTATACAAAAGCCAGTATCATACCCAAAGATCAGGAATAAGCTGAGGATGCCCATTGTTGTCACTTTTATTCAACATAGTACTGGACATCCTAGCCAGAGCAGTTAGGCAAGAAGAAGAAGTAAAAGACATCTAAATTGGAAAGGAAGAAGTAAAACTATTTTTGTTTGCAGATGACATGACATTATATGTAGAAAATCCTGAAGACTCTACCAAAAAACTGTTAGGACTAATAAAGTCTGTAAGCTGCAGGATACAAAATCAATACACAAAAATCAGTTGCACTTCTATACATTAACAATGAACTATTGGAAAGAGAAACAGTCCCATTCACAATAGTATCAAAATAAAATACTCAGGAATAAATTTAATCAAGAAGGAGAAAAAGCTATATACTGAACACTGTAAGGCATTGATTAAAAAAAATAGAAGACTCAAATAGAAAGATATTCTGTGCTCATGGATGGAAGAATTAATATTGTGAAAATATCTGCATTACTCAAAGCAATCTACAGATGCAGTGCAATATCTATCAAAATTCCAAAGGCATGTCTCACAGTATTAAAAAACAAACCTAAAATTCACATGGATCCACACAAGACCCCACATAGCTAAAGCAATGTGAAAAAGAAAACAAAGATGGAGGCATCATAATTCCTGACTTCAAACTATATTACAAAGCTATAGTAACCAAAACAGTATGGTAATGGCCTAAAAACAAGACATAGATCAATGGAACAGAACAGAGACACAGAAATAAACCCATGTATATTGGTCAATAAATTTTTTTTTGCTATTATTAATATACAATTACATGAGCAACAATATGGTTACTAGACTCCCCCCATTATCAAGTCCCCACCACATACCCCATTGCAGTCACTGTCCATCAGCATAGTAGGATGTTACAGAATCAGTACTTGTCTTCTCTGTATTATACTGCCTTCCCTGTATCCCCCCATCCCCCCCCACCCCCACTACATTATATGTGCTAATTGTAATAGCCCTTTTTCCCCCTTATCCCTCCCTTCCCACCCCTCTTCCCTAGTCCCTTTCCCTTTGGTAACTGTTAGTCCATTCTTGGGTTCTGTGAGTCTGCTGCTGTTTTGTTCCTTCAGTTTTTTCTTTGTTCTTATACTCCACAGATGAGTGAAATCATTTGATACTTGTCTTTCTCTGCCTGGCTTATTTCACTGAGCATAATACCCTCTAGCTCCATCCATGTTGTTGCAAATGGAAGGATTTGTTTTCTTCTTATGGCTGAATAATATTCCATTGTGTATATGCACCACATCTTCTTTATCCATTCATCTACTGATGGACACTTAGGTTGCTTCCATTTCTTGGTTATTGTAAATAGTGCCATGATAAACATAGGGGTTCATATGTCTTTTTCAAATTGGGCTGCTGCATTCTTAGGGTAAATTCCTAGGAGTAGAATTTGTGGGTCAAATGGTTGGTCAATTAATTTTTGACAAATGTGCCAAAAATATAAAATGAGGAGAAGACAGTCTCTTCAATAAATGGTTTTAGGAAAACTGGATATCCCTATGCAAAGGAATGAAACTGGACCTGTATCTTATACCATCCACAAAAATCAACACAAAATGGATTAAAGAATTGAATGTAAGACCTGAAACCATAAAACTCTTAGAAGTATATATAGGGGGTAAGCTCCTTGACATTGGTGTTGGTGATTTTTTGGGAGTTAGCACCAAAAACTTTTTTATATCAAAAATAAAATAAACAAGTAGGACTATATAAAACTAAAAAGCTTCTGCACAACAAAGAAAAACAACCACAAAATGAAAAGGCAACCTATAGAATGGGAGAAAATATTTGTAAGCCACATATCTGATAAAAGGTTAATATCCAAATATATAAGGAACTCATACACAAATATCCCAATTAAAAAATAGGCAAATGACATGAATAAACATTTTTCTAAAGAAGATATGCAGATGGCCAATATGCACATGAAAAGGTGCCCAATATCACTGATCATCAAGGAAATGCAAATCAAAACCACAATGAGGTATCACCTCACACCTGTTAGAATGGCTGCCAGCAAAAAGACAAAAAATAAGTGTTGATGAGGATGTGGAGAAAAGGGAACCCTGTACACCGTTGTTGGAAATGTTAACTGTATGACTGTTACGGCAAACAGTATGGAGGTTCCTCAAAAAATTAAAAATAGAACTGTTATACAATCCAGCAATCCCACTCAGTATATATCTGAAGGAAATGCATCACTGTCTGGAACAGATATTGTTCAATACAGCATTATTTACAATAGCCAAGATATGGAAGCAACCTAGTGTCTGTCAGTGGATGAATAGATAAAGAAGACATGGTATACAGACACAATGGATTATTATTCAGCCTTAAAAAAGATGGATATCCTAACATCTGTGACAACATGGATGAGCCTAGAGGGCATTATGCAAAGTAAAGTAAGCCAGACAGAGAAAGCCAAATGCTGCATGGTATCACTTACATGTGGAATGTTAAAAAAAAAAAGAAAGCGTTGACCTCAGAAATAGAGAGTAGAATGGAGGTTGCTGGGGGCTAGAAGATGGGAGAAATAGGGAGAAACTAGGAAAAGGGCACAAACTTTCAGTTACAAGATAAATAAGGTGTGAGGAGGTAATGTATAACATGGTGACTACAGCTGATGACACTGTACTGTGTGACTGAAATTTGCCAAGAGTAGAACTTAAGTGTTCTCACTAAAAAAAAAAAGGATAAATATGTGAAGTTTATAAAGCATGTGTTAATTATCTTGATGGTGGGACTCCTTTTATATCAAATCATATTATACACCTTAAATATATTACAAATTTGTCAATTATATCTAATAAAGCTGAAAAAAGATACATACTGTGCAAATGGCCTTCATCAATGATTGCATTTGAGGATAGCAAGAAGATGGTACTATTTAGGAAAGCATACGGCTTTTTAGCTGTCATTACCTATTCATTAAAACGCCTGAACAGAATGAAAACTTCCTGTGCAAGAATTGCTTCTGGTGGAGGTACTGGAATGAATGGCCATCGTCAAAATAGAATTCACCCATGGCAGAACCCTGGGGGAGAGAATAACAGGCAGAGAATGTGCTTATATAACTGATTTTTAGGAAGAGAATGTCACCTCTTAAAGGAAAATAATAGATAAAAAACCTGTGAAAAATCATGTTGAACAAAGCTTAATACTGAAGCTGTACAAAGTATTCATACAGATATATACATCCAATACCCATTAGTGAAATGATATGAATAAGGAAGTCACATAAGAGAGGCACAAAGAGTTAGGCCTTGCTGGAAGAAATTTAATCTATGAAGCATGGTTAGTGGCTACCCTGAAAATACTATGCTAGAATGTGACAATAGGGCAAGGAAAGTTCACAGAGTGAAACTGACGTTAAAAAAAAATAGTATGTAATGGATGAGATCAACTATCTTTAGGAGACCCTCCACTTAGAGAATGATATCTAGTGTCTACTTACTTTTTGTAGGTGGACCCCTTTTGCATGTCAATACGGCATTCCATACGGCAGTTTACTGTGACTGCTAAAGCCTAATGTGCTATGGATCTCAAGTTTCATATTTATTCTATGGCCTCACATAGTTTGGCCCAAGAAGACATGTCTAAGTGAAACTGATGGAAAATAAAGATGGAAGAAAAAGAAACCTTAATTATTTTATAATATTTGCATAACAGTAAGAATTTGTGTTTGGTTCTGTATTTGGGCAAATGGATAGGAAAGGAATTTGCTATAGGTCTCATTTGGCTCAAAAGATCTTCTCAAAAGGACAGATCAATTCTGGATCCTTCCAGGACTTGAGCTGCTTGGGCCATCTGAGGAGATGTCACTGGGTGGGGGTGGTGTCCCTGAAGTGCTGCACAGACACGGGTGCCCTTTTACAGGAGTGGGAACCTTAGGGTGTGGCAGGCTGCCCGTGGCCCAGGGAGCTTTCAGTCCAGGGTTGACGAACGCCAAGCTGCACAGTACCGAGGATCACAGTGCCCCAGAGGAAATTTTCTCATTTCTTGTCCTCAGAGTTCCTTTAAGAACAATTCTAGGCAAGTCAGACAAGCTGGACAATGCTTCAGTGGTTCAAAATTTTGATTTCCACACAAACATCAGAAGCACCTGCCCCACAGATGGGGTTCACCACTTTTACACAGTATCACACTCAAAAGGCTAGCACCGTAAAGAGAGTAGTAACAAATGAGATGCGTAAAGGTAACATTTTCCAAATACCTTAGGGCTAAGAGCCACTTGGAGTCCGTAGGGGGAATCGGTCATGCAGCCTGTGGATTTTCCTACAGTTGTCTTTATTGGTACTATACTTCCACCTCGCTGAAACACTGGTATCTACAACAGAGTAACACCCGCAGGTAGGGAGTATTCACGTAAGACAATTTCAAAGTAGAATTTTACAGTTTCATTGTACATGACTCACATTCTTTACAAGTATAGACTCAAAGATAAATTTGTGAGCACAGAGATGGCAAATATAGGGGCTCTGGCATTAAAAGGAAAACTGGTCCATTTTTTAAATAGGCATACTTCTCATCCTTCATCAGTTTGTTATTCTGCCTATCCTATAAGTAGTCTTTCCTGTTCCATTATTTTTAATTTTCCTGTCACTATAATAAATAAGTTTATTTCTAGGGCCCCGCTAAAGTATGGACTTTTCTGTCTGTGTAAGCAGGCCCAGGTGTATGAGTATATAAAATGTGATCGTTTCTTGGTTTGGGCGAGATGACTTTTAGCCTTACTGCAGCCCATATCCTTCTTGCTCCCTGTTTCCCTGCATCACCAGGGAAAGTGTCTTACTCAGTTCTGAGGGTAAATCTGTGAAACTTCTGTAATAGATGCCATCAAGGGCACTTTAAGTGACTTTAACGACAGGGCTGCAGGCACGACCCACACCTGTGGGTCTTGTGGGATGGCACTCCCAGCAGGGAAAGCCCAGTAAATTTCCTGCCTCCCAGTACAATCCTCAGTAAGGAAGCTCCCTGGATCATGTGCGGGCTTGTACTTCACTCTAAGCAAAGTACAAGCAGGGAACAGGGTACAAGAATAAACGAAGGTGAGAGTGAGGGTGGAGTGTTAAGATGTCGACCCTCTGCTTGACTCGCAGTCAGCAAGAAGCAAAGCACATCTCTCTCCCAATCCTCATCAGCCAATCTCCTTCTCCTCTTCTTCTCTCAAAGGATGAAGTAGCAAGTTAGTATGCAATGGGCTCTGAAGTGGGAGTCCTGTTGACCTGGGGTCTCAGCTCAGTTTTGCCACAGTCTAACTACAACCCTGGACAAGCAATTTAACTTCTCTGAACTTAAGGTTTTTCACCTGCAGGCATGAGGGATTAGAATAGATGAAGGTTCTCTTCTAGATCTGAAAGTTGGCATCTAAAATCATTTTCTTTATCATGGAGTTTAATATTGATGCTGACAATTAAAAAAATAACATCAGTATCTATTTATTGATCTTCACACTACTTAGGACCTGGGGTAGTAATTGTGATTCAGCTGCAGGAGCAAACTTCCCTCCAGAAATTCAGTCTGGCTGGGCTGCTCTGATTCTAACATCATAATTGATGGCATTCCCTTGGGCCTAGAGGTCCAGGGTTAAAACTAAAAACTCATGTTTTCTGACTTGATCCTCTACAAGGACATTCTGTATGGCATGGGTGGTGGCCACCATGTTTACTCTGTTTTCAGTGTTACTATTTTTCTTAGACTTACAAATGTAAATATATGGGAAGAGTTCTTTTCCTTGCTGTTTCACACTGTAAAATTAAAGTATAGTTGATCCTTGAACAACATGGTTTTGAAATGTATAGGTCCATTTACATGCAGATTTTTTTCAATAAGCAAATTGGATAATTTGTTAGAGATTTGTGTCAATTTGAGAAAACATTTTCTTCCCTCTAGTTTATATAGTATATAATACACATTGCATACAAAATATGTGTTAGTTGACTACTTATGTTATCAGTAATTCTGGTCAACAGCAGGCTATTAGTTAAGTTTTTGGAGAGTCCAAAGTCATATGTGGATTTTCCCTGCATGAAGGATTGGCACCCCTAACCCCATGTTGTTCAAGGGTCAACTGTATATTATTTTTATGTTCTTTTTTCTCACATTTTAACAGCTTTATTAGGGGTAATGCAACCATCATCACAATCAATTTTTTTATTAAACTATCATTGATATACAATCTTATGAAGGTTTCACATGAACAACATTGTGGTTTCAACATTTACCCATATTATCAAGTCCTCACCCCCCTATTAACATTGTCTTTCAGCACAGTAAGATGCTATAGACTCATTACTTGTCTTCTCCATGCTGTACTGACTTCCCCGTGACCTACTTATATTGTGTGTACTAATTATAATGCCCCTTAATCCCCTTCTCCCTGCCTCCTCACCCCCCTTCCCACCCTCTTCCCTTTGGTAACTGCTAGTCCCTTCTTCGAGTCTGTGAGTCTGCTGCAGTTTTGTTCCTTCAGTTTTGCTTTGCTGTTATACTCCACAAATGAGTGAAATCATTTGGTACTTGTCATTTTCCACCTGGCTTATTTCACTGAGCATAATACCCTCTAGCTCCATCCATGTTGTTGCAAATGGCAGGATTTGTTTCCTTCTTATGGCTGAATAGTATTCCACTGTGTATATGTACCATATCTTCTTTATCCATTCATCTACTGATGGACACTTAGGGTGCTTCCCTATCTTGGCTATTGTAAATAGTGCCATGATAAATATAGGGCTGCATATGTCTTTTTGAATTAGGGATCTTGTTTTTTTCAGGTAAATTCCTAGGAGTGGAATTACTGGGTCAAATGGTATTTCTATTTTTAGTTTTTTGAGGAACCTCCACATTGCTTTCCACAATGGTTGAACTAGCTTACATTCCCACCAGTAGTGTAGGAGGGTTCCCCTTTCTCCGCATCCTCACCAGCATTTGTTGTTCTTAGTCTTTTGGATGGTGGCCATCCTTACTGGTGTGAGGTGATATCTCACTGTGGTTTTAATTTGCATTTCCCTGATGATTAGCAATATGGATCATCTTTTCATGTGCCTGTGGGCCATCTGAATTTCTTCTTTGGAGAACTGTCTGTTCAGATTCTCCACTCATTTTTTAATCTGGTTATTTGATTTTTGGGTGCTGAAGCATATGAACTCTTTATATATTTTGGATGACTTACCTTATCAGATAAGTCATTTACACATATATTCTCCCATACTGTAGGATGCCTTTTTGTTCTGCTGACGGTGTTCTTTGCTGTACAGAAGCTTTTTAGTTTGATATAGTCTCACTTGTTCATTTTTGCTTTTGTTTCCCTTGCCCAAGGAGATGTGTTCAGGAAAAAGTTGCTCATGTTTATATTCAAGAGATTTTTACCTATGTTTTCTTCTAAGAGTTTTATGGTTTCATGACTTACATTCAGGTCTTTGATCCATTTCAAGTTTACTTTTGTGTATGGAGTTAGACAATAATCCAGTTGCATTCTCTTACATGTAGCTGTCCAGTTTTGCCAACACCAGTTATTGAAGTTATTGTCGTTTCCCCATTGTATATTCATGGCTCCTTTATCATATATTAATTAGCCATATATGCATCACAATCAATTTAAAACATTTTTGTTACCCCCAAAAGAAACCCTGTACCCATTAGCAGCCACTCCCCATTGTTCTCCAAGGTATGTCCCGCCCCAGCCCTAGGCCACCACTAATATCCTTTCTGTCTCTATACGTATGTGCTGTTATGTAGAACACAAATGTCCTTAGTCCTTTCTATGTAGGCGTATGTTACGGACTGAATGTTTGTGTACCCACCAAATTCATACCTTGAAGCCCCAATACCCAATGTGACTATATGTGGAGATAGGGCCTTTACAGAGTAATTAAGGCTAAATGACGTCATAAGAGTGAGGCCAGGGATTAATGTCTTCATCATAAGAGACACAAGAGAGCTCACTTTTTCCCTCTGCCATAGGAGGACACAGCAGGAAGGCGGCTGTCTAAATGCCAGGAAGGGAGTCCTCACTGGGAATCAGATGGGTTGGCACCTAGATATGGGGCTTCTAGCCTCTAGAACTGTGAGAAAATAAATTTCTGTTGGATAAGCCACCCAGTCCAAGGTATTTTGTTATGGCAGCCTGAGAAGACTAATAGAGCACAATAGATAAAAATAATTCCAGAAAATAACTTACCGTGTCCAAGGCTACTGGGATCTTTATAGTACATGCGCCATTCCAATAAGCAAATGTCTTAGAGCCATACCAGACCTGAGAAGGAAAAGAGCCCGATGGAAGGGAGTATATGAGGCCTCTGCTCACAATTTCATTATTCAGTAAAACATTGTGTATCTGGATTTCAAGTAACCAGAAAGCTAAAACACGTATAATTTCTTTAAAAACTCTTGAGTAGAAGTTAGGAAGAACAAACACTTTAAAGAAGATCCCTAAGGACTAACCTAGTACTGCAATGGATTAAAGTTGAGCAAAAAGGCCATTCACGTGTCCATCCATTCCAACTGAAAGTTACTGAACAACGTACCATGTGCCCAGCACTGCTGGGTGCACACGAGTGAAAGGAAAGACATAGTTCCTGCCCTCATTGATCTTGTAGTCCAGTTAGCTTACAAAATCTTAAAGTGTTTACTAGTAAAAAAGATGATGGAAGAGAGAAAAAGGCAGCAACAAAGAAGAAAGGCATAGGCAAGCAAATAAATCACAAATGAGGCAGGAGAGAAGGAAAGTGTCAGAGAAGGAAACAGATATGGGAGAAAAACAAATGGAAACTTGGATCACTACCATAGTTTCATTTTGTAACAGAGTCCAATTCAGGGATGAGCTTCAAACTCTTATTTGGGATCCCTGCCAACAGGGTTTAGCGGCTGAAGTACCAAAAAGATCGTACGAAGTAACGTGGTGGGATAAATCCTGAAGATACCTCAGAAGTACTATGAAAATAAAAACCTCTTTTCTCTTCTAGCCAAGTACAGTTTCTGACAGTCACAGCGTCTGTTTCTCAGGTTGACCTCCTGGGGCTACCAAGTCCTTTACATAGCTGGGCCGTTGAGTCTGTCACGTCCTGCTGTGAATGTGAGAGGGCTGTGACTTGCCCATCATTAGCTGCAGTGACCTCTAAATTCAACAGGACCAACCCCACTGCATCATGATGTATTATCCTTGGCTGGATTCAGTTTGCTAATGTTTTGTCAAGGATTTCTATGTGCTTATGAGGGATATTGTCTTAGCGTCCTTTTCTTCTAATGTCTGTCTTTGGCAGATTGCAGTAGCTTTAGATAAAGAGCTGGTGACAGTGAAGGGTAAAAAAAGTAGATTCAAACAAGATTTGGGAATTAGCTGTCTACCATTTTCAGAGGTACTTAGAATGTGAGGTGGAGGGTATGTGCTCCGGTGCCATATACAGAGATCCCAGCCTAGAGTATAATTGGTAAAAAAAAAAAACACCAAATAGATTAGACAGAGAATTCAGTCACCAAGTTCCTCACCCAACAAGCACTTACTGAAGGCCTACTATGTGCCAGGTACCCATCTAGACATGAGGATAGAGCAGTGAACATATGGATAAAAATCACTGCCCTCAAAAAGGTATCATTCTAATAGGAGAGACAGATGATAAATGAAACATATAAGTAAGTGTATAGACTGTTAAAGGTGGCATGTTCTGTACAGAAAAAGATGGAGGAGGGCTGGACAATGCCAGTGCAGTGGAAATGGTCTGTATTGCCAGTAGATTGTCAGAGAGAGCCTTACTGAAGATGTACATAGCAAAGACTTGGGAGGAGAGGGAAACGGGGCACAGTGACGGTGAGGGACATTAGCTGGCCCTCATGTACCGCGTGATGTGGTACTAGCTAACTAGTGAGGTAAAGGTCTGGCAAGGAATGTCCTGCCTCTTTTACCCAGGGTTTGTGAAGATGCAGGGAGAGGAAAAAAAATCACAGAACTCTGGGAAATAGTGTTGAAGGAACGTAATATTGTCATAACGATGTGCTTGTGATGATGATAGGTCACTAGGAAGAATTTGGCTCCATCAGAAAGGGAGCTATTTCCTCTCAATGGGACCCTACTGCTTTGTTAGGGTCAACATGAGAAGCTCTCGGAAGAAAAGCCTGGCAGCAAAATTTATTTAGCTGTTGTATTTACTTTTTTTTACAGATTTTTACTTGGCAGGGGAAGCTTTGTAAAGAACCCTCACCTTCAGAACTACAAATTACTGGAGCAACCAAGAGGAAGAACGTAATTCATGAACATTTTGGAGAAAAACCTGGTTATTGTAATATTAATAATGACAAATGAAATGGGCTCAATGATGGGTCCTCAAAAAGACACGTGCACTTTCTAATCCAGAAAGGAGTGACCATTACCTTCCAAGTAACAGATTTAACAGATCTAACTAGGTGTGACTATTACCTTCTATAGTGACAGATTTAACTAGGTTAAGGATCTTAAAGAGATGGTCTGGGATTATCCAGCTGGGCCCTAAATGTCATCACAAATAAGTGTCCTTAAAGAGAGACGAGGAGACACAGACACGAGGAGAAGGCCCGGTGAAGGGGGAGGCACCTGCTGGAGTGACGCAGCCACAAACCAAGGGGTGCCAAGGACCGGGCAGCCGCTAGGAGCTGGAGAGAGGCAGGGAACAGGGGCCCCCTCAGGGCCTCCAGAAGGAACAACTCCACCGACACTTTTATTTTAGGCGTCTGGCCTCCTGAACTGTGAGAGAATCAATTTTGTTGTTTTAAGCCACCAAGTTTGCAGGAATTTGTTAGAGCAGCCTTAGGAAACTAACACAACCACTGACACACAGAGCGGGATGGAGGGTAAACACCACACTGCATGCGCTCTCACGCTATCGCCATGCCGTGCCTGACAGTACCGAGCAGCGAGCTCGCCTCGGCTCCGCTACTTCACCACCTGCCTTGACAGTCCAGGAATATCCTTCATGGCCCTTCCCAGGCCTGCAGTGTCCTACAGCGATGCTCCAGTGCTCGAGGACTCTCTCCTTGGGTCTGTCTCCTTCCCACTCTCCATTCCATACCCTCTTTCCCTGGTCTAGCGCCTTGAGTTCCGCTGTCTCTCCTCCTGGCCTCTGGATATAACCTGGGTCTGTCGCTGGAGACTGCTGCTCTTATTACCCAAGCTCTCTGCCCTGCAGCCCGTGGGTTAGTCCCACCTCTCCCTGGTGCCTCGTCTGGGTTCAGTGCCCTGGGCTCCAGCAGGGCCAGGATGGTATTTCACACAGTGATAGCAATCAATGATCATAATCTATAACAGAGCAGAAGAAGCTGGAGAGGTACATAGGGAGGTCACTGTTGTTACTTTTTAGCCATGCTGGCAAGTGTCTGGAGATGCTTTTGGTACCAAAAACTCAGGATTCAGATAGAGCCAGAACCAAACAGCAAAGTCTCTTCATACTTATGTTTCTCTCCAGAGTCTGATACTTCACAGTAGACTCAAGTTTCCTTCCTACCCAAAGCCTCAGTGTGTTTACAAGGAGTCACACGAGTCAAAGTGTGAAGATACAGCATCGTTCTGATCCTTGGTGTTGCCACCCATTCATCTTTCTCCCCACTCTTCCATTAGGCTTCTAGACCTCAGAGGACAACGGTCATGACTTACAAGAATCTTCAGCTGCTATAGTCATTTGGCCTGTCTTCACGACCGCATGATGAAGAACCTATTTCCTAACAGGGGCTAATTCATCAGAATTAAGAGATGAGATATGAAACATAAGATACATATGTGGCTGTTTGTCATTTACTCTTACCTCATTTGATCCTGGCAGAAACACATCAACCGTGGTGGTTTTTGGTTCTGTGACTGGGTGAACCAATAAAGCACTTCCTGAAAAACGGAGAAGGAAAAAAGTTAAATATTATTATAGAAGGTCTGAAAATACCCTTCCCTGTTAACTGGGTGCTTTTGTAGTTTTAAAGACCACTCAACTGGGAACTTCTTGCAGGTAGACACCTTGGTGAGCTGAGCCCATGATTCATCCGAGGGATGCACTGTTAGTAAGAGGACAGGTACTCAAAGAGGGGACTGTATTACTACTACCTTTGAGTAATCCACAAGGCCTATTAGGATAACAGGGAGGACCCTAACCCTGTCTGTCAGTCTCATTTTGTGCACAACTTCTCATGTGCCAGTCTGAAAGCACCACTGCCCTTCTCCGGGTGCTTCATGTTTGCTACGGGTGACTCTGAAGGTGGCGAGCCTACAGCTATTATCCAGAACTGGGGTGAGCACAGACACTCAGTGCCTCCTCCCTGGGCAGTTATTATTGAGAGGGCTGTAATTCTCTTAAAGGTGATCTGGATTGTTAATTTTGTTTAGACTCTGGCACCACATGTATGTAAAATTAATCTATTTATGTATTCACTCTCTAATTCAGCAAATATTTATTGAGTACCTGCTGAGTGCCAGGCACTGTGCTAGGCTCCGGGATATAGTGGCAAGTGAGGCAGACATGGTACCTGCCCTTGTGGAATTTATAGTCAGCAAAGACAGATGTTAAACAAGGATTACACATTAATTAGAGTTAAGACAAATACGAAAAAAGGCAAAAGTACCAAAGTGGAGTGAAAGTTATGTAATAAGAGGGACTGACTTGACTAAGGCAGGTGGAATTAGGTATTAGGAACCAATTTTGGTAAAGGAAATTTTCTCCAAGGAAGTAGCTTTTTCAAATGAGATGTAAGGATGTGTGGAGACCTGAAGAACTAGGTCTTTTACATTTTGGGGTTCCTACTCTTTAGAAACAGGATTCACCTTTTGGGAAACTCTCTGGTGAGCCTGGTTTCTTGGGCCCTATCCCCAAGATGATACTTCCACATTCTGGATTTGGTAGTTAACCCTTGTTAAAGTAGAAGCCAAAAAAAAAAAATCCTATTATGCCTATGAAATAAGTTCTTTGGGTTTTTACTATAACCTTCTGGTCTACTTTTTTCTACTTCCCTTTCTGTAGTGGTAACGATAAGGCTCAGAGTGGACCCAGAACAAGAATGCCAAATTGCTTCCCCAAACAGAATGGATGAATATGAAGTTAACAGCATTATGAGAAATGCTACATGATAACCAAGAAAAGCTGATTCCACTCATAATACTAAAAATCTTGGTGATGGAATGTCTCTTGGTTTTAGTTTCTTGAGATAGGGATTTTTTTAGTGCTCTTACACTAGAAAATACAATAACAAAAACATAATTAAAGTATTTATCATAGCTATAATTAAGAAATGCTCACCCAGCATGTATTCATCTTCCACACCAAAAGTCTCTAATTCATTAGGGAACTCTGTCCACAGAGGCCTGGAGAAAGGAAAACAAATATTTCTTACTTCAGCATCATTACATGTTTTTACAATTCAATCACTTACATTTTCAGTTTTATAGCTATTCAAAGGAAATTGGAAAAAACCAACAAGATTTTCACATGAGTCAAAATTTTATGAGCAATTGTTTTGATTACCATGTTTTTCTTATGTTAAAGAGCTATTAGCTTAAATGTTCCAGTGAATGATGGAGAATTCTGGCACCTGCGATCTTTCCTTCTGATGGCTGAGCACCAAATACGACTCTGACAGTCAGAATCGGAGCTTTGTGCAAGTCCAAATGCCTAACCTGTTTGGTGTAAAATGAAATGTCTGTAAGACCGTATTTTATAATGATGTAAAGTCTGTGCCATTTTTTTCATGCTCTCAGGCAACCTCCATCATTACCTACGTAAATGAAATGAAATGCCTTTTCTTGTTCAAGCTAGCAACATTTTTGCAGGGTTGAGAAACTGTTGTGTGGGAGGCATTTGGGTTAGACAAATGATAAAACTTTCAATATCTATGTATCTGGATATCAACTTAATGGTTCTAATAATTTTTTTCAATTTCATGAGGAAAAGATATTTTTTAATAAGAGAAACTTATTTTTATTCACTCTTTGTAATAACATATTACTTTCCTTGTTTTATAGTAACAAGCAGTGGTCTCTAATCCTGGCAAGTGTCTAGAATCATCAGGGAAACTTCTAACAACAAACAGAGATCCCTGGGACTTACCCAAGGAGATTCCTAGTAGGTTTGGAGGTGTGGCTTTGGAATCTTATTTGTAAAAAACTCCCCAGGTGATTTTTTTTCCTTTTTTAAAATTCTGCTATTATTAATATACAATTACATGAGCAACATTATGGTTACTAGACTCCCCCTATTATCAAGTCCCCATCACATACCCCCATTGCAGTCACCGTCCATCAGCATAGAAGAATGTTATAGAAACACTACTTGTCTTCTCTGTGTTATTCTGCCTTCCCCGTATCCCCCCACCCCATCCCCACCCCTGCTAATTGTAATGTTCCTTATTCCCCCTTATCCCTCCCTTCCCACCCACCTTCCCCAGTCCCTTTCCCTTTGGTAACTGTTAGTCCATTCTTGGGTTCTGTGAGTCTGCTGCTGTTTTGTTCCTTCAGTTTTTTCTTTGTTCTTATACTCCATAGATGAGTGAAATCATTTGGTACTTGTCTTTCTCTGCCTGGCTTATTTCACTGAGCATAATACCCTCTAGCTCCATCCATGTTGGTGCAAATTCCCCAGGTGATTTTGATCTGAGTCAGGTTTAGGAACTGATCTAGAAGTCTTGGTGTTCTATGTATGTCTCTGTGTGTATCATTCTCTAACACAGAAGGTTGTTTTTTCACATCCTGCCTTCAAAATATAATCTGAATATAATTTAGACACCAGGAAAAATGCTCACTTCAAACTTGGAATGGTTCAGCCCTCAGGGTAAGGGAGAGCCTAAGACTGGCAGGATGGGATGTTCTTCATAAGAGGATGCTTGTGGGTAAAATACTGAATGAATTCAGTTACAAAGGCACTTCCTTTCTCTTTGAAAAACTTTGTCTCTTATCAAATATTAACATGTGAATCACAGAAAAGCAGGGGATCTAGTTATTATCTTCTGTGGCCTCAACTGCCTGACTCTGCTCACAGTTGGCACTCACTAAGCAGATTGACACTTGATTAAACACAGGTTTTTTCTTCACTGTTTCTCTTGAAATCACTGTGTAATTACTCCATTCCCCATGGCCGAGGGGATCTTCTGGTATAGACTGGCTGTTGGGGGCCCTGCCTGGTGAAGCCCATTTACCTCATGACAGGTTCGGCAGCCACGTGTGCACGGTAGAAGAGAGAGTACCAGTAGGGCAGAAGGGCGTAGCGCTCTTTAATAGCTTCTCGGATGAGTTGGGTGTGTCGCTCCCCGAAGAGCCAGGGCTCCCTCCGCTTGGTATTCATGGTGGCGTGGCCACGGAAGAAGGGCTGGTAGGCCCCGGCCTGGTACCAACGCACTAGCAGCTCTGCCTCCGGATTCCCGATGAAGCCCCCTACATCAGCTGATTAGTCAGTCAGAGAAGGATGAGTGAGGCGACAGGCTCCCAGCAAATGACGCACACAGATAAGACAAAGCCTTGAAGACAGAAGTGCTGAATGTGCATGCAGAACGACAGGGTAAAACTGTGGCCTCAAATTAGGGGGCACATACTAAAAACTCAGCTTGTTTGGGGGTCCGACAACCAACTCTTCGAATATTCCTATCTTGTCAAAAGGTCAGAGACTTTACTGCAAGATCAACATTTCCATATGTTCCCAAGTTCAGGTAACCCAGAAATTACAAGATGTCTGAGTTTAGGGATGGGGTGGGGGTTGGTAACTGATGTCCCTCGAAAGCAACAGCTGAAGTGAGATAAAAATTATAGAAAGAACTAAAGAGAAACATAATCAGAACCAGAGGTTTAGGTAGCATTTCATGCTTAGCCCTTAAGCAGGACACATATTCCTTGTATTGTATGTAGACCAATGCCATAAAGACCACATATATCAAAAAGTGATATTAAGCTGCTTCTATTCCTACAGAAAATGAGGAGCTGGAATTGTAGCCATGCTGAGCACCTTCCATACTGAGGTTTCTCATCTGCAGAGAAACAGGTTTCAGGGAGGACAGCCCATCAGAGAATCTTTGACTAAATTTATCTTTCCCAAGATCACCTCTCTGTCTGTTTTTTTAAAACAGTTAGAATATGTCACAGAATTTTAAACCTGTTGAGGCAAAAGGATTTCTGTAAGGCTGATTTCTGATTTGCTAAATTCTTAGTTGTTCTCTCCACTTTTTTTTCACTTTCAAGAAGAAAAGTATGTTTCAGAAAGAGAAACAGTTATAAGGGCATCTGAGGAGGAAGCAGTAAGAGAAAGAGGGAAGGAAGCATTGTGAGTCCCTTTCTGATGACTTTATTTCATGCCCTCAATTCCAACAAGACACAAACAGCTCTGGGGTGTCCCTCTCCCTCCAATCTGCTCCCCTTCGCTTTCCTCATTTTCTCCTTCCCACAGTTCCCTCCCAAAACCGCTGATGAGAAGGGGTTTGTGATTAGCTTTGATGAAAACACCCTCACTTTTTATCTTCCCTCACTTCAAGCCTGAGGGTATCATCTCACCTCCACAAAAAGAGATCCCAGTAACGCTGAGAGTGAGTAACATTGGGATAGAAATTTTCAGGTAGCTCCATTCTGCAGTGTTGTCACCTGTCCACACAGCACCTTTGGTCACCAGTAACAAGGTAGTAAAACAAAAAACATACAAATTAGCTATGCCCTCAATTTCATGTTTAGATCCTTATTTGTAACAGACATACTAATATAAAGGTAAACATTTCTTTCTTACCTTAAAATATAAAAATTCTGGTTTTCTATAATGAAAATATATTAATTTTCTAATGTGGAAAAGTTACGATGTCACATTTTCTCATGCAATTAAAGCTACTATTTTAATAGTCTTAAGATAGTCTCTCCTATGGACACTTTTATGACTATTCCCTTACCGTTACATATCTGGATTTTCTTTTTTGTTTCAAGGACTAATGCTGTGGTAAGCATCTCTGTACATGAATCTTTGCTCGAGATAATATTTTGGCCTTCTCCAGAGTACCACAGTGGCTGGTTTTCTGAGGTGGAGTAGGAGTTATAATAATGTCCATGATACAGTAAAGGCTGGATTCTTCAAAACCTACGCTCTCAGTTATTTATGCAAGGCCAGGGGACTTAAAATAGCCTTCCTGCCACAGGGTGGTTAAGTTGAACTAGATCTGCATTAGCTAGTAAACTGGATCTAGTTATAGGTGACGCTGATCACAAGCATCAGTGAGGCCTATTTTAAGCTATATTGCGAAGTGGAACAGGTGGTTGGAAGAATGTGCTAAAAGTATTTTTCCCTGGTTTTGATAAATCAGAGACAGGGTCAGAGATGACCATCCCAGAAAACTGAGATACTATGAAATCATTTTCTCAACAACTAAGTATCCATTTCTTCAGTGGGAAACAAGTACTTAAACTGTATTAAAATTGGTTTACTCTGTCTCGCAGGACAAAATGAGTACTTCCAGGCACATCCCTCTCTACAACCTAAGGCCTGCCCTCTGGCAACTGAAAAGGAAAGCGTCACCACAGTAAGTAATACCATAAACCATAAATGGTCAGAAGACACAGGTTGCTTTTAAGTCTCATCATATGAGCCATTCCTTACCATACTTTTGTGATCCAGCAAAGAAAGAACGTGTAAGAACAAAGGGTCTCTCCTTCCCTTTAGATCGCTGTATCAGTCCTTCTGCAGTAGCCATTTGCTGTAATGTCAAAGGAGAAGAGATGACTGGATTAGGGCATTGTGCAGACATCTCCAGTAAGCTATTTAACATGCAAAAAGCAAATAGTAGGTGCGAATGTGAAATGGAAAATGTTAAATCTATCAAGTAATTTCTATGATGTAATGAAACTATTTTGAACTCCCTATTAAAAGAAAAATTTCTTTTATTAAAATAGCAATGATATAATAGTAAATAATAAACTAGCATTTATTCAGTTTTTGTAAGATTTTTCTATACTATACTAGGGCATCTAAATCTAAACAACCACTGAGATAGTTTTCACTGATTGGAAAACACAGATTCAGAGAGGTTAAGTGACTGGCTCTGGCTTACATAAGAAAATTTTCTAACTGAAATAGTTTGCAGTTTTAGTAAGAGGCTGTTAAAGAAGTGGGCACATAGTATCTGAAAACTGCTGTATCTAGCCAGCAGCTCCTACTGGAAAATACCAACTGGGGGCAAGGCCATAGGAACACAGTTATATTCTGAAAATAACAAAGAACATTAATATAAATAGGGCAAGTGACTGCCAAGTCTTTTGGATGTGATTAGCAAATGGAAGACACTTCTCCTACCTTCTATTGAGAAGGCTGAGTACTAAAGAAAGGCTTCCTACATTTAAAAGTGTACTTATTGAAACTGTGTATCTGTGTTCTAAATCATACTGCCCTGATATGAATGTAAGACTAGCTATATTCAGACATCTGTGAAATTTCAAAACATTTAACTTTGTTTATACATTTATACACTGTCTACTTACTTCAGTAAAAGTCTGGAGGTAGTATCCAGTGCCATTTACTATTGGCTCCTGCCAAGGAAGATGTTTCTATGTTATCATTAATCTCACAGTATCTGTAATTCATTAAGTTCATTATGGAAAAAAAATGCAAGGGGAGAAATAATGCCTTATATTGGCTATGACCTGAGAGGACCCATTGCATTTGTCAGAAAAGACATGCAAGGAGAAACAAACAGTCTAATATGGCTATCAGCCCATAAAGGAAGGGCACATGCTGGCTTCTTTTTGGTTGTCTTACCTGATAAAACCCATAGATGTTGTGAAGTTCTCTGTGCTCCCAGTTGCCATGATGTATGGCACTCTTCTGCATGGTTAGCTCTGGGCCTCTGAAGACAGAGGGCTCGTTCATGTCATTCCATACGTGGAGGATGTCAGTAGATCCCTAGGATATAAATCTTGGTCGTGATAATACTCCTACAGTGATGATGTTAACATGATAGCTGTTCCTATTATATTCTCTTTCATACTCCATTTAATTTATTATTTATTATGTTTTTTATCTATGCTCTGTTCTCTGCTCCACTGCCAGAATAAAAGTTCCACAGAGCAGGGAATTTTGTCTATTTTGTTCACTGATAAATCCCAAACACTTAGATTAGTAACTGAACCACAGAAGACTCTCAGGGACTATTTGTTGGTGAATGAAGAATGCTGTGCTGTACTGTCTGTGAAATACATATTGCCCAGCAAGTCCCCTCCAAGACCTACCCTGGAGAACCCCTATAGGATTCAGCTCGTCACCATCTACCATTTGCTACAACTCTTAACTGGGGGCAATTACAAATGTCCATGGTAAGATTCTGCCTTCACTCTAATAGACTGAAGATTTGCAGCTAAGATACCTGTTCGTTGGCAGGCTCTATAGTTTGTGTTCTACGTAGAATTGTTCAATTTAGAATGGGAAGGGAGTTGAGTCACCTAGTTAACATGGTATTGCAGTCCTTTTACAGAATTCCCAGTCTCTCAGCATTTGACTCAATAGCTATAATGACGAGTCCCTCAAACAGCTCATTCCATTATTTTCTAAAAGTCCTGCTCATTGTGACATTCTTCCACTGGGCCTAGCTTGCCTTCTGGATACCACAGAATACATCTGCTGCCTCACCCACATGATAGTCTTTCAAATGCCTGGATGATGTTTCTTTTGACTCTTTACTTTCAATGATTTCTAAACATGTATACTTTTATGAATAAGGGAATATAGTTTCCAGATATTTAACTACTTTGACTGACTTTCTTTAGTACCCTCTAAGGCAGGGGTTGGCAAATCTTTTCTGGAAAGGGCCAGATAGTAAATATCTTCACTTTGCAGGCCATAAGGCCTCTTTTTCTAGAACTCAACTCTGCTGTAATAGTGTGAAAGCAACCATAGACAACAGGGAAATGGATGAGTATTGGCGGATTTGGCCCAAGCATTGTTTAGCCCTGCTCTAAGTTGTTTTCTGTGTCCTGATACATAATACTCAGAAACTAGAGTTTAATGGTTAAAAGCTGGGCTTGGGAGACAAATGAACCTCAATTCATATCTTGGGTCCACTGCTAACTAGATGGGTAAACTTAGCAGGTTTTTAAACTTGTCCATGCCTCAGTGTCCTCATCTTCAGGATTACAGTTAATCATGCAATGGCTCCAACTTCAGAGTGTTATTGCGAAGATGACATGGCATGCTGTACAGGAAGTGCTCAGCACATAGCAAGCGGTTTACTTCCGGCACCATTATAATCACTGTGATTGGTTGGAAACTGTTTCCTAGATGTGGCCTCTCCAGTTCTCCCTGTGGTTCTTGTAATATTTTAAGAATTGATTTATTATTATACCTTACTTTTAATGTCATATTATACTTTGCAAGGTATTTTTCACACATATCATCATTTTTAAATAATAGGTATAGAATACTGATTTATATGAAAACTTTTACAATAATTAAAAAATCTCCCTATTATTAAGTACTTTGATATATCATAGAGTCTATTATAGTAGTGGTCAAAATCATAGGTTTTAGGCATTTGGTAATACATAGGGTAGCTCTTCCGGCACCACCAGAGTCCATAATATAGTGGCCATCCTTGTCTTTTCATACACATATTATTTATCAAGAGCTATTAGTGAAACAGAGTAGTTCTCTTCATTCACTTTTTCCCCCTTCTTTCATCCTTCCAAGTAACTAGGAAAGAGAAAAATAAAAACAAACCTGATAAGCAGAGAAAGCAAAAAGACCTGAATACCACTCTCTGACCTTGGGATTTGTGAAATCCAGGTAAGAGGAGAGACCTGTAGAGGCAGAAGAGTAGACGGCCTGTTAGGAATAGTGGTCCTCTTGGTAAGAAATGTTGTCAAGAGTATTAGGCGAGAAAGCTGGGTAATCAGTGGGCACCTTACATCAACCTTAAAGGACAGGTGACACAGAGGCCTGACTGGGGAGAAGGGAATGAAGGCAATGCGGGACTCCAGTGACAATCACTAGAAACTTCAACCTCAAAGGCTGATGAACAAGGATCAAGATGGAGCCTGGCCCTCACTAATGGCCTAATAAGACAGCCCAAGTAAGAATGCCAAATATCCTGGAGCATCCCCTCTGTTCTTTAAGAGAACAGAGAAGTGGTCATAAGTGGTATGAGAGGGAGAAGGAATGTGTGGGGTTTCTCCACAGCACATGGATTTGTGACAGGGTGCTGTGGTGGGATAGAGGGGTGACTCCCTTTTGTCCTCGAGGAGTCTCTACCAAGGATTTAAACTAAAAATTTCTGAAATGAAGAATTCAGGGATGCCAGAGGCAGCTGAGACCACTGGTGAAGGCCATGGGTTAACAGGGCCAAGAAGAATCACAGGGAGACTACAGGGCCCTTTTACTTTTTCTCTTCCTTTCCTTTTCTCATCCCAGGCTTTTAATTCTTATTTGCTTAGAGAAATAGCATGCCACTGAGGTTTATTTTTCATTCATTCATTGACTGATAAATGTGCACACAGGACACTACACCAGGTGTTATGAAAGCTAGAGGATGAGAAATACCTTCTCTTCCTTAAAGGTGCTTAAAATGTAGCAAGAGACATCTACAAGAAATTAGAGTGACAGCCATGCAACGTTCATTAATTGGGACTAAACGCGTGGAAACAGTGTCTAAATGATACCTTACCAGGCCAGCATATCCCTTCAAAGTCTCCCCCTTCATGATTCTTCACAAAGAAGCCCTGGCCTTTGGCCTTGGTGTACACAGAGTAGTCTGGGTCAACCTTGATGTGGGGGTCACTGATGACCACAAGCTGCCAGGACATAAAGGTTTGACAATCCCATCAGTTTCATGAGCCAAATATTTATTTCTCTGTTTCCATCATAATTTTGGGTTTCAGATTTCATGCAGAAATAACTACTACTAGTATGGAAATATTTCAGACACCAGTAAAACCCTATAACCTTTTATGTGCTTCTGGGAATATAAACTGGTACCAAAACCAGGCCATTGTTCTTTTATAATTACAGCTGCCCAACAAATACATGTTCTTAAATAGCATTCATTAAGCCTCTGGCTGTCTGTGGTGCTGGGTGCTGCACATAAAGTCAAGGAGGCAAGGTCCCTACTCCCTAGACATCTGGAGGCTAGGTAACACTGACAAAAGCAAACAATTGAGAAAACAAGGGCACAGTAGGTTAAAAACAAACAAAACCCTCCCCCAAACCCAAAGGCACAGGCATATTTAGGAAGGAAATCTGAGAAAAGCTGTGATCATAGCTCCGTGTCTCCAGCATCTGTCCTTGCCTTTCTAACACCATCACTTCACCTAGTCTCCGGTTTCAAGACCACTTTATTTGGCTAGGACAACCTTCTAATCCTCCTTCCTCATATCTATTCAAATCTACTCTATTTACCGCAGTTTAATTCTCCATTGCTCAAAAACTTTAAAAAAAGTTTAATTGTGGTAAGATATACACAACATAAAACTTACCATCTTAACCAATTTTAAGTTCACAGTTCAGCTGTGTTAAGTATATTCACATTGTTGTACAATGTCCAGAACTTCTTCATCTTGCAAAACTAAAACTCTAGATTCATTAAAAACAATTCCCTATACAATTCCCTGTTCCCTCCTCTCCCCAGCCACTGGCAACCACCATTCTTCTTTCTATCTCTGATTTTGACTACTCTAGATGTCACAGATTTGGGAAATCATAAAGTATTTGTCTTTTTGTGACTGTCATTTTATTACATTAGCTTAATGTCCTCAAGGTTCATCTATGTTGTAGCATGTATCAGAATTTTCTCTTTAAGTCTGAGTAATATTCCATTGATTCCATTGTATATAAATACATTTTGTTTATCCATCTCTCTGCTGATGGACACTTGAGTTCCTTCCACCATTTGGCTATTGTGAATAATGCTGATATACACATGTGTGTACAAATTTCTGCTTAAGTACCTGCTTTCAATTCTTTTGGGTACATACCCCTAAGTGGGGTTTCTGGATCACATGGCAATTTTATTTTTAATTTTTTGAGGAACTGCCATACTATTTTCCATAGTGGCTGCACCATTTTATATTCCTATTTTCAGTGCACAAGTATTCGGATCTCTCCACATCCTCACCAACACTTGTTACTTTCTGATTTTTTGATAGTAGCCATCCTGATGATATGTAGTGGGATCTCATTGTGTGATTTTGATTTGCATGTCTCTCCTGGTTAGTTGAGCATCTTTTCATGTGTTTGTGGGCTCTTTGCATATCTTCTTTGAAGAATGTCTATCAAGTCCTCTTCCCATTTTTTAATTGGATTGTTTTTTGGTTGGTAAGATGTATGAATTCTTTATATATGCTGCATCTTAACCCCTTATTCAAAAACTTCTACTGTCTCCAAGTGCATACAAAGTTGCCTACAATAGGTTGGATTCTACACTGGACACACCTTGCACATGCCTTTTTTCCCATCAAACCAGCCTGTGCACTTCTTTCCAAACACCACTGGGCGCTCCGGCCTCCAGCTGCACTGCCTTCTTCCCCTTCCCCACTTCTCCACTAGTTAGAGACTCACCCTTCAGGGCTCATCTAAAATGTGCAAAGCTCTGCTTGTGTCCAGCAGGATGCAATCTTCTCTTTCTTGGGTCTCCCAAAACCCTAATCTTTCTTGGGCCGGTATTGTGGCTGTGCGGTCCACTCACCGTAAGACCCTAAGGAGCTCATCTCCATATTCCCTTCATCTTTAGCACAGCGTCTTGAACATTTGGAGGCCTCAATAAATAACTGCTTATAAGGACATAGGTTCTGGAGTCAGGCAGATCAGGGTTCAGATTCTTGCCATGATACTTAGTCATTGTGTGCCTTTGTGCAAAATACAAACCTACTCTAAGCCTCAGTTTCTTCATCTGAAAGAAATGGGGTAACAAGATCTACTTCATAATTTTGTGATGACTGGATGGAATAATTATGTTTTATCATACTCTCTGGCCTATAATATGTGCTTGATAATGGTAGCTATCTGTTAATTGGGAAACTAGGAGTTCACAGGATTGGCTCTGGCCACCTGTGAAAGGTTTGGGGATCAAAGGAATGAGTTGCAAAGGCAACTTTAATCTCAAGGAGAGAGACTGCAGGGATCCATTTACATGATACCTACAGTGTGCCCCCCATCCTCTCTCCATTTCCCCCGACTCCCTCTTTTCATTATTGCTGTTACTATCCCACCACCCCTGCATTACACACTCTCTAGTGTCTTCTCCTGTTCCCCTTTTCTACTTTAGTTCTTTCCTTTAGTTCTTTGCTTGGAATCTATTTGGGAAGCATGCAGAAAAATGGTGTTAATAAAGAATCTGACTCCATTTTTGATTAACTGTTAAAGAGCTTTCAAGCCCTACCACGTCCCTGGCCCCTTCCCCCCACACCTATGCACGCGGACAAAGCCCTGACGCTCCCACCGGTGGTACCAGTGTGAAGTTCAAACTGCACAAGCCCCAGAGCATACACGGGACTCCTCACCCCTATCCAACCCTCTAACCAACATAAAAGCTGGGCACATCTCCTTTCCCAGCTCTCTCAAGTCATTTTCAAACCAGTTTGGGAGCCAGCCCTTCTCCCCACAGGATGCCTCACTACATGACTAACCTTTTCATACCCTCTGGGTGCCAGTGTGGTATCACCAATCTCGACATCAGAGCTGTTTTGTGTGGGGGCGACCAATCACATGGGGATCACTACAGGGTGGCCACGACAAATGGGACTGATGCTGGGCCCCTGCATCCTTATGGGGACCTAGACAATTCAGGCAGGGATAGATGGGGTCCCCATATTTTCACCATTGCTTTTCCGTTATCAAAGTTACAATTACATTTGAAGGTACCATTTTCATGGCCATTGTTTATCATAAAGTTCTCCCCCACTAATGTGCCAAGGCAAGTTTTGAAAATTAAAAAATGCTTTGTAATGAAAAGGTCCAGAAATGTTGGCTTATTTTACCTTACGTTTTTTGCTTCTGAGCAGCTCTTGCAACCTTTTGGGGTTTGGGAATCTTTTCTTGTCCCAGGTGAGGTACCTTTTGCCCTCAGTGTGCTCTATGTCCAGCCACATGACATCATAAGGAATGTTATGTTCATCAAATCCTGCATCCACTGCTTTTACATCCTGTTCATCTTCATAGTTCCAGCGGCACTGATGGTATCCCAAGGAGAAGAGAGGGGGCATGGCTTGTGTGCCTAAAAGAGGAAGATGATAACTCTGCCCACTACTACCACAATGACAATTATACACTGGATATACATTTCCTGAATGTCTACAGGGTCTAAGAGCTCAGCCTCGTACTTAGAATATCACAGAGAAGAAAGCAAAGGCTCTACCATCAAGAAAGTGACAATTTGGCTCACAAGGCAACCATGTAAACAAATTGCTCTACTCTGAGGTCTAACTGCTATGATAATGGTATCAGCCATTTAATGTTAATACACTCTGCCAGCAGCAAATAGTCATCTTGAAAGGCTTCACAAAGGTGGTAACATTTGGTTTGGGACTTAGGAATAAGTAGTAATATGCCAGATAGGGAGAATGGATAGAGAATTCAGGCATGGGAATAGAAAAGACAGGCAGAGAAGTACATGATAAGCTTAGGGAAAACTAAAAATTCCAGGGTGGCTACACTGTGACAGAGATGAGCAGAAGATGAACCTGCAGAAGGTCAGTTTGTAAAGGACCCTGCAGTTCAGGTAGGAATTGTAAATCTCTTATGGGAGGTCATCAGAAGTTTGGCAAGATGTAACCTTAGCAGACCTATGTTTTAGAAAAATCACTTAGGGAGCAGTGTTGAGACTGACTTGAAGGCAGGAAGAACTGTCAGGAAATTATCATAACATTTACTGATAATATGGAGGACTTCTGGTCAACCACTTGCATTTATCTCTTTCTCCTCCTAAAGTCCCACTAAGATCAGAGTAAAAAAAAAGAGTAAAGCCATAAGAACAAAATTTTGGAAGGTGGCAGGCAGGGGAGGGATGGTAATTGTTGAGCAAAGCCAAGGAAGCTCTCACCAGAGTACTTATGTGGGAGATGCTGATGAGAAGAGCCCATCCCTGCCCCAGAACACTAGCAGACAGAAGTCCCCCTTCCACCCCAACACCAGAGTGTAAGACTCATCCAGGCACACACAGCTTCCAGGCAGAACCTTATTCTTAAACATGCATGGATAGTCAAGGATCACCCAACATTTGAGTAAAGCCTCCAAAATTAGAGAGAGGGACCCACATAAAGAAATAGAATAAAAGGATCTCTGAGAAAACAGGGACAATACAAGGAGCCAAAGTAAACACCAAAACTTTATCAACAGTATCTCCAAGGAGAGGAAAAACGATATTGCACCCATAACATAAGACCAAAGCATAAAAGAAGCATGAGAGATTAGAAACAAGACATGACCAGAGGATAAGAAAGTGTGTAGAAATTAGAAATGTGATACCATAAATGGAAGGCCTAGAAGATAAAATTGAGAAAGTTGCTCAGAAAATAGAAGGGAAGGGAGATTATAAAATCTGCAGAGTAGAATGAGAAAAAGGAGCCAAAGAAATTATCAAAGGAATAATAAAAGACTGTTTTCCAGAACAGAAAGACCCAATTCTTAGGATTCAAAGAGTCCACATCTAATGCACAGTACGTTTATAAAAGAAAGGTCTATATCAAGGCATTTTATTGTAAAATTTCAGAATATTATAAATTTTGGAATATTTAGAGATAAAGAGAAGATATTTCAGAGAGAAAAGATTATATACAAAGGAACAGAATTCAGAGTGATTGTGAGGGAGACAGGAGATAATAAGGAAATACCATAAAATTCTGAAATAATTTCCAATCTAGCCAAATGATCAATCAATGGTGAAGATAGAAAAAAGACATTTTCATACCTGCAAGGACACAAAGTTTACCTATAAAGCACACTTTCTTAGGCAACTACCAGCAGTTGCTTCAAACAAACAACAAACAAAAACAAGGTAATAAACCACACACACAAAACACAGGGGACCCAAGAAAGGAGGGATCTAACACCAGAAAACAGCAAATGTGAGTCCTAGGATGACAGCAGTGCAGGAGCCTGCAAGGCTACAGCCCAACAGGAGCAGGCCCAAGAGATCTGGGAGGGAGACACCAGGGGAAAAGTGGGATGAGTAAAGTATCTAACACCTTTGAGCATTTGCAAAATACTGATTTAACTAAAAATTATGATATAACAATATTGAGAAGGAGAGGAAGGATTGTAGGATTAAAGATGGCAGCATGAGAGGGGAGACAGAGCCTTCCTCCTAAAACCACATATAATATGAAAATATAACTGATACAACTACTCCTGAAAGAGCAACAGGAAAGGGGGCTGTGCCAAACTGCATACACCTGGAGACAAGATCAGGCCTCACAGAACAGGGCACCAATACCACTCCCCTGAGACCCCCAACATGGCTTCAGGCACTGAGCAGCTCCAGAGAGTAGAGCTCCTGGGCACTAGAGGGGGCCACACGCAAATATGAAACGCCAAAGGAACCTGGTCCAGAGTAAAATTATGAACATAACTCCTGAGAAAGATTTAAATGATATACACCTCATGTATCTCCCTGAAAGGGAGTTAAAAATAAAAATCATTAACATGCTCATGGAGGTACGGAAAGATATTCAAGAACTCAGGAATGAACTCTGGTCAGAGATCCAATCATTGAAGAGCACAATGGAGGGTATTAAAAGCAGATTGGATATGGTGGAGGAGACGATAAATGAAATAGAAACTAGAGAAGAGGAATACAAAGAAGCTGAGGCACAGAGAGAAAAATGAATCTCCAAAAATGAAAGAAAATTGAGAGAACTGTGTGACCAATCCAAATGGAACAATATTCGCATTATAGGGGTACCAGAAGAGAGAGAAAAAGGGATAGAAAGTGTCTTTGAGGAGGTAATTGCTGAAAACTTCCCCAATCAGGGGAGGGAGATAGTCTCTCAGGCCATGGAGATGCACAGATCTCCCAACACAAGGGACCCAAAGAAGACAACACCAAGACATATAGTAATTAAAATGGCAAAGATCAAGGATAAGGACAGACTATAAAAAGCAGCCAGAGAGAGAAATAAGATCACATACAAAGGAAAGCCCATCAGGCTATCATCAGACTTATCAACAGAAACCTTACAGGCCAGAAGGGAGTGGCATGATATATTTAATGCAATGAAGCAGAAGGGCCTTGAACCAAGATTATTTTATCTGGCAAGATTATCATTTAAATTTGAAGGAGGGATTAAACAATTTTCAGAGAAGCAAAAGCTGAGAGAATTTACCTCCCACAAACCATCTCTACAGTGTATTTTGGAGGGACTGCTATAGATGGAAGTGTTCCTATGGTTAAATTGCTGTCACCAGAGGTAATAAAACCACAGTAAAGAAAGTAGAACAGCTAATTACTAAGCAAATGCAAAATCAAATTAACTATCCTCAAAGTCAATCAAGGGATAAACAGTACAGAATATAATACCTAAAATATAAAGAATGGAGGAGAAAGAAAAAGGAGGAGAAAAAAAAAAGAACCTTTAGATTGTGTTTGTAATAGCATATTAAGTGAGTTAAGTTAGACTCTTAGATAGTAAGGAAGTTAACCTTGAATCTTTGGTAACCACGAATCTAAAGCCTGCAATGCCAATATGTACATACCTATCGGTAATCACCCTAAATGTAAATGGACTGAATGCACCAATCAAAACACATAGAGTCACTGAATGGATAAAAAAAAAGACCCATCTATATGCTGCCTACAAGAGACTCACTTTAAACCCAAAGACATACACAGACTAAAAGTGAAGGGATGGAAAAAGACATTTCATGCAACTAATAGGGAGAAAAAAGCAGGAGTTGCAGTACTTGTATCAGACAAAATAGACTTCAAAACACAGAAAGTCACGAGAGACAAAGAAGGACATTACATAATGATAAAAGGGTCAATCCAACAAGAAGATATAACCATTATAAATATCTATGCGCCCAACACAGGAGCACCTTCATATGTGAAACAAATACTAACAGAATTAAAAGGGGAAATAGAATGCAATGCATTAATTCTAGGCTTTGAGAAAATAAACAAAATAGATAAACCCCTAGTGAGATTTATCAAGAAAAAAAGAGAGTCTACACACATAAACAGAATCAGAAATGAGAAAGGAAAAATCACTATGGACAGCACAGAAATACAAAGAATTATGAGAGAATACTATGAAAAGTTATATGCTAACAAACTGGATAACCTAGAAGAAATGGACAACTTTCTAGAAAAACACAACCTTCCAAGGCTGACCCAGAAAGAAACAGAAAATCTCAACAGACCAATTACCAGCAACGAAATTGAACTGGTAATCAAAAACCTACCTAAGAACAAAACGCCTGGACCAGATGGCTTCACCGCTGAATTTTATCAAACATTTAGTGAAGACCTAATACCCATCCTCCTTAAAGTTTTCCAAGTAGTAGAAGAAGAGGGAATACTTCCAAACTCATTCTATCAGGCCAGCATCACTCTAATACTAAAACCAGGCAAACACACCACAAAAAAAGAAAACTACAGACCAATATCCCTGATGAACATAGATGCAAAAATACTCAACAAAATATTAGCAAACGGAATTCAAAAATACATCAAGAGGATCATCCATCATGATCAAGTAGGTTTTATTCCAGGGATGCAAGGATGGTAAAACATTTGAACATCCATCAACATCATCCACCACATCAAAAAAAGAAGGACAAAAACCACATGATCATCTCCATAGATGATGAAAAAGCATTTGACAAAATTCAACATCCATTCATGATGAAAACTCTCAACAAAATGTGTATAGAGGGCAAGTACATCAGTATAATAAAGGCCATATATGACAAACCCACAGCCAACATTATATTTAACAGCGAGAAGCTGAAAGCTTTTCCTTTAAGATCAGGAACAAGACAAGGATGCCCACTCTCCCCACTTCTATTCAACATTGTACTGGAGGTCCTAGCCACATCAACCAGACAACACACAGAAATAAAAGGCGTCCAGATTGGCAAGGAAGAAGTCAAACTGTCCCTGTTTGCAGATGACATGATATTGTACATAAAAACCCTAAAGAATGCACTCCAAAACTACTAGATCTGAATTCAGCAAAGTTGCAGGACACAAAATTAATATGCAGAAATCTGTGGCATTCTGATACACTAACAATGAACTAGCAGAGAGAGAAATCAGGAGAACAATTCCATTCACAGTTGCATCAAAAAGAATAAAATACCTAGGAATAAACCTAACCAAGGAAGTGAAAGACCTATACTCTGAAAACTACAAGACACTCATGAGAGAAATTAAAGAAGATACCAATAAATGGAAACACATCCCATGCTCATGGATAGGAAGAATTAATATTGTCAAAATGACCATCCTGCCTAAAGCAATTTACAGATTCAGTGCAATTCCTATCAAAATACCAACAGCATTCTTCAACAAACTAGAGAAAATCATTCTAAAATTCATATGGAACCACAAAAGACTCTGAATAGCCAAAGCAATTCTGAAAAGGAAGAATAAAGCTGGGGGGATTATGCTCCCCAACTTGAAGCTCTACTACAAAGCCACAGTACTCAAGACAATTTGGTACTGGCACAAGAACAGACCCATAGACCAATGGAACAGACTAGAGAGCCCTTATATAAACCCAACCATATATGGTCAGTTAATATATGATAAAGAAGTCATGGACATACAATGGGGAAATGACAGCCTCTTCAACAGCTGATGTTGGCAAAACTGGACAGCTACATACAAGAGAACGAAACTGGGTTATTGTTTAACCCCATACACAAAAGTAAACTCGAAATGGATCAAGGACCTGAATGTTAAGTCATGAAACCATAAAACTCTTAGAAGACAACATAGGCAAAAATCTCCTGAATATAAGCATGAGCAACTTCTTCCTGAATGCATCTCCTCGAGCAAGGGAAACAAAAGCAAAAGTGAACTCATGGGACTACATTAAACTAAAAGTTTCTATATGGCAAAGGACACCATCAACAGAACAAAAAGGCATCCTACAGTATGGGAGAATATATCTGTAAATGACATATCTAACAAGGGATTAACATCCAAAATATATAAGGAACTTACACGCCTCAACACCCAAAAAGCAAATAACCCAATTAAAAAATGGGCAGAGGATATGAAGAGACAGTTCTCCAAAGAAGAAATTCAGATGGCCAACAGACACATGAAAAGATGTTCCACATCACTAATCAGCAGGGAAATGCAAATTAAAACCACAATGAGATATCACCTCACACCAGTTAGGATGGCCAACATCCAGAAGACTAAGAACAACAAATGCTGGTGAGGATGTGGAGAAAGGGGAACCCTCTTACGCTGCTGGTGGGAATGTAAACTGGTTCAACCATTGTGGAAAGCAATATGGAGGTTCCTCAAAAAACTAAAAATACAAATACCATTTGACCCAGGAATCCCACTCCTTGGAATTTACCCAAAGAATACAACTTCTCAGATTCAGAAGGACATATTCACCCCTATGTTTATTGCAGCACTTTTTACAATAGCCAAGAAATGGAAGCAACCTAAGTGTCCATCAGTAGATGAATGGATAAAGAAGATGTGGTACATATACACAATGGAATACTAGTCAGCCATAAGAAGAAAACAAATCCTGCCATTTGCAACAACATGGATGGAGCTAGAGGATATTATGCTCAGTGAAATAAGCCAGGTGGAGAAAGACAAGTGCCAAATGATTTCCCTCATTTGTGGAGTATAATAATGAAGCAAAACTGAAGAAACCAAAGAGCAGCAAATTCAGAGACTCCAAGAAGGAACCAGTGGTTACCAAAGGGAAGGGGTGTGGGAGGGCGGGTGGGGAAGGTGGGAGAAGGGAATTGAGGAGTATTATGTTTAGTTCACATGGTGTGGGGCGTCAAGGGGAAAACAGTGTAGCACAGAGAAGCAAATAGTGAATCTGTGGCATCTTACTACACTGATGGACAGTGACTCCATTGGGGTATGGGTGGGGACTTGATAATATGGGTAAATGTAGTAACCACATTTTTTTATGTGAAACCTTCATAAGAGTGTATATCATAATACCTTAATAAAAACAAAAACAAAAACAAAGAAGAGGAAGGAGGGATATTATTGAGCTAAATCCTCATCAGGAGTCAATAATCTATAAATGTGTAAACTGGATTTCTTTGAACATGGTGGCAGATCCAGTGTTTTTGAAGCACTTCCTATATATCAGGTTTTTTCTAATAATAATTTTAAAAGAGCTGTTGGGGGTCCTTGAATAAGGAAGTTTATTCCTATATGGGTGTCTTCCCATATCTACAAAATCTTTGTTGTTTCATCAAACTTGGTATCAAATTCTTCCCCTGAACATGTACTGGACTCAGGGACTTTTAACAATAGAGTGCAGCAGAAGTGCATTCTATATTAATTTTATTTTTAACAGCTTTATTGAGAAGTAAACACATGTCACATAATTCACCCATTTGAGGCATAAAATTCAAAAACTGGGCAAATTACCAGTTTTTAAAAATTGTAAAATAATTAACATAAAATTTTCCATTTTAACCATTTCTAAGTGTATGATTCAGTGGCATTAATTACATTTGAAAAGTGGTACAAGCATCACCACTAGCTATTTCTAAAACTTTCACAGTACCCTAAAGAGAAAGTCTGTAACCATTAAGCAGTAACTTCCCATTACCCATCCCACTCTCTGGGCCCTGGTACAATGTGTTTAAGAGACTATTCTTTCCTTGTTGAGTGTTCTTAAACTTTTGTTGAAAATCAACTGGCCTGAGATGTATGTGTTTATTTCTAGGCTCTCAATTCTACTTCATTGGTCTATACATCTATCCTATGCCAGTACCAGACTATTTGGACTGCCTTAACTTTGTAGTGAGTTTTGAAATTGGGAAGTATGAGTATACCTCCAGCTTTTTTCCACAGGATTGTTTGGTTATTCAGAGCCTCTTGAAATTGCACATGAAGATCAGCTTTTCTATTTCTTCAAAAATGGCCTTGGAATTTTGGTAGGGATTGCAGTTAATCTGTAGATTGCTTTTAGTAGTACTGTCATCTTAACAATACTACGTCTTCCAATCCATGAACATGAGATGTATTTCCATTTATTTAGGAATTCTTTCATATCTTTTAGGAATGTTTTATAGTTTTTAGTATACAAGTCTCTCACCTCCTTGGTTAAATTTAGTCCTCATATTTTATCCTTTTGGATGTTACTATATATGGAATTGTCTTCTCAATTTCTTTTTTTAGATTGCTCATTGTGTATAGAAACACAATGGATTTGTGTGTTATTCATGTACTCTGCAACTCTGGTGAATCTGTTCACTAGTTCTAGCAGTTTTTTTCTGGATTCTTTGGGATTTTCTAACAGACAGGATCACATCATTTACAGATAATTTTACTTTTTCCTTTCCAATTTGGAAAACTTTTTTCTTTTTCTTGCCTAATTGCTCTGGCTGGAATTTCTAGTACAATGTTTAATAGCAGTGTAAAAGTCAGTAGCCATCCTATTTCTGATCTTAGGGGAAAGCTTACAGTCTTTCACCAGTGAGTACGCTGTTAGCTGTGGATTTTTCATAAATGCCTTTTATCATGTTGAGGAAGTTTCCTTCTATTCCTAGCATTTTGAGCATTTTTATCATGAAACAGTGTTGGATTTTGTCAAATGTTTTTTCTGCATCAATTGAGATTATCTTTTATGTCTTTTAAAGATAAAATGCTTTTTAGTAATGTATGTAATTGATGAATCACTAAGTTGTTCATCTGAAACCAATATAATATCATATACAAACTATACTTCAATTAAAAAAAGATGTAATACCATACTATCCCCCTGCCCCAAATAAAAATAAAATAGTGTTAAAGCCAGCGGTATATTTTAATGGAAAACAGGTTACAGAAAATTCCAGGTAGCAGTACTGGTCATCTGAGATAAAGGCAGAGAAAAACCCGGGGTTAAGGCACCAACTAAAGCAGATGGCAAGTATTCAGGATTAGAGAATGGCGAGTTCTAGCCCCAGTGCAATGTTTAATCAAGCTGAATGGGATGAGGATGGCAGGAGAAATGCTTCCTTCTTAAAAAGCCTGGGTAAGTTATTTATAAACTCTGTATGGTGTGCAACAAATATTAACTTACAGTGATGCTATGTGGGATAAAGGAAACGGAACAAAAAACTGGCACTTCCAAATTCAAGTACCTGTAAGGTACGAATACTGCTTGAAGACATCAGAAGGCGTAGGTCCTGTCAGCAGAAAAACATCAATGATTCCACTCTCTGACATCCAACACACATCAGTTCGAGATCTGACCTTTTGTTTAGCAGCAACTGGGCCCATCTGGGTCAGGGTGGACTGGAAAAGGAATGGAATGAAGATCTGAAAAATTTCCCTCTAATTTACGACATCTATGCACATGTGAGTAGCAGTCTGTCCCTTTAGTACATACTACAAACTTTCACTGATTACTGAAAAACTTGAGTTGCAGAGAATTGTCCCTACAAAGCCCAGACCTATGACTACACTTCACTGGTTTTGTTTCTTTTGTATGTATGACACATAGCCATGATCTATAACTCACCTTTACTGCAGGCTGTGTATTGATCTCTACTAATGTTTCTGAGGCATTCAGCCAAAAAATGCCTAGAGTCCTGCCTGGCTTGTGCGCCAGGAGATATGGCACTGAACCATAAATGCCCATTTTGTCATGTATCTTATATCCATAGACATCCAGATTATAAAGACGGTAAGCATCCCCATCACTGAAACACACAAAGGGTTATCAATTAACAGTGCAAATATATTATTAATGAAGAGTATAGCTCCACACTCCCCTGCAAACACTTAGGTCCTATGCAGTTTTCAAGGCTCAACTCTTACCACTTCCCTAAAGGTTTCCTGACCCAACCTGGGTGAATATGATCCTCCTCCTTTGATCCCTTTGGCATCCCCTCACGCAGCAACTGGCATGCGTGATCTCACCTCTTAGGTATCTTTTCTGAGTATCTCTTGTGAGGTGAGCACTGTTCCCTGTGAATCCTCCACAACAGTAAACACACAGTATGTATCACTGACAGATTTTGTGAATATTACTCTGCCACTAAAACAAAACGAAAGTGTCCTATTCTGCTTCCACAGTGTTGAATAGGGGAAGACTGGCAGTCGAGTTGGGATGGAGAGCACAGAGCCAGGTTGGTGTGAGAGTAGCACAGTTTCTGATTCACTGGTCACTATGCCTGTCAAGTAAACAGCACCTGAACTTGGCAATTGATCAGACTGTTTCTCTTTGGTTTGTTTCCTTTTAGTCTGATGCTGCTCGCATTTATTTGTCAATTGTGTTAATTTGAAATGATCTACCTGAGGGAGCAAAGGAGGTATGAGATGTTACTTTTCTATACTCTGGCTCACTGTCCTTTTTTGGAAAAAGCCTTTTTCTAGGTCAGCGATTTTCACAATGTATTCTCCCAGGGTTCCACAGAAAGGCCTTCAGAGATTAAAGCAAAATCCAGAGAGGTGGCATAGTAAAGCTCCCCCCAACTTCAACCACACCCACCCTATATTTTTGCTTCCTGTATATTTTAGGTTTAGCATTACAGTTTTATAATTGTCTCATTGTTTCCAAAAGATAAAATAAGAATTGAAAACCACTGCTCTGAGCAATCATTCAAAGAAGGTTCTTAAGGATCTATAAGCAATTATCAAGGAAGAAAAGGCCAGGCACATACTAACACAGGTTCAGACATCCCACATATTTTCCTTTTAAACTTTTCCAGTGCAGAAACCAGAGACTCTAGTAAGAATTATTTTCACTTTACCCAGTATTTTTAAGTTGGTGTGATTCTGCATGTTGAGGGATCCCATAGAGATGCTCAAATCCATGCAAGGAGAAGTCCAGACCAACGGATGTAGGACCTGTAGGGACCAGGATACTGACTGAGTTCTGCTTCTCAATGGAACTGACTAAGGAGATTCAGTTAACTATGAGTATAGCAGATGTAGATGAGGGATTGAGAGACCTGAGCTGCCCTGATCAACTGATAAATCATGCGTGCTGATTTCTGTAAGATGTTATATTTAGGGGTGTGTGGATACAAAAATGCATAAGGGAAAGTTCCGGTCATTCATGAGGTACATTTCCTTAGCTGTGTGTTGAAGTTTCCTGTGTCCTCATTTATAGTGAATCTCTTTTCCACCTGTAAAATATGGCTATAAAGGTTTAGATTTTTTTTCTAAGCTCTCCTAAAATATATTGCATCGTTCTTTGCTTAGAAAGCAAAGGATATTGACCAATTTTAATCTTCGTTAGATCAAAGACTTCTTCCTGATCATTTATTCTCATTGTGCACAGGGACTATACAGTCAAGGGACCTTTCCTGGCTTCTCAAAATACCCTTCCCTGTGATTGTAGATATATAAATATCCTTTTACCAAAGACAAAGCCCTTTATTTAACAATTATTTTAGAGATATGGGAAAAATACAAGTAACTGGGAGAGATACTATAGAATTAAAAGTCACTTTTAGGTAAAGATATATGACATAAAATGGTCCTTATTTGGTGGAGTTTATGGAAAAGGGGCATATAGAAAAGGAAAAAAGGATTATGATGTTACAGAAAGGAGAGCCTGAGGGGCTCCCCTACTGACAAATTTTGGACACGTAGTCAGTCCTGGTCACTATATTAGGTTATAGATATAGATGCTAGAATAAGGGTTCTCAAGGAGTTAGGGAGGGTCTGTATTCTACAGAGTAGGGAGGAAGGAGGAAGAAAGTGAGTATTTTTTCCAATTACATATGCCCTAAGTCTGAAAAGTATTTCCTAAAGAGACAAACTCTGCCCCAATCATTCCTCCCCCACTGTCACTAAGCCTGGTGAGCAGTGTCACTGTGATGCTCATGTGAAATGATGGGGAGGCCTGGAAAAACTTGGCATGGTAAGAGCTACTGAGCTCTAGAACTTGGTTTCTCATCACTTGATTCTCATAAAAATAGAATGTGGAATTTGTAGCTGTCTGTATACCAGGTAGTGCGAGCAGTGTGTCGACCCATGCCAAGACATAAACTCCATGAGGCCTGTACTTCTTACACTCCCCACAGCAGGAATATACTATTTCTCTGTTGCAATGCACTGTTGAAGAATAGGAGACCCATATCTGAGATTTCTGTTCACAGAAGTCACTTGTTTAGGTGCCAAAAGTTTGAGAGAGAGAGATTTAGCCATTTTGGAAAGATCTGTTTTAACCCTACATCAATTTCAATTTTACCATTAACTTTGACATCCACAAATTTTCCGAATTTCTCCTCCCACAGGCCCAGATCCTCTTGATTTTCCTGTTGGCACACACAGAAAATTGAGTGTACACATTGCAACAAATATGGTTACCACAGTAGCATATTTTATTTGGATTATTAAAGAATTAGAATTAGAAAATGAGTTCATCTTTTAAAAGACCAGTTTATGGTGCCAGTATATTTAGCAGATTAGATCAGTGTTCTATATAAAAGCCACTGTTATCGTCTTACAAAGTATAGCTGACATGAACATATTTTTATGTGGTAAAATAGACATAAAATGTACTATTTGAAGCGTTTTTAAGTGGCATTACGTACATTCGCTTTGTTGTGCAACCATCATTATCACCCATCTCCAGAACTTCTACAGCTTCGCAAACTGAACCTCTGTACCCATTACATAACTTCCTATCCCACCCTCCCCCCAGGTCCTTACAACTACCATCTACTTCCTGTTTCTATGACTCTGACTACCCTAGCTATCTCATCTAAGTAGAGTCAGACAGTATTTATTCTTTGGTAACTGGCTTATTTCACTTAGTATAATGTCTTCAAGATTCACCCATTTTGTAGTTATGTGTCAGAATTTCCTTTCTTTTGAATAGTAAGGCTGAATAACATTCCACTGAATGCACAGACCACATTTTGTGTGTGCATTCACCTGTCAATGCCTCTTGCATTGTTGGATTGCTTCTACCTTTTGGCTACTGTGAATACTACTACTATGAACACAGGCAAACAAATTATCTGTTTGAGTCCCTGCTTTCACTTGGGTACATTGTGGGTTGGCTATGTACCCATGAGTGGAATTCCTGAGTCATACTGCAATTCTGTGTTTAGTTTTTTGACGAACTGCCACACTGTTTGACATGAATAGCTTTACATGGGCTAAAGTGATGTGAAACTGCAGTAGGGCAGGGACCTGGGACAAGCATCAGGATTAACTTTCCCTGCCTATGATGAAAATGCCAAGATATAAACAGTGTAGTAAGAATAGGAGGGACTCCATCTTAAGGCTAAGATTCCATTTTAAAAATCAGGGAGTTAGGAGGTAAGATTCTTAACATATTCTTTCATAATCAGCCAACAGCCTATCTTAAGACAGGGCAAGGAGTCCTAACTGATATGTTCCCAGTGCTTGAGGGCAACCAGTATTTTAGAGAAGAACAGGATCAATAAATTCCTCATGTTAAGTTTACCTTACAGAATTATCTAGGACTGACTGTGGATGGTGACTTAATGTCTCTCACCAGAGACAGACACCATGAGATCATACATCAAGCCTAGACCCCGCCCCCTCCGCCTCCCTTTGCTCCATTCTTGAAAGTCTTGAAAGACAGAATCCTAAGCCCTAAGGGCTGCTCCTCTCTCAGGTTGCCCACACTCCCCTCTGAGTGTGCACTTTTTAAACGAAGCCTTCTCACTGCTTAACTTACTGCATTTTGTCTTGGCACTCTTCCAATGGTAAGTGTCTTTGTCACTTTGCTATTTCATTCTGTTTTCCAGACTTAAGCACAAGTCTTCACTCTGTCTCTGTTCTACTTCAGATAAGTAGGGAGAGGCTACTGAGGTCTCTGATTTGGGCTTGCCAGTTCCATCACCTGGGTGACCTGGACAGGACTGCAGCTGTACAGTCATGCTCTTTAGGAGCCTGCCTGAAAATTTCCTTTCTTTGCCTTGGGAAGTTATCAGAACATAGTCTCACTCCATAGAGTGCTCTGCAGCTCCCCCAAATCCTGGGGTGGCAGGGGATAGTTCCCACACTGTGAAGATCCAAGTGGACACTGGACACCAGGTGACCCTGGCTTTAAGAGTTAGCAAGAGATTTGCCCCATGCTAAGCAGGAGTTCAGTGAGCTTCCCTTTCCTCCCTCTGCTCTTCCTTGCTCTCAGCTGCTGCAAGGCAGCTGCCATTCCCTGCTACTCTTGCTTTAATAAATTCCTTCCTCACCTACATGCATCAGACCTGCTCAAGAATTCTTTCTCCGGAGTTAAGAACCCTCCTCATGTCCTAGTTGCAGTTTCTCCTAGTGGGAAAGGAGAGACCTCCCCAGACGCAAATGCCCAGCAAAAACCACTTTGAAAAATGCAGTCTTTACATATGTAAGATTTTTTAAAATCTTTTTTTCCCTTGTAAATATGTGAGGCAAAACATTTAGAATCAAATATCTTACGTCTGTTTTGAGAGATCCTAAGCAAAGATTTTGGCTGAGATGGACACCACTTTCCCCCTGCTTCAATTAGCCAAACTACTCGCTATGTCCCTGTGCTGGCTTGAGAAGGCAAGTCAACTGGGATTGTAACTGCTTAGGTTCATAATAATCTTTTGACCTAGAGCTATAAACTATTTCATCTTTACAAAAGTCTCCTTGTCTCTGAAAAACTGTGTATGTGTGTGAAATGCATATTTCTTCTAAAAAATGGGCCCTTTATCCATTTCTAGGTTATTTCTCTGTAATTAAAGATTCTGAAAAGTGAGCCTGTATTTTTTTAAAAAAACCACATCTGAATTTTTAATGTAGGAATCATTATCCTGGGGTCTATGGATGGGCTTTAGAGTTTGTAAACTCCCTCAAACAGTATGCAAAAATTTTTCTTCTATAGAGGCTTACAGCTTTCATCAGATTTTTGCAGGGGGGGGGGTGGTCTCAAAGCCACTAAGCTACCTAATTAGAAGTCTCCCAAAAGTTGATTTGACATATTGTCACAAAACTGTGTAAGGCTATGTCTTAGTTGTCCTCTTTTTGAAAATGGAAAAATCATTTTCTCTCATACTCATCAGTATGGGTCAGTTCTCAAGAGGAAGAAGCATTGCTCTTAATTGCACTGGAAATATTTTTCACCATTCCTAATGGCTATAGTTTTGTCAGGCTCCACTGAAGATGCATGTAGCTCTGGATGAAGAGAAGATTTCTGCAATGTCCATTCTCCAAAATTTGGCCAAAATAATCTTTTAAAACAGAAATCAGACTATGTACCTCTGCTGCTGAAAACCTTTCTTTCATTTTTCTTTGCTTTTGGGTTAATATCCAAAAAGGTCAACAGGACTTAGAAGAATGTAAGCTTCATGATAGTGGGGGAATTTGATTTGTTCAGTGATACAATCATCAATTTCTTGAACAGTACCTGGCATATAGGAGGTACTTAACAAATGTTTGTTGAATAAAAGAACTATTATAATTTTCTCTACAGAAGTGCCCCTGCCTATCTCTGCAGCCTTGTTACATAGCACACTTTCCTTTCTCCTGCTAAAAGGTATAGATATTTTTTATTTCTTCAAATGTGCTCCTTCCTACCTCAAGATCTTTGAATGTGTGATTCCTTCTCTCTGGAATATTCTTTTACCAACTTTTTGACTAGCTAACATGTCCTTGTGCATCAGTTTCAGCTTTAACATTTCCTTCAAGAGGTTTTCTCTGACCCTTGTCTTGGTCAAGTTCATGGTTGTATTCTCCTACAGCCCTTTTGTAACACTCCTCTTGCTTGTAACTACTTGGCGTCTGTCTTTCCCAATAGTCTAAGTTCATGAGGACATACTAGGATTTGTCTTATTCACTGCTGGTTCACCTAGCCTAGCATTATTTTTTGTGTCTGGCACAAAGGAGGCACTGAGGAATTATGTTTTATGAATGAATGAACACATGAATGGAATAATGAATGAGAATCAGTGAGATAATAAGAGAAGCAAAAGAGACAGGTAGTCCCAGATACACGTAGTAGAGCATTTGTCAAGTGCATATCTATAAAAAAAGGGAAGAACAGAAACCTTATATTCCATATAATGATAATGATGGTTTAAGAAAGTAAAAAAAAAGATAAATTTCACAATCTAATTACCTGAGATGTATCAACTGATGCATCCTCATTTTCTTTGGTAACTCTGTTTTAATATAAATAGTTGTTTCACTTAAGGCAAGACTGATAATTTTGTTCAATGTTAAAGATTTTCATTTCCAACTTTTCTTAGTGATTGTTCTAGAATTTGCATCGTAAATTTACAACTAATTTAAATCCACTTTCAAATACACTGTACTGCTCTACAGGTAGTGCAAGTACTTCATAATAAAATACAGTTGATCCTGAACAACACAGGTTCGAACCATGCAGGTCCACTTACACATGGCTTTTTTTCAATAATTATACTGGAAATTTTGGGGGAGATTTGTAATGATTTGAGAAAAATTTCTTTTATCTAGCTTACTTTTTTTGTAATACATTATATAATACACATAACATTCAAAACATGTGCTAATTGACTGTTTATGTTATTGGCGAGGCTTCTAGTCAACAGTAGGCTATTAACTGTTAAGTTTTGGGGGAATCAAAAGCTATGTGTGGGTTTTCAACTGCACCAGTGGTTGGTGCCCCACCTCCTGTGTTGTTCAAGGATCAACTGTGTTCCTAATTCCTCCCTCCCATCTGTTGCGTCATTGCTGTCATTCATTTCACACAGGCATAAGCATACATATATACACACATATACATCAGTATACACAACTGAATATATTGTTGCTATTTAATTTTGAACAAACTGGAGTAAGAAATAAAAGTTTTTATTTTACCTTATTCATTCTCCAATGGTCTCCCTTTATGTATGTAGATTCAAGTTTCTAACTTATAATACCATTTTCCTTTTCTCTAAAGAACTTAAAAAAAAATTTCTTGCCACACAGCTCTACTGGCAACAAATTTGTCTGAAAACGTCTGTTTGTTTGTTTGAGGGAGTCTTTATTTCTTTCACTTGAAGGGTAATTTTGCAGGGTATAAAATTCTAGGTTTGTAGTTTTTTTTCTCAATACTTTACTCTTCTTTTTTCTTTCTTGATGGTTTCTCAGGAGAAGTCAATTTTAATTCTTTGTTTCTTTTTAGGAATTTTTACTCTGGCACCTTTCAAGACTTTTTATTTTTTATTTTCTGAAGTTTGAATACAATATTCATAGGTGTGGGGCTTTTTTTTTTTAAAGCAATTAATCCTACTTAGTGTTCTCTGGGCTTCCTAGGTCTGTGGTTTGGTGCCTGACATTAATTTGGGGGAAATTCTCAGTTATTACTGATTCAAATATTACTTCTGTTCCTTTCACTCTTTTCTTCTTCTGGTATTCCCATTATTTGTATGTTATATCTTTTGTAGTTGCCCCAAAGTTCTTGGATATTCTGTTCTTTTTTTTCTTCCCATTTTTTTCCTTCTGCTTTTTATTTGGATGTTTCTATTGTCATATGCTCAAGCTCAGAGATTCTTTCCTCAGCTTGTATATAGGCTACTAATGAGTCCATCGAAGGCATTCTTCATTTCTATTACAGTGTTTCTGATCTCTAGTATTTTTTAAACTTTATTGAGGTAGAAACGACACACAATAAACTGGACATATTTAAAGTGTACAATTTGATAGGATTTGGCAAATGTATACACCCATGAAACCATAACCACAATAAAGATAACGATCATCCATCACTCCTAAAAGTTGCCATGTGTATGCCTGCAATCCTTCCCTCCCTGCCTCTTTCTGTATTCCCCATGCCCATCCTCAGGCAACCACTTTGCATGTTTAGAATTTTACATAAATGCTATTGTACAATAGGCTGTTTGTTTTTTTTTAATAATATATTTTGAATTCATTTTTTTGGCCCAAGGTTTGTAATTGTTTTGAGAGTCATCCATCCATTTTATTAACTGTATCAATAGTTCTTTCCCTTTTATTCCATTTTATGCCAGTTTGTTCATCCATTTACCTGATGATGGACATTTGTGTTGTTTCTAGTTTTGGGCTATTACAAATAATGCTGCTATGATTACTTGGGTACACATCTTTGTAGGGTCACTTTCTTTTCTTGTGGGAAAATCCCTAGCTATGGAATGAATGGAACTCAGAGTGGGTAGATGTTTAACTTTTTAAGAAACCACCAAACTATTTTCCAGAATGGTTGTGCCATTTTACACTCTCAACAGTAGTTCATGAGAGTTCCAGTTGCTCCATATTTCTGTTAACACTTGTTATGGTTGGCCCTTTTAATTCTAGCTATTTCAGTAGGTGTGCGATATCATTGTTACTTTAATTTGCAGTTCCCTAATGACTAATGGCATTGAACATACTTCTCAAGTGCTTACTTGTCACTTATGTATCTTTGGTGAATTACATTTAAAAAATTTTTTGTTCATTACATTATTTTCTTATGGTTAGAGTTGGAGAGTTCTTTCTATATTATGGATACAACTCATCAGATATATGGTTTATTTTCTCTTAGTCTATGACTTATCTTTTCATTCTCTTCATACTGTCTTTCAAGGGTCAGGCATTTTTACTTTCATGTCCATTTTATCAATTTTTTGTATGTAAATCATGCTTTTTGTGTCATATCCAAGACATCCAAGACATATCTAAGGTCATTAAGAGTTTCTAAGTTGTTGTCCAAAAGGTTTATAACATTAGGTTTTACATTTAGGTCTATATTGTATTTTGAGTAATTTTTCTATTGAGGTTCATTTCTTGCAAACAGATATCCAAATGTCCAATACCATTTGTAGAAAAGACTGTTCTTTCTCCACTGAATTGCCTTTGCACCTTTGTGAAAAATCAGTTGTCCATACATGGGTGGATCTATTTCTGGACTCCCTATTCTATTCTACTGATACATTTCCTCTCTTCATGCCAGTGCCACACAATGTAGCTTTATAAGTCTTGAAATAGGTTAATATTAGTCTTCCAGCTTCATTCTTCTAAAATTTTTTATTCTTTCTTAGAATTCCCATCTCTGTGCTTATGTTATCTATCTGTTCTTGCATGTTGTTTCCTTTTTCCACTAAAGCTCACAGCATATTAATTGTAATTTAAAAAATATTCCTGGTCTGATAATTCCAATATTCCTGCCGTACCTGACTCTGGTTTTGATGCTTGCTAAGCCTTTTCAAACTGTTTTTTGCCTTTTTGTATGCCTTATAATTTTGTGTTGAAAAGTGGACATGCCTTACAGGTAAAAGGAACTGTGGAAAATAGGTCTTTAGGAATGTTGTGGTAAGGTAAGCAATGAGGGGATGCTTTCCATAGTCTCATTATTAGGTTTCAGTCTTGGTGAGCCATACCCTGGATTGTGAACTTTACCAGTGCTTCTAGGTTCTCCATCTCTCCCCTCCACCAGCTTAGGTGGACAGTATGTCTAGAGAGGGCTACAGTTGGGTATTTCCCTTCCCCCAGGTTAGTTAGGCTCTGACAAAACACCAGTGGTTTAGACACTTCTGATTGACAATAGGAGAAACTACTTGTTAAGAAGAACAGAATGCTCTGGCAAACTTCAAAATAGTTCCTGTATTGGTAAGGGTTCTCCAAAGAAACATAATAGGTTATATACAAATGCACAGAAAGACATCATACAGTTATGGAGGTTGAGAAGTCCAACGATCTGCTGTTTTTAAGCTGGAGGTGTATTTCCAGTCCAAAATCAAAGGCCTGACAATGAGGGGAGCCAATAGCATAAGTCCCAGTCCAGGTTTGAAATTACCAAGCACAAGGGCAGGTGTATGGTGTTAGTCCTGGTCTCATTCTGATGGTCTAAGAACCAGAACCAGGATTACTGATGGCTGAAGACAGAAAAAATGGATGTCCTGGCTCAAGTGGAGAGCAAGTTCGTTCTTGCTCTGCCTTTTTGTTCTACTTGGGTCCTCAATGAATTGGATTATGGCCCCCCACTTTGGTGAGGATGTTCATCTTTACTCAGTATACTGCTTCAGTGCTAATCTCTTCTGGAAACACCATCACAGGCATACCCAGAACATATTTTATCAGATATCTGGTCAGCCCTTAGCCCAGTCAAGTTGACACATAAAATTAACCCACCACATTTCCTTTTTCTCTACCTCTTCTAGAAGCACGAGGGAATTTCTCTCTAATACTTACTGTGAGGAAGTGAAGGTAAAACACACAAAACTGTGAAGGCCCCCACATGATGGGGTTCCCCTTAAGTTTTCATTTTTTTTTAATTTTGCTATCATTAATGTACAATTACATGAACAACATTATGGTTACAGGACTCCCCCTATTATCAAGTCCCCACCACATACCCCATTACAGTCACGGTCTATCAACATAGTAAGATGCTATAGAATCACTACTTGTCTTCTCTGTGTTATACTGCCTTCCCGTGTCCCCCACCTACATTATATGTGCTAATTGTAATACCCCTTTCCCCCCCCCTTATCCCTTCCTTCCCACGTATCCTCCCTAATCCCTTTCCCTTTGGTACCTGTTAGTCCATTCTTGGGATCTGTGAGTCTGCTGCTGTTTTGTTCCTTCAGTTTTTTCTTTGTTCTTATATTCAACAGATGAGCGAAATCATTTAGTACTTATCTTTCTCTACCTGCTTATTTCACTGAGCATAATACACTCTAGGTTCATCCATGCTGTTGCAAATGGTAGGAACTGTTTTCTTCTTATGGCTGAATAATATTCCATTGTGTATATGTACCACCTCTTCTTTATCCATTCATCTACTGATGGACACATAGGTTGTTTCCATTTCTTGGCTATTGTAAATAGTGCTGTGATAAACACAGGGGCGCATATGTCTTTTTCAAACTGCGCTGCTGCATTCTTAGGGTACATTCCTAGGAGTGGAATTCCTCGGTCAAATAGTATTTCTATTTTTAGTTTTTTGACCTCCATACTGCTTTCCACAATGGTTGAACTAGTTTGCATTCCCACCAGAAGTGTACAAGGGCTCCCCTTTCTCCATATCCTCGTCAACATTTGTTGCTGTTTGTCATTTGGATGGTGGCCATCCTAACTGGTGTGAGATGATATCTCATTGTGGTTTTAATTTGCATTTCTCTGATGATTAGTGGTGTGGAGCATCTTTTCATGTGCCTGTTGGCCATCTGAATTTCTTCTTTGGAGAAGTGTCTCTTCAGCTCCTATGCCCAGTTTTTAATTGGCTTATTTGCTCTTTGTTTGTTGAGGTGCGTGAGCTCTTTATATAATTTGGATTTCAACCCTTTATCAGATATGTCATTTATGAATATATTCCCCCATACTGTAGGATGTCTTTTTGTTCTATTGATGGTGTCCTTTGCTGTAAGAAGCTTTTTAGTTTGATATAGTCCCACTTGTTCATTTTTGCTTTTGTTTCCCTTGCCTGAGGAGATATGTTCATGAAGAAGTCGCTCATATTTATGTCCAAGAGATTTTTGCCTACGTTTTTTCTAAGAGTTTTATGGTTTAATGACTTACATTCATGTCTTTGATCCATTTTGAGTTTACTTTTGTGTATGGGGTTAGACAGTAATCCAGTTTCATTCTCTTACATGTAGCTGTCCAGTTTTGCCAACACCAGGTGTTGAAGAGGCTGTCATTTCCCCATTGTATATCCATGGCTCCTTTATATATATTAATTGACCATATATGGTTGGGTTTATATCTGAGCTGTCTATTCTGTTCCATTGGTCTATGGGTCTGTTCTTGTGCCAGTACCAAATTGTCTTGATTACTGTGGCTTTGTAGTAGAGCAGGAGTGTAATTCCCCCTGCTTTATTCTTCCTTCTCAGGATTGCTTTGGCTACTTGGGGTCTTTTGTGGTTCCATATGAATTTTAGAACTATTTGCTCTAGTTCGTTGAAGAATGCTGTTGGTATTTTGATAGGGATTGCATTGAATCTGTAGATTGCTTTAGGCAGGATGGACATTTTGACAATATTAATTCTTCCTATCCATGAGCACGGGATGTGTTTCCATTTACTAGTATCTTCTTTAATTTCTCTCATGAGTGTCTTGTAGTTTTCAGAGTATAGGTCTTTCACTTCCTTGAATAGGTTTATTCCTAGGTATTTTATTCTTTTTGATGTAATTGTGAAGGGAATTGTTCTCCTGATTTCTCTTTCTGCTACTTCATCATTAGTCTATAGGAATGCAACAGATTTCTGTGTATTAATTTTGTATCCTGCAACTTTGTTGAATTCAGATATTAGTTCTAGTAGTTTTGGAGTGGATTCTTTAGGGTTTGTTATGTACAGTATCATGTCATCTGCAAACAGTGACAGTTTCACTTCTTCCTTACCAATCTGGATGCCTTTTATTTCTTTGTGTTGTCTGACTGCCATAGCTAGGACTTCCAGAACTATGTTGAATAAAAGTGGGGAGAGTGGGCATCCTTGTCTTGTTCCCTATCTTAGAGGAAAAGCTTTCACCTTCTCACTGTTAAATATAATGTTGGTTGTGGGTTTGTCATATATGGCTTTTATGATGTTGAGATACTTGTCCTCTATACCCATTTTGTTGAGAGTTTTTATCATGAATGGATGTTGAATTTTGTCGAATGCTTTACAGGATCTCTGGAGATTATCGTGTGGTTTTTGTTCTTCTTTTTGTTGATGTGGTGGATGATGTTGATGGATTTTTGAATGTACCATCCTTGCATCCCTGGGATGAATCCCACTTGATCATGATGGATGATCTTTTTGATGTATTTTTGAATTCGGTTTGCTAATATTTTGTTGAGTATTTTTACATCTATGTCTTCAAGGATATTGGTCTGTAATTTTCTTTCTTTGTGGTGTCTTTGCCTGGTTTTGGTATTAGAGTGATGCTGGCGTCATAGAATGAGTTTGGGAGTATTGCCTCCTCTTCTAATTTTTGGAAAACTTTAAGGAGGATGGGTATTAGGTCTTCACTAAATGTTTGAGAAAATTCAGCAGTGAAACCATTTGCTCCAGGAATTTGTTCTTAGGTAGTTTTTTGTTTACCAGTTTAATATCCTTGCTGGTTATTGGTCTATTCAGATTTTCTGTTTCTTCTTGGGTCAGCCTTGGAAGGTTGTATTTTTCTAGAAAGTTGTCCATTTCTTCTAGGTTATCCAATTTGTTACCATATTAATTTTTCATAGTATTCTCTCATAATTCTTTGTATTTCTGTGCTGTCAGTAGTGATTTTTCCTTTCTCATTTCTGATTCTGTTTATCTGTGTAGACTCTTCTTTTTCTTGATAAATTTGGCTAGGAGTTTATCTATTTTGTTTATTTTCTCAAAGAACCAGCTCCTGCTTTCATTGATTCTGTTGTTTTATTCTTCTCAATTTTATTTATTTCTGCTTTAATCTTTATTATGTCCCTCCTTCTACTGACTTTGCGCCTCATTTGTTCTTCCTTTTCTAGTTTCATTAATTGTGAGTTTAGACTGTTCATTTGGGATTGTTTTTCTTTCCTGAGGTAGGCCTGTATTGCAATATACTTCCCTCCTAGCACGGCCTTCGCTGCGTCCCACAGATTTTGCGGTGTTGAATTATTATTGTCATTTGTCTCCATATATTGCTTGATCTCTGTTTTTATTTGGTCATTGATCCGTTGAATATTTAGGAGCATGTTATGAAGCCTCCATGTGTTTGTGGGCTTCCGTTTTCTTTGTGTAATTTATTTCTAGTTTCACACCTTTGTGATCTGAGAAGCTGGTTGGTACAATTTCAGTCTTTTTAAAATTACGGAGGCTCTTTTTGTGGCCTAATATATGATCTATTCTTGAAAATGTTCCATGTGCACTTGAGAAGAATGTGTATCCTGTTGCTTTTGGATGGAGTTTTCTGTAGATGTCCTTTAAGTCCATCTGTTCTAATATGTTGTTGAGTGCCCCTGTCTCTTTACTTATTTTCTGTCTGGTTGATCTGTCCTTTGGAGTGAATGGTGTGTTGAAGTTCTCCTAAAATGAATGCATTGCATTCTATTTCCCCCTTTAATTCTTTACTATTTGTCTCACATATGTAGGTGATCCTGTGTTGGGTGCATAGATGTTTATAATAGTTATATCCTCTTGTTGGCCTCACCCTTTCATCATTATGTAATATCCTTTTTTGTCTTTTGTTACTTTCTTTGTTTTGAAGTCTATTTTGTCTGATACAAGTACTGCAACTCCTGCTTTTTTCTCCCTATTAGTTGTGTGAAATATCTTGTTCCATCCCTTTACTTTCAGTCTGTGTATGTCTTTGGGTTTGAAGTGAGTCTCTTGTAGTCAGCATATAGATGGGTCTTATTTTTTTATCCATTCAGTGACTCTGTGTGTTTTGATTGGTGCACTCGGAACATATACATTTAGGGTGATTACTGATAGGCATGTACTTATTTTCATTGCAGGCTTTAGATTCGTGGTTACCAAAGGTTCAAGGGTAATTCCCTTACTACCTAACAGTCTAATTAAATCACTTTGTATGCTATTACAAACACAACCTAAACGTTCTTTTTTCCTCCTTTTTCTTCCTCCTCCATTCTTTATATGTTAGGTATCATATTGTGTACTCTTTGTCTATCCCTTGATTGACTTTGGGGTAGTTGATTTGATTTTGCATCTGCTTAGTAATTAATTCTTCTACTTTTCCATGGTTTTATTTCCCCTGGTGACATCTATTTAGCCTCAGGAATACTGCCATCTATAGCAGTCCCTCCAAAATGCACTGTAGAGGTGGTTTGTGGGAGGTAAATTCTCTCAGCTTTTGCTTATCTGAAAATTGTTTAATCTCTCCTTCAAATTTAAATGATAACCTTGCCAGGTAGAGTATTCTTGGTTCAAGGCCCTTCTGCTTCATTGCATTAAATATATCATGCCACTTCCTTCTGGCCTGTAAGGTTTCTTTGAGAAATCTGATGATAGCCTGATGGGTTTTCCTTTGTATGTGATCTTTTTTCTCTCTCTAGCTGCATTTAAAAGTCTGTCTTTATCCTTAATCTTTGCCATTTTAATTATTATATGTCTTGAAGTTGTCTGCTTTGGGTCCCTTGTGTTTGGAGATCTGTGCACCTCTGTGCCTTGAGAGACTATCTCCTACCCGAGATTGGGGAAGTTTTCAGCAATTACCTCCTCAATGACACTTTTATCCCTTTTTCTCTCTCTTCTTCTGCTGATACCCCTATAATGCGGATACTGTTCCATTTGGATTGGTCACACAGTTCTCTCAATATTCTTTCATTCTTAGAGATCCTTTTTTCTCTCTGTGCCTCAGCTTCTTTGTATTCCTCTTTTCTAATTTCTATTCCACTTACTGTCTCTTTTACTACATCTAATCTGCTTTTAAATCCCTCCATTGTATGTTTCATTTCACATATGGAATTTCTTAATGATTGAATCTCCATTTTTACTTCATCCCTGAATTCTTGAATATTTTTCTTTGCCTCCATGAGCATGTTTGTGATTTTTATTTTAAACTGTCTTTCAGGAAGATTGGTGAGTTCAGCTTCATTTGGCCCTTTTTCTGGGGTTTGTGAGATTTTGGTCTGAACCAGGTTCCTTTGACATTTCATAATTCTATGTCGTGTCCTGTAAGCCCAGAAGCTCTAGTTTCCAGAGCTGCTCAGCCCCTAGAGTGAGGTTTGGAGTTGTAGGGGAGCGGCGCTGGTGCCTGGGGAGGAGGAAAGAGCTGTTTCCTGATTTCCAGCTGCAGTGCCTGTCTCCAGTATCAGAGCCAATGGTCCAAGCACACAGGTGTAAGCCTCTGTGCTTGGCGTCTCTAGCTGTTGTAGGCAGGGCCTCTCTCTGGTTGGCCTGACACCAGTGCAGTGACTGCCGGTTTGTGAGCAGGTGCTGGCATGCCAGGAGAAAGGCGCAGCAGGCTGCATATCACAGTGGGTGGCCTTGGAGCTGAGTAGGCAGTCAGGGAAATGGAGCCCCTGAGGCTCCTCAAAGTTCCCAACCTGCTGGGCCGAGTGCACCCAGACAACTTTGTCCACCTATCCCTTCTCCCGCGTAGCAAGCTCCATGCAAACCCTGCCCCTTCAGTAGCCCTCTTGCTGCTAGGAAGCCTCTCAGACCGCCTGCCTTTCCTTTGTACCAGAGCAGCCAGATGTGAATCCCCATCCTCCACAAAGGGCCAGAATCTCAGTCTCTCAAGCACTCCGCCTGTCCCACCTCCCCAACCCCACCAACCTCCAGAGCACCAGACAATGTAGGTTTATGCTCCAAAACAGACCTCCAGGGATGGGTGTTCAGCAGTCTTAGGCTTCCACCCCCTCCCTGCCAGTGAGCTGAGGTGGGGGAAGGGCTTGGGTCCAGCTGGATCTAGGCTTTCATATGTTACCCTGTTTCGTGAGGTCTGTATACAGTCTGGTGCAGCCTTCTTTCCTGTTGCTGTTTTAGGGCTAGTTGTATTAACTATATTTTCACACTATATGTGGTTTTGGGAGGAATTCTCTGTCTCACCTCTCACACCACCATCTTGAATCTCTCCCCTGAAGTTTTTAATTGAGCTTTCCACACTAAGTCTCCAGCAACTCATGAGTTACAGTTTAGATTTTCCTACCCAGCTCTGGTTCCCAAGGCTTTTGTTCATGGGTTTCTGCTCCCATAAGGTGTGGTTTTCTACATCTACCTGTCTGTCCAATTTGGGGGAAAATAGTTAGATCTAAGAGTCGTTGGTTTTTCAGTTTAGCTTTTTACTTACTAGAACTTGTTCTTTGTGGTTGACTTCTAAGCTCCTCACATGCCAAGCCAAGTTCTTACCTTTCCATTTTATTCAAATTTTTTTCTTTCTTTGTGGTTTTAATAAAGTTAAAAATGTTAAGTAATCAAACCTGTCAGTCTTTTTCTTCATGGCTCTTCAGCTTTTGTCACAATAACAAGATAATAAAAATATTCTATATATATATATTTTTGCTTTATTATTAATATACAATTACATGAGCAACATTATGGTTACTAGACTCCCTCTATTATAAAGTCCCCACCACATACCCCAGTGCAGTCACTGTCTATCAGCATAGTAGGATGTTATAGAATCACTACTTGTCTTCTCTGTGTTATACTGCCTTCCCCGTATCCCCCCACCCCACCCCCACCCCCGCTACATTATGTGTGCTAATTGTAATAGCCCTTTTCCCCCCTTATCCCTCCCTTCCCACCCATCTTCCCCAGTTCCTTTCCCTTTGGTAACTGTTAGTCCATTCTTGGGATCTGTGAGTCTGCTGCTGCTTTGTTCCTTCAGTTTTTTCTTTGTTCTTATACTCCACAGATGAGTGAAATCATTTGATATTTGTCTTTCTCTGCCTGGCTTATTTCACTGAGCATAATACCCTCTAGCTCCATCCATGTTGTTGCAAATGGTAGGATTTGTTTTCTTCTTATGGCTGAATAATATTCCATTGTGTATATGTACCACATCTTCTTTATCCATTCATCTACTGATGGACACTTAGGTTGCTTCCATTTCTTGGCTATTGTAAATAGTGCTGCAATAAACATAGGGGTGCATATGTCTTTTTCAAACTGGGCTCTTGCATTCTTAGGGTAAATTCCTAGGAGTGGGATTCCTGGGTCAAATGGTATTTCCATTTTGAGTTTTTTGAGGAACCTCCATACTGCTTTCCACAATGGTTGTACTAATTTACATTCCTACCAGCAGTGTAGGAGGGTTCCCCTTTCTCCACATCCTCGCCAACATTTGTTGTTGTTTGTCATTTGGATGTTGGCCTTCCGTACTGGTGTGAGGTGACATCTCATTGTGGTTTTAATTTGCATTTCTCTGATGACTAGTGATGTGGAGCATCTTTTCATGTGCCTGTTGGCCATCTGAATTTCTTCTTTGGAGAAGTGTCTCTTCAGCTCCTCTGCCCATTTTTTAATTGGCTTCTTTGCTTTTTGTTTGTTGAGGTGTGTGAGCTATTTATATAGTTTGGATGTAAACCCCTTATCAGATATGTCATTTATGAATATATTCTCCCATACTGTAGGATGTCTTTTTGTTCTACTGATGGTGTCCTTTGCTGTACAGAAGCTTTGCAGCTTGATATAGTCCCACTTGTTCATTTTTGCTTTTGTTTTCCTTGCCCAGGGAGATATGTTCATGAAGAAGTTGCTCATGTTTATGTCCAAGAGATTTTTGCATACGTTTTTTCTAAGAGTTTTATGGTTTCATGACTTACATTCAGGTCTTTGATCCATTTTGAGTTTACTTTTGTGTATGGAGTTAGACAGTAATCCAGTTTCTTCTCTTACATGTAGCTGTCCAGTTTTGCCGACACCAGCTGTTGAAGAGGCTATCATTTCCCCTTTGTATATCCATGGCTCCTTTATCGTGTATTAATTGATCATATATGGTTGGGTTTATATCTGAGCTCTCTATTCTGTTCCACTGGTTTATGGGTCTGTTCTTGTGCCAGTACCAAATTATCTTGATTATTGTAGGTTTGTAGTAGAGCTTGACATCAGGGAGCGTAATTCCCCCTGCTTTATTCTTCCTTCTCAGGATTGCTTTGGCTATTTGGGGTCTTTTGTGGTTCCATATGAATTTTATATTTTCTATTTTATGTTAAATTTTTATTCATCTGGAATTCACTTTTGCTAATGTTGTGAGGTTAGAACCTAACTTAAATTTGTTTCCAGGTGGATAATATGATTTTCCTAGCACAAATATAAATATAAATGGTGGAAATATAAACTAGTACACAACCTCTCTGGAAGGCAATTTGGCAACTTCTATCAAAATTACAAATGCACAAACCATTTGATCAGCAATTTTATGCAAAATGAAACCTACACAAGATTATTTGTTAAATAATTGTAAATAAAGATTAGAAACAACTTAAAGTCCATCCATAGAGAATTTACTAAATGAATCGTGGTACAACCATACAACAGAAACTATGTAGCTGCTTTAAAGAAATTAGGAACTATTACACCAGTAAAGGAAAAAAAAAGTGCAGAATAATGTGTATAGGTGATATCATTTGTGTCAGGAAAGGAAAAAATTTGTGTGTGTGTGTAAATATATTTCTGAAAGGATACACAGAAAACTGGAAACAATAATTACTTCCAAGGACAGAACTGGGGTATCTCAAGGACAAATTGTGAGGTAGACTTTGCACTACATACCCTTTTGTGCTTATTCAAAAAAATAAATAAAAATAAAAAGGCCCAACTTAGATAGTATCTCTAAAACTAAACCAAAAATAATGGGAGTTTATTAAAACAAAAAATAATTTTAAGTACAAATAACCTGGGTACTGGATACACAGATATTTGTTATGTATGCTATTAATATTTGTCAGTTAAAAAAGTAATTGAAAAATATTCATAAGGTACTAACAGAGCAGGTGGCAGGATTATGGGTATTTTAATTTTTCTTCTTTTTTAGTATTTTCTATTTTTTCCTACTATGAACACATATTATTTTTGTGATAAGAAAATAAGATTTTTTAATATTAAAATTAAAAAATAGAAATAAGTTGAAACCAGAAAAAAATCTCTATGTGGTAATAATGAACGTTGAATGCTTTCTGTAGATCATATAAGATGCTCATTATTAGGATAAAAACAACTACAAACTGGAGGATTTAAGAACAATATTGGTAAAAATGGAACAAGAATCTCCTCTTCTTACTACCTCCCAATTTATGTGACCCAACACAGTTTCTTGATCAAGTGGGTTGTTCCAGAAATTACCCGACAACTATTCAAGTTTAGGGTAACTGATGTTATTGTAAGAGAGTAAAATGAAATTCTGAAGATGTGATAGTTCATATTAACATTTATCAAGTCAAAAGAGTGCTTTTTTAAAAGGATGTAGGGGAGAAAGAATACCATCACCCAAACACACAGGATGTGTAGGAGTATCTATCATGCTTACAAAAGTCTGGGAATCATTCTTGTCATCAAGCCTGCATTTACCCGCACAGGTGAAAAATTAAATTTCTCAGAACAATATTCTACAAATAAGGCAAACTGGTATTCACAATCAGGTTTTCTTAAGTTCTACATGGGTCAAGTAATATGCAAAAATACCTTTGCTTGAGAGGAATTTGCAGGTGCTCAAAGTACAGTTGGCCCAGGGAGTTTATGCTCATCACAACCTCTTCTTCAGAGACTAAGTCTACCTTGAATGGGTTTGCTGTAATATGACATTTCAGATGTCCTTTTCCATCTGCCAGTATCAGACTGCCTGTGTCCCCTGAGCCTGAAACCAGCCTAGAAAAGAAAGCAGGAAGAGAGAAATAAACTGCTATAGGTTCACACAGCTAAATTTGAGTCTCATTTCAAATTAATTAATTAGTAAATCAATATTCACGTGACAGAGCATAGATAAGGCAGTGGAGAACGGCAACTGAGAGCATGGGCTTCGGTGTCAGTCTAGATTGAATACCATCAATGAGGTGTATACCTCTGGACAAGTTGAGCTTTCTAGTTCTCAGTTCCCTTATCTGTGAAGTTGAAATAATAAAAGAGTAGAACTTTTTGAGAGAATTAAATGAGATCAGGCATGTAAATGCCTGACACATAAGCACTCAATAGATGTGAGCTACCATCATCTTTATTACCTTGTTCTGGACAGTCTAGTAATGCCTTGGTGCATAGAATCTAAGCACTTTACTTTTCGTTCTCATTCTAACCATATACTCAGAAACTGAGGAAATAACACAGATGGGGTTACTGACCCATTCAGTCACAGTGAGATGGAAACAGGCCAAGCTTCTGTTTATTTATCACTGACTTCTATTGGCCCCCAGTTTGACAGGGAGACTGTTAGGTTGTTTTGGATCCTCGGTAATTAAGAAACCTTAGAGACAGCACTTGAAATCCCTCAAAGGTCTAGATATTTCTCTATTTGGTGCATAGTCACCCTGATAAATGGTTACAGGCCTCTTTAGGGAAGGTTAGGAGGGATAGTTAATGTTTTTAGAATTCTTGATCTCCCCCTGAAACAAGAAGGCTGGGTTCTCGAAACTAACTCTGTCTGGAGTTGTTTGAGAGGTTGTGCCCCATTATTCATCAAACGTAAACAGAGTTCTTTTGATTACTCTATCAGGTAGCACTTCGGGCCATCTATTTTAGTCTAATGGACCCCTCAATACATTGCTTACTGCCCCAAGGGTTAAGCCATGCTGAGTGCCACACAGGTCCTGCTGCATGTTATGGAAACATGTCCACCTTGTCTCCAACAATTAAATGCTGCTACTTTGACTCTGACACCTAAAGTCTCACTATCTCCACTGAAATCAGGGAGCCCATTTTAAAGGCATCATTTCTCACCAGTATCTCTAGCTCACAAAAGATGTTCACTCACTACAATGCTTTCCATGTGTTCCCTCACCAGCGCATTTCTCAATGAAGGATGTAGCTTCTGGATCCTCTTGGAGAGCAGCACGAGGGGCTAGGTGAGCTGGCTGCATATTATACATCCACTTCAACATCTTTATCTCCCAAGGTCTGTGGATCATTTTTCTACACTGGCTCCCTAGGCATGTTGGCCTCTGACTCTGAAAGTGGGTTCAGAGGCAGTGAAATAAGGGTGAGGTACAAGGAGCGAAGGGGATCTTCTCGCACCATACATCTTAGGTGAGGTCAACACAGGGTATCCAGGCCAGGTAAGATCAGCTTTATCAGACCCCGGAGAAGGAAGAGCTCCTGCTGGAATGGGAGGCTCAGTGGAATTTTGAGGTTTGGGTACTCAGAGTTATCCAAATCTTCCTAAATGTTGCTATTCAATTTCCTATGTTCCTAAATTTTCCCAGTTAATGAATGCCCTCTATTGACAGACCTGATGAGGCTGTGAATTCAACTTATTCAGCAAACCACAGAAATCAAACTCTGTATCTGATTTTCAGTGGCAAGGTCTCTACAGCTACAATAGATATGAGAGAGTTTTAGGATTGTCATAGAAACCTTTTAGGTTTTTGACAAAACCCTGAACTAAGAATTTAAAGCCCTGAGACCTCTGTTTTCTTTCCTTAGTTCTTCAGTGAAGAGATAGCAGCCAGGCCACCTCAGAGTTTTAATTCTGTGTGAGAACTGTGCTATGCTATAGCCCTACCACTTGGTTTGCCAGAGCCATACTTTCAACAGGCCCTATATTTCATTTGACCACACATAGAAATTTAAGTAACTCTGCCATGGAATGTCATGGTTTATTACTACTTGTATTAGTTTGTTAGGGTTGCCATCACAAAATACCTCAGACTGGGTGGCTTAAACAACTAACCTAATGATAATGGTAGAACCTGAATTACATCAGAAACTAGCTCAGTGGGAGTCTGGGAAATGGAGAAATGTAGTTTTTAGCTTTCTAGTTATTGTAGTAGCCAAAGGTTCTTTAGAAAGAGGTTAGAACAGGAGCAGAAATAATATATCATACCTGCTACACAAAGCTAGTATCACCCTGACTCCAAAGCAAGGTAAAGATAACAGAGAAAAAGAAAACTACAGACTAATTTTACTTATAAACACAGCTATAAAAATGTTAAAAGATCTACTAGTAAAGTGAATCTCCCAGGACAGCAAAAAATAATATATTGTGATATGTATATATATATATATATATACATATCCACTCATTTGCCAAAATGCAAAGCATTGAGAACAGTCTCTTTCTCCTATTTCTTAAGTTCTTGGCATATAGTAGGGACTCAAAGAATAGATTTATTTTAAGTTTATAATGGTTCTACTATAATTGAAATGATTTCTCTTTATAATCTGTTGACTTATTAAATTTTCATGAAAAAAATATACATAAAACTATGAAAATGATTGAATGAAAATTAAAGTATCTGGCATAATCTTAAATTCCTTAGTGAAGTAATGTGAAAAAATAACAGAAATCAACAGCAGAAACAAACTGAAATTCACTGGAAAATGTGCTGAGAACTAATGAAGATTCTGCAGGTATGTGAAAAATGCTTTAATTCCCAAAGGTTTCTTTACCTCTACAGAGATTCTTAATTTATCTGACTCTAAGACAAATTACTTATTAGACTTCTGAGACCATCCTTAATTAAAAGTGAGTCTGTCACTATAAATTACTGTAAGCATGGGAGTTTGGCTAGACCATTAGCTCTCTTGAGCCCTGGTGCTAATGAGTGAGCAAATTAAATAGCTCGCTTACTTGCTCCCAAAGTCTGGTTGATAAACCATTTCTCTGTGAGAAGGAAAGCAGGAATCAAAAAGCTCTGCCTCTCCCTATTAATGAGTTCTGATGAGTCAAATGGTGGATAAAGAAAAAAACAGATGGGTAACATACAAAATGGACACATTTATCTGCAAAAAACTGAAAATTAACCCTGCAAATGATCCTAACTTTGAATAGACAAAATATGAGCCACATAACAAAATGTGCTACTCAAAGTATGATAAAAGAACATATTGATGGTGCACCCAAGATCTCTTGTTCCTTGGCTTACCGTACAGTGCTTGGCTTGTTTGTTAGGACATCAGGAACCTCATATCTGGGTTTCAGGGGAGTTTCTTCATTGATTTTAAGCCTGAAAATATTTCCCTCTATACCATAGATTTCAGCCAGGAGAGAAACCTGGGAACAGATATGAGATTAGTTTTAACAGGTTACCCCAATGATGGTCAGTTCTGCAGTTAAATTATAGTAATTAGAAATTATGCTTAAATTACCATAGGCCAACCAAACTGGAGAATAATAGCAATCATGAAGGAAAAAGCTCCCCGGTCTATGTATGAACTTGTTTGTCTATACCTGTAATAGAGACAAGAGACACTTTCTATGTGTTCTATGTCTAGGCAAATATATCATTGTGTCTGGACCAGGAACTTTAAGAGTGAAAGAGGTCTCTATTAAAAATTATAATGGATGACAGGCATAAACTGAAATTGTTCTTGAAAAACTGGTTCACATGACCACTGAATCTATGACAAATTACAGATATTTTATAATCAGAGTTTATTGTTAAAACCGGATTTCAGCTGAATAAAAGACAAAGGGTAACAAGCCACAATATAGAAAAGACTAGAGAGTAAATAGTGGTCATTGAGGTTCTTAGTATAGATGGATGAGGCCTGCTGACTAAAATCACGGCACTTCCTGCACACCTTGGAATAAGGCCTGGGAACTTTCTCAAAAGGCTGGGATATTCTCACCTTTCTCAAGAGGCTGGAGAAAAATAGGTAAAATTCTGCCTACAATAGAATTTGAAAAATAAAACACAAAACAACTAACCCCAGGAGAGTAGAAATGGCTGGATTTAGGTTACAAAATGAAGCATCTAGTTCAGAGAAATATTTAAGGTAGTGGTTTTTAACTGGTGTGCCATGCCACAGTGGTTGACTGTAAATCCTTCATTAAATGTGATGTCAAATTCTGGTTACAACTGGGTATGTGTATTGTTCATTGTTACTATAATGTCTGTTAAATGAAAGGCTAAGCTGCATTATATCACATTTCCTTTTTCTCATGGGAATAAGATTTACTTTTTAGATCTACTCTTAGCAACTTTCAAGTATATAATAGTTAGTTATAATTGCTATACTGTATAGTAGATCCCTGAAACTTACAGCTGGAGTTTGTACTCTTTGACCAACATCTCCCCTTTTCCCCCACCCCCATCAGACTTTAATTACTACTTATATGTTTAATGTTCTTTTGTATACCTGAGTTACTTCAAGTGTGTTATCAGGACTCTAAGAATTTGAACTGCGTACCAATAGAAATAAAGCTGAAATCCTGTAAAATTATGTATTGTCTCCTAAGTTAGACATATATTTCCATTGCTCTCTCAAATTCAATTCAACTAACATTTATTTGACATCTAATACTGTGATATGCTGTGAAAAAGATGACTAAATTCTTAGGGGGACTGCAATTTAGAGGACAAGAAACACATACATAGTAAACGTAAGAATTCTGTAAGTGCTGAGATTAGGAGGACAGTGCTGTGGGAACAGAAGGGGAATATTAATGATGGCTAGGGTTCTGGGATGTCTCTCTGGAGAAGGACGGACCTGAGCAGGGCCTTCTGGGATTAGCAGGACTTTAGGTAGGCAGAAATGGGCAGGACATCCTAGGCAGAGGGCACCTATGTTGCCTGCCTATAATTACCAAATTGCATCTAGTTTATGCAGATTATCTTACAATTGTTAGTGAAATACCTTTAATAATTAATTAATTAATTTTTTATTAAGGTATTATTGATATACACTCTTATGAAGGTTTCACATGAAAAAAGTGGTTACTACATTTACCCATATTATCAAGTCCCCCCCCATACCCCAATGCAGTCACTGTCCATCAGTGTAGTAAGATGCCGCAGATTCACTATTTGCCTTCTCTGTGCTACACTGTTTTCCCCATGATCCCCCACACCATGTGTACTAAACATAATGCCCCTCAATCCCCTTCTCCCACCCTCCCCACCCGCCCTCCCACACACCCCTCTTTGGTAAGCACTAGTTTCTTCTTGGAGTCTTGAGTCTGCTCCTTCAGTTTTGCTTCATTGTTATACTCCACAAATGAGGGAAATCATTTGGCACTTGTCTTTCTCCACCTGGCTTAGAAATACCTTTCTTTAAAATCTTTTTTTTTTTAACCAGACTGGTCTGTGTTCTGTTCTTAAGCTACAGCCCAGGAAAGAATCCTAACTATATGCTATATGAGAGGTGGTAGCAGTAACTATTATGGTAAACATGCCCTTATGCAACCAAACATAGGAATCAGAGTCAAAGCTCCATTTTGTTTTTATTTAAACTAAATTAGGCAAATTTTCCCAATAGGTAATCCTTTTCCAGGTCAATATCCGGATTCATTCTATCTCTTATTATCACCAACACAGCTTTCATACTCCAAGGATACAATATTCTTAGACCTTAGACGGCATTTGCCTCTACGATCTGGGTCACACTGTGTTTACTGGCTTAAATTTCTTTCCTCTTCTTCTGTTTTTTTTTTTTAACAGCAGCAGACTCAGAAGTCCAATAAGTAAAGTAATGGGGGTTAAAGACAGTGGGGAGTGGCCCTCCACACTAAGAGGAGCCCCTAACTTCTGAACACCCTCCCTTCCTCTGCACTGAGCCCTGAGACACCTCCAAGGAAACCTGAGTTCTGTGGTTGACAATTCAAAAACCACTTCCCTGGGCTTCTCAACTGCCAGTTATTACCCAATTCTTCCGCCAAAACCTTTCTCTGTCAAAAAGGCTGGACATGAATGTTATATTTTCTATCTAAAACATTAAGAATTTCTACATGTTCCTCTTCTTCTCTAGACACCTGTTAGGACATTTATGCAAAAATAACATACAAATAAATTATTGAATCTTTCCCTTCTATTAGGGATGATGGAAATGACAGGAAAAAACTAAGATTACATAAGTTAATAAGTTACAGAAGTTAGAGTGATTAAACTGAGAGTTATTGTTAATACTTGGATAATAGTAGCTGTTACGCTCAAATTGCAGCAAGATGGATTTATGTGAAATAAGTGAACATAACTAAACATTTAAAAAGAGGTTAGAGAGCATGGTTTTTGCTCCCTTAGAAATATTTAAGATGTGTAAATGTCTGCCTAGACAGAGAAGATGAGAAAAATTCAGAGAAAGAAACACATTGTAGAGGCTCCTTTTAGTATTACAAGTCCCTACCTGGATTTTCACAGACCTTTAGTCAGAGACTTACTTCTGGGAAAGAGAATTAATTCCCTTTTCCTATCAAATTTCTCCCATACTCAAACCAAAAACCTGGTAGTTTGTCATTCCTAACTCTAGTTTTTTCAGCCACATGGGCGAAAAATATCAGGTTCTAAAAATTATGACAGAAACAGATTTATCTACGTATTGAAGCAGTGGATTGATCATGATTACATCAAAACAAAACTTTTTATTCACCCAGAACTGTGAATCACAACTAGTAGAGACAGTAACTGAGTTAAAAGAACAGCCCGAGAACACATATTTAAAGAGCAGTGTGTATTAAGAAAGGAAATTATGACCCCATCAATTCCTCCTTGATGGGTAGATCTTGCTTCTCCTCTTGCATCTGGTGCTTTTACTGTAGTATAAGAACAGTTAACCTAAAAAGCCTAGGAGAGTGAGCAATGAGCTCTCCCAGCTGTTTATCAAGACTTTCCAGGATTCAGAGAATGGTGTAAGAGTTCATCAAGTTGCTGTAGGGCACTACACTGTCCCTTCCACAGTTGCAGCTAGTTGATGTATTGTAAGCACTGATTCCCTATAGAGAACACTGGCAAGTTCATACTGGGCATTAGCCCATTCCCAAGGACCATTGTGCTGTCCAGGTGTGCTTCTGATTGTTGGTACTGTTCCCAAAATAGCTGCCTGTTCCTGGTCATTACTGCAGAAAACAGTACTGGCTAACAAGTGGTAGTGATGCCTCATCTGCTGAGGAGGGGGCTGGTTGGGCAAAGTACTGTTTTCATCTGGTTTTGGTGAAGAGGCAAGGGGTATCTTCATGGACATGCTCGGAGATACCCCTGCATGCTTGGAGAAGCTGCTAAAAGTGCTGTCTCTGGTGAAGACTTGCAAATAGGCTGCAGAAGAAATTACTGCCAAATGCTCATCCATGTCATGAGAAAGTATCAAAATTAGCAATATAAAGTAGGTCAAAGACATAGGTCTGTTCCAGATAGCCTTCCTAGCTATTTTAGCTAGATTCAGAAGACAGCATAAATTTCCCTGCTCTGTCATCATAAACCTAGATCTTCTGTTTCTTAATCCAGGTCAAATTTTCAATGAAGATAAAAAATGAATCATAGTAGGAAAAAACAGTTCTAAAAAAGCCAACATTTTACTGATAACTCCTTTCTTTTTAGATTTTCTTCTGGAAGCTTCTTTATCAAATATTTACCTGATTATTTTGTCATCAATAATGTGGGAAAAATGGAAGTTCTTATGGCCAGGATCCTCACCTGGCCCTAAACTACTTGATGATGTAATTGGCCTCTTAGGCTACTGCTTCCACACCCTAGCAATAAGCTATTATTTACTGAGTCCCTATATAAAGAGCTCTGCCCAGTGCTCTGGGTGAAGTCAGAGACAGAAAAGGAGTACAGACCTGCAGACTGTAGGATGCAGATGTGATTCTACAGCTTGACTGACTGCCAGGAGAATAAAACTAGTTATAAACTCTTTTACCCCAAGAATGTTCTGTCGTCATTCCTCAGTGTGGAGAAAGTGAAGGTTCCTGTGGCCAGGATTCTCATCAAGCCCTGGTCGGCTTGCTCACTATACACATGTGGGCAATATATTGTTACGGACTCTAGAGCTCTGCCCAGTGATCTGGGTGACATGGTGGCACAGCTGCAGGGCTGCAAGCCTGCAGGAGAGCAGAGACTGGAGTGGTGGCAACACCGAGGAGAGACTGAGACAGCTGTGGAGGCAGAGACCAGCTTGCTGCATGCAGACTTGCTCTGAGTGGACGGGATGCTAGTGATTGACCTGCCACCATGGGAATAAAGTTGGGTATAAACCCTTTCACCCCAAGAACGTTCCACTGTCATTTTTTCAATTTCACTGAATCCACAGTGAACTTTTCTGGGACTGAAACCCATTGGCAAGACACTCGGTCTCACTGAATCCATAGTGAATTTGCTTGGGGCTGAAACCCTCAGGCAAGACAAATAGGTAAGGTACTATACTGGGATCCTGTGTGAAAACTTTATGCATCTGAACGTGCAACCAGCTTTCCTTCAAAGTCCAGATGTCCTGACTTAGGGACAATACCCAGGGCACCACTTGCTTGTTCTGTAACATTAGTGTGTCCCAGGGACATCATGTTTGCTATGGACTGAACTGTCTATTCCCCCCACCCCGCAATTCATATGTTGAAGCTCTAACCCTCAATATGATGGTATTTGGAGGAGTGTTAGGGAGGTGATTAGGTTTAGATGAGGCTGTGAGAGTGAGGACATGATGGAATGAGTGTGCTCACAAGAAGAGACCAGAGAGCTCTCTCTCCCCTATGTGAAGATATTGTAAAGTGACAGCAGTCTACAAGCCAGAAAGAGAGTGCTTACCAGACACTTTTATCTTGGAAGTCCCAGATTCCAGAACTATGGCAAATAAATTGTTGTTTAAAACACCCAGTCTATGGTATTTTGTTATGGCAGTCCAAGCTAAGACGATGTTGAATAAAGCTTGGTTTTGTTTCCTGGTTGCTTATTAAGGGGACAGTTGGGGGAAAGGGATTGGGAAGAGGATTTCAAAAACTGACAGATCTTATCAACAAAGTTATGGCTTTAAGAGTTTTAATGGTGTGGGGGCAGGCACTAAGAATGCTGGGTTTGTCAGATTCTGCCTAATCAGTGAAATCTGAGAACTACAGCTGTGAGCTAAATATGATCCTCTTAGATCATACCGGGCTCTGCCTCTCTGAACATGAAATGAAAAGCTATCATTCTGAGTAAGTGGATATAATGCAGCTTGCTTTAAATCTCCAGACCACAACCATACTATATCCTAATGTGGAATCTCCTGTGAAACATTCACCTCAACCCAGAAACAACCACTAATGGGGGCTCCTTGACTATGCAGTGTGTTGGATACAAGGTTCAGACAGTAGAGGTTACTGTCTGGATCTTTTTTGTTCCTGAACAGACTGACAGGAGGCATGAAATCTTATGTCCCTATTAGTAATCTCAACTGCAAGTGACAAAAAGGACATTAAATCGGAGTTCAGCCTTGGATTTCAGGATGACCTCCCCCAAATATCTACATTTGCATGCATTATGCCTGAGATCAAAGCACAAAGATTCCCTCTGCAGCCTCAATATTTCCAATACCTGAACATGGGGTCTGTTCCAAGGGATCCTCAAACTTCTCAGTCTTGTCAGCCATATTGCTGACATCCTGGATAAGCTGCCCTTGCTGCTTGGGCTCCTGAGCTCCCTTCTGAGCCATGTGCTGTCTTGTGCTGAGATCCTGTGGGTCCTTCTGGACTGTGGCTTCTTTTCCTCTGAAGGCATTCAGATCCAGTGACTCTGGTTCTGGCGCCTGACCTGAACGGCATTGCCCCTCACAGTTTCAGGATCCACAGGGAAATGTGTGTAGAGAAACTGATCTACAGTCTTGTAAAAGGCTGTTGTGGCGATCTTTCACTGACTACACCGGCGGCAAGCTGCACTGAGAATGTGCATGTTGGCCCACACTGGTATTCAGGGTGCTTTTGCCTCATTTCCTTTTGCTTCAGCACTTGTCTTCATGCCAGTAGATTGTTCAGGTGCTCAACATACTGAGCATCTCCAAGGATGGAAAGGGATTCTTGCCCTGACCATGGGACAGCTACAACTCTCCGGGGTTAGACACTTCAGAGACAGGAAGAAAAATGAGCAAATGACAGGAAAAATGAGACAGGGAGGTACCTGACATGTGGTGGCAGGCCTAGTGACTCCTGGAAGGTCTCTGGTGGACTCCCTGCCTTTCCTGGTGCCAAGTGCTTCTGCAGACCCTCAATGCAAGGGTTTGGCTGGTATCAGGCAATTAGGCCACATACCAATGGCAGCTGGCTCTCCCAGAAGGAAATTCGTGCTGCCCCATGTCTTCTCAGGAACAGCTATCAGGCTACAGAAAGATGGATTCTACGGGAGATTTGGATCAGCAGAGAATCTATGACTGCTGAAGTACCAAATGGCTTTCACTATGTCTTTCAGGTACATGAATTGCCAATTAAACCAGATTGGTGTGGGAGGACTCAGAAGCTTAAGATGCCTTTAGAAGGTAGGGGGGGACATGGAAGTGAGGGTCAGGTTGAGAGCATCAGGTACCTATGCATAGCCACTACCTAGCCCAGCCCATATAGCACTTTCTCTCTGATTGGCCCACTGGGATGGCCCATCCAAAGTAGTGTGGAGGAGGGACAGTTAAGAACAAGTGTGAGAATATTTGTGACTTAGGTTTTAAACTGTATCGTCCCTTGCTCCCCTGTCCCACCCACATTTTGGGGTTTGGACATTCATGAATCTGTACCTTAGGTTAAATTCTTAATGCTGTGTAATAGTAATAGAAAGAACATGGCTGCTTGATAGGCAACAGATGCAGGTGAAAATTCTGATTTGTAGTAGCCTGACTTGGAGCAAGTAACTTCTACACTTCAATTTCCCTTATTTCCAAATTTGCATTATCTGAAAATAATACAATGTACCTCTTAGGTACATTACAAAGACTAATTAAAAGGAACTAACACTTGTAAAACATCTGGGGAAGTATCTGCTACACAGGTAATCTGTAAGTCGATATCCACATTGTTTTTAAAGTAGCATTAGTGTAACTATGAAAACGATGACATTACTCCTCTAAGTGTCTAACCCCTTTTGAAGCATAGTTTTAATTAGCCTTTTTGGAAATTTACTTCATTCAACCCAAATAAATATAAAAACAAGCAATTTTCTGTAGGAAATATTTCTCACCTTAGTTGCTTTGTTGACAATTTGGAACCTGGTGCTTTCTTTTTCTGTTGTGACTGATTCTAGTAACGCCTGGTAGGTAGACTTCCTGGAGCGCTGCTGTTTCTGACGCCTACAGATATGGAATACACAGATGCCTGAGAAGTAATTGTGACTGTCAGCATCCAGTAGACTATATTACCAAGTAGAAGGCATTAAAATTCACTATGATAGTAAGTGAATTGGGCACAGACAGTATCAGTACTCTAATAAGGTACTCACTAATAAAATTAGTACTAGTAAGAATACTAATTGTTCAATGTAACAATGTTCAAGGATGGCATTTTGTCCCTTTATGGAGAAAGTGGGGCAGTTTTCATAGATGACATTTACTAACTTGCTAATATCCCTCTCTTTCTATGTAATATACACTTTAATAGAAATTCAATAAATTTTAGTGGAAATCCAGTATAACCTAGTGTTTGAACAAGGAGACCAGAAGTTCACTATAGAATTAAAATGATATGATTTTCTTCTCCAGAGCAGTATGACTATCTTTTAAAATTATAATACATGATAAAATTTTTGGTGATTTCAGTTTCAGGATCACATAAAGAGAGACACTCAAAAGACTTTAAAGAAATATTTTTGAGGGTCTGGGAAAAATAATCTTATATAATGGTGATGAAAGTACTGAATGCTACAATCCCTATGGAGGGGTATGTGGTAATAATTAAAATTTCAAATACACTTATATACTTTGACCCAGTAATCCCACTCCTGGAAATTCATCCTATAAATACACCTGCATGTGTAGGAAATGACATACATATAGCTTTTCATGGTGGTAGTGATTTACAGCAAAAGACTGAAAGCAACCCAAGGCTCTAGTAAGAGGAGAAAGATTGAAAAAACTATAGTACAGAGGACTTCCGGGAAGATGGCTGTGTGAGCAGGGCGGCAGAAATCTCCTCCCAACACTATATTTATCTACGAAAACACAGAAAATACATCTA